>CM055901.1:19305096-19752596 GCA_029582155.1 Panopea generosa | reverse complement strand
TGCCTTGTTTGCATTTATAAAGAACATACTCCTTTAAGGCCAATCTTCATTACAACATAGGTACATCTTTAGATGTTCATTACTGCAAGGGTTGTTCAATAGAACTTTCTGTCCCATAATAAAATTCCAGTTGAAAGACAGATTTTGATTTTATGTTCCACATTTTATTTTACAATGTATGCAAAGAAAATGTGATGTCGATCTTTAAAGTTGTAATATTTGTTCCGCTGTATCATGCTAGTTGTTAAAATGAAAAAAAAACACAAAAAAAACAACAAAAAAACACACGATTTAATCCATTTTGTTTAATGAGAAATTAAATGGATTTATCATTGTGTATTCCTGTTTTTGCCGATCATTCTATTTGGTGACAGCACTACTATGTTAGCTTTAATTTCGTTACATTGCGTCTTTGTTACAAGTCACTACAGTAGAACTTCGAGTTGTCTGGAACACGGATGGCTGGAGCTCCACATATAGATCCAATCACTTACCTGGTCCCGGCCAATTCCTATATCGATGTATATACGTGTATGGTATAATGTTGAACACTATTTTGCCCGGACAACCCTATTCGAACTATATCCAGTCCCGAGGGATCGAGTCATCGAAGTTCTACTGTATTTGTAATTCGAAGACTGGGGTTTAATACATTCAAACACAGAAGTGTGGGATGATTCTTGTTTAATAACGAACTATTTAGAGGTTAAGTGATCAAAGCTACAAATACATTGTATATGCATACATCCAAGATAATCATAGAGTAACATAGTGTCCCCTTTCTAATCATTTAATGCTTGATAATTATTCTTCTAATTGGCAGTTGGCAGGGATTAATAATATATACACACATTTTGGAGAGGACATTGTGGTAACGGACAAGCATGGGTCTCATGCTCTGATTAATGCCAGCTGACCGTCTAAAAGTACAATATTTTAACAGCTTCAAATAATAGTATTCTTATTTATGTATTTATGTGAATAACTGTTAGTTTTATCTTCGGAGCTACCATAATTTGTACTTTCACATATTATTATCTGTTTTATTGCTGATTTTGTCGTGTTTTCAATGTTTACCTGTTACTTCGTAGCTTCAAATGCACGGTAATATACATTTACAGATTCTATTCATATCTAACATGTCAAAAAAAGTTCCGACTGATTGCATTCTCTTTCAATCCCATTAAAATCAGATGAACTTTAAGCTTCCATACTCTGCGCACAGTAGATCTGACGGCGGCGCATAGAAGGTTACCTCAACTTGACCTTTCTGCCAGCCAATCAGAGCATTGCTAAGGTTTTGAAAGCGAAAGAAGAAGTCTGAAAAAACAACAACAATATTTAGATGTGATCCCAATATCATGTGCGATTATTACGCGATTAAAATGGCCACGACGAAAACATTATGGCTGTGCCCATGTTAAATGTAAATGATTTTCATATTATAGAAATTATAGAAACCAGGGACGATACCGGGACTTTTTTATTGATACACCTTCATAGGAAGATCACTATCGCTAAACTCCCAGTAAACAGCACTTTGAAAGAATGTATCAATCTACGTCATATTATATATCTCAACGATTAATCCGATTGACTTAATTGTTATGAATATTAATTACATGAAAGGGCAATCTGAGGTGATATTTAATGATCTACTTTGCGTAGAGTGTGGCAGCTTAAAAGTTGATCTGTTTTTAATGAGATTGATTCCTGTTGTTTTCATAATAACAATAACATGAATTTACAGAATTATATGAATGGCTTAGAGCACTTTTCATTCATTGAATATAATCAGGTAAATCATTTTTTGTATTAACCGCTACGAGAATCATACAAAAATACATTATATACAGCAACAGCAACAGCAACAACATCAGCATCAACATCAACAACAACAACAACAACAACAACAACAACAACAACAACAACAACAACAACAACAACAACAACAACAACAACAATAGTAACAACAACAACAACAACAACAACAACAACAACAACAGCAACATCAACAGCAAAAGCAACAGCATCAGCATCAGCAACAATAACAACAACAACAGCAACGACATCACCAACATCAACATTAACAACAACAACAACAGCAAAAGTAACAACAGCAATAGTAACAACAACAACAACAACAACAACAACAACAACAACAGCAACAGCAACAACAACAACAACAACAAAAATAACAACAACAACAACAACAACACAACAACAGCAATAGTAACAACATCAACATTAATAACAACAACAACAACAACAACAACAGCAGCAACAGCATCAGCAGCAACAACAATAACAACAACAATAACAACTGGCAAGTAATGAGATGAAATAACAAAACGTACTGTTTAACTTTAGTATCTAATTACTTCATTAAAACGTTAACCAATTATTTTAATGAATAACATCAAAACTGAAAACTACACGTGGTAACGTTGGATATTCATTTCATTATTTTTTTAACATACCATGTGTTATAAATCTGATGAAAATATTTACAGAAAGCATAATCAATATTTAAACTACTTAAATATTTTACATATTAATGCAAACAAACACACAAATCCGTCTAAATGATAAATACTAACATCAACAAAAAGTGCTATTTCATATTATACAAAATGCTTCTTTTTCGTCAGTCTGACAGCGTTCATGAAAACACAATGCATACATTTTGTTATGCTATTTTCTTTCAGTTCGCAGACATATCCGAACAATGGCGAGGATAGGCGCTACTTTTCATGGGATATCCACTTGTAAAATCATTCTAGTCCAACATGTGTTTACTAGCGTTTGCCAAATGGAGTTATCCATCTGTTGTCTGGAATAATTGATATGTATATCATAAACCTCTTTACTTTGTTTCAATAATAAATTTGATTTCAACATTTTTTTTATTTAAACATCAATTTGATTTGAATATAAATCTGCTTTAAACATCAATCCATGTTAAACATAGTGACTTTATACATCAATTTGATTTAAACATAAAATTTTATCTAAACATAAATTGGCTGTTAACATGAATTTGATTTAAACATAAATTTGCGGTAAACATAAATTTGATTTAAACATTCATTTGCTTTATATAACAAATTAATTAAAACTTTATTTCAAGTATAAATACTCACATTGCTATTTGTTTGATATGGGCAATTGTTACTGAATACTATTTCTGAAAATTCTGTTATCTGAGAAAGGTTTATCATTTTGACTTTATTCTCCGAATTATATATCTCCTTTTGGACATATACGTTTATTTATTTTTGATGCGTTAACACGAGTTAAACACAAAAAACGGCGTATGTCACTTTAAAACATGTATATTAATTTCAACAACGGCCTGTGTCACTTTAAAACATATTTATCAATATTAACAATGGCCTGCGTCACTTTAAAACATGTATACCAATATCAACAATGGCGTATGTCACTTTAAAACATGTATATCAATATCAACAATGGCGTGTGTCACTTTAAAACATGTATATCAATTTCAAAAATGGCGTGTGCCACTTTAAAACATGTATATCAATTTCAACAATGGCGTGTGTCTAAATGCAAATTTAGTAACATTAACATTTCAGAATTGTCAATATTGATGTCCAAATATAGACGGTGAGTTCCTAACATTAGAATGTCAGATCTAACAATATTGTTGTCTTAATAAAGACAGAGGAGAATTCCTTCCACTGAAATGCAAGATTTAATAATATTGATATCTTAAAATAGACAGAATTCCTTCCACTGAAATGTCAGATTAAACAATATTGATGTCTTAATACAGACACAGGAGAATTCCCTCCACTGAAATGTCAGATTTAACAATATTGATGTCTTAATATAGACAGAGGAGAATTCCTTCCACAGAAATGTCAGGTTTAACAATATTGATGCCTTAATATGGAAAGAGAACTCCTAACATTAGAATGTCAGATTTAACAATATTGTTGTCTTAATACAGACAGTGGAGAATTTCTTCCGCTGAAATGTAAGATTTAACAATATTGATATCTTAATATAGACAGTGGAGAATTCCTTCCACTGAAATGTCAGTTTTAACAATATTAATGTAATAATATAGACAGAGGAGAATTCCCTCCACTGAAATATCAGGTTTAACACTATTGTTGTCTTAATATAGACAGAGGAGAATCCCTTCCACTGAAATTTCAGGTTTAACAATATTGATGTCTTAATATAGACAGAGGAGAATTCCTTCCACTGAAATTTCAGGTTTAACAATATTGTTGTCTTGATATAGACAGAGTAGAATTCCTTACACTGAAATGTCAGGTTCAACAATATTGTTGTCTCAATATAGACAGAGGAGAATTCCCTCCATTGAAATGTCAGATTTAACAATATTGATATCTTAAATATAGAAGAGGAGAATTCTTTCCACTGAAATATAACATTTAACAATATTGATGTCTTGATATAGACAGAGGACATACTTTCCACTGAAATATCAGATTTAACAATATTGATGTTTTAATATAGACAGAGGAGAATTCCTCCACTGAAATGTCAAGCTTAACAATATCGATCTTTTATATAGACACAGAGTTCTTTACACTAAAGTGTCAGGTTTAACAGTAGTAATGTCTTTTGTAAAAATACAAAGAGTTCTTTAGACTTAGATGTCAAGTATATATACAATATACAAGGTTGAGTGAAAAAGCATCCGTGCATTATTTGGTTACATCATCGCGTCCATTGTCAATGGAAATGGCACTAGTTTACAATATCATTACTAATATTTATAAACCACGTGTTCTTTCGTCACTATACCTTCGGAGGAATTTCACACACAAAATTATATTTGTTTATACAAACAATATCGAACCTCTTCCGGGCGTTTGAATTTAGACCTTGCGCTAAACACAATTCGGTTTTTCCGTTAGAGGGGTTGTTTGGCCACCAGCTGAACGTGTAAGTCTCTTCTTCTTCATAACTGTATGTCCAGGGAGAGCTGACGTTTGTTCTCATTCCGTCAATCCATATGTAAGTACTCTGCTGATTAAGGCTCTGAAGGAAAGTGTGCACTTCGTCAGATTTAGCTTGAGAGTTAATGTTCACAAGATATCCTCCGTCAGTTTTACATGCAGTGGCGGCACTGTTTTGATTCTGCTTAATCATAGAGAATTTCAGACAATATCCATTCGTTGTAAAATTATAACCATCCGGACAGAATCCTTCACATAATTTCCTTTCAGTTTCCTTCAATTCTTGGAGATGAGATGTTGGGCAAAGATCATTTTTCAATCCACAGTTTCTACTTCGAGATTTCATCCCGAACTTATTTAAAACGTTTGTAGAACATCTAGTCCACATCGACCACTCTGAACATAAATGGTACCGACATTCGTAACTGATGAACATTTTAGCAAGCAGCCTAAGAAGAGGACCTTTTAATGTGTTTCCCATCTGAAGAAGATATTTACTGTCAAGTTTGTTATCTATTGAATCTGTTTCGTCACCATTTGCTTGACATGACATTATCACTAGTGTACTGCTTAACAACACTATCCAGAAGTAATTATGGTTCAAAGACATTTTAAACACAATTCTTCGCGCCAAAAACACAGAAAGCTTATGTATGTTGTCGTATATATATTATATATATATACCAGAAGTATAATACTTTTGGATCCTAATTGAACTGCTCCTATAACGGTCAAAACCGATTCAGTGAAATGAAACAGAACAAATGATAACTTGTAGATGCTATGTTTTTTTTTTATTTATTTGTCAGATATGATTTGTTGTTGCTGGAATTAAATCCGTTTTATTTTCCAAAGAAGTAAACAAGAACACCTGATAAATACGAGTATAATAGATAAACAAATATTTTAAAGTAAATACTTTATTTATTTGCAAATACATAGCATGAGGTCTAATAAATGTGTATATCTATATCTAGTTTTAAACCAAGCATCAAATACAAATCTTATCAGTGACAGTTGCTATCATTTGCGTTCTTCCTTCAAACATTTAGCCGCACTTATATGAGAATTCTCTGATGAAGCTACTTTTTCATTTCCTTGATAAGCGCTGTCTTGTTTTACGAATAGAAGACAGGGAAGTAGCGAGGTTGGGTGCACCGAAACACAGACACTTTAACTTCAATGCCCATATACATGTATCATAATAAAGTAGTGCGTATTGATGAGCTTTGGCACGTACAGCATAATTTTGCTATTTATTATCATGCTGCATGCCAACAGTAAATGTAAATTCATGTTATAATTCAAATCCTAATTGCCATGTGAAAGCAGCAAGATGGCTAAAGGAAGAGTGAAGGAGGGTACATGTATAGCATTCAACATTGAAACTTTTTTAGTGAATAATAGGTAAGGTCTACACACACACACACACACACACACACACACACACACACACATATATATATATATATATATATATATATATATATATATATATGGAGATAACTATTTGTGAATAACACAATGCATGATATATATATGGAGATACTTATTTGTGAATAACCAAGACATCAATGTGTACAGACCAGACTACGGCGAGTGCACCTAGCTACAATGCAAACCATAGATACGATATCAAGGCCTCTGTCGAACCAATAAATTTGGTGTCGACCATGAATTATATACTATGAAATTACATGCAACACATCAGGAAAGGGTGGACAAATTGACATACATGAACTGATGGCTTTATATGAGTAGGATCCAGTTAAGGATTTATGACTACTCACATGCTATATAAAGGACATATTTATAAACCCGTTGGATCATATAGATACAGTGAATGCATATATATTTAATTTCATAAATGGAGATAATAAAATTCACAACAACGCAATTTACGATTTTTGGGATCTTTTCAGATGCTCATCTATATATATATGAAATCCGAAAAGTAGCGTAAAAATAAACATGTATAGAAACTATGGTGGTATATGTGCGTATAGATGACAGATACAATTCCCACTAGTTCTTGTGTTCATGCTGCGAATGTGGTACAGTTGAACAAATTTACTTTATTATCTCCTTGTCTAACTGCGAGTAATTTTCTATTATTTTGACCTTTAACATATGATTTTTAGCCGGGCTTTATGCCAAAGGCATAGTCCTACTAACGTCGCCATGATCAAGCTTTGCAGTATTTATCACCGCCAAAATGAGCATACGCGACAGTAACTACTTTTTATTCATTGAATTAAATTTTGTCATGTATTAGTTATATGGCATCAGAAACAAATCAAACAATTAAAATATAGTGTGGACATTTTATTATGTCATTTTAAAAGAATAAACTAAACGCTACACTAATAACAATCAAATCGGGTCGGCGTATGAATAGCTTTAAAACCCGGCTATCAGTACTCAGCTACCTTGGTTACACATGTTTTCAACATTAATATAATGCCATTAGTTTGATAAACTATTGTTTATATTAAAACTTGGGAAATATTCTTTCCATGTGGTTATATTCTTGATAGATGTAAATATTTATTTGATGTTTAAAAACGAGAAAATTTTTTTTAATGCCTTGTGTCTCTTTAATATGCTGACTGAATAAAATGTCATATTACATGTCTTTGTGTGACTAACACCTCATCAACACTGTTTAATACCCAATCATCGATCGATATCGATTGCTGCGCCGCCATTTTAAGTTAATGATGTCCAAGTAAACACTAAATTGTATTTACTTGGACAAGCAATGCCACGTTGTAAGTGGGCGGAGCGATAGTTGTTCTCGCGTCAGGTAAAGTGATCCAAGTAAATTATTCCAATATGTTTGTATAAAAAAACTATAGCAGACAAAAGCAGTGCCACCATTAAACAAACCAGATATATAGCTGTTGTATTTGCCTGTACCCACGTTTTGATCCACACAGGCATAATAAAACATATTAATGGGGTAATATTTTATTAGTATAGACATTTTCGTGATACAACGTCAGATTAACGATGATATCATTTATAATAAATAAATGTGCAAAAAAAAACACGACCATCAATCCGATTTAAAAGAGAAAATGGATATATATCATACATTTGTAATATCGTGTTTCATAGCGAAGAGATAATATCAATACATTTTCTTAATAAATAAATACGGCATCATAAATATGACATTTATTGATACGACGTAATTTGAAGGTTTCACTAAACTTTTGAATTTTGCTCTTTGTTTTATTCACATAGAAAATCTATTTTTTTTAATAGCAGAAATGTATCCGATCATAAAAGTACACTGTAACTCAAGTCAAAAAATTCACCGGCTTTATTTTGTTTGGTAACAGTGCAGTGACATCCCAAATGTTTTTAAGAAAAAAAAGTCTTATATCCTTTTTGCAACAAGAAATCACAGACTCGACGAGCCATTATAAAAATAGTTCTAATCAAATAACATAGTATGACTTCTTTTCAGCTCAAGAATGGGGTTACCGTCAACCTTATAATTATATTGGTTTTACTTACCAATAAACTCTCCTTGGTGACGATAGCAAGATTATTGTCATCAAGAAATTAGAGCTGTGTAAATCGGTTGGGCATTATATATGTTGAAAATACTTAAAATGGTCGTAATTTTTGTACATATGAGAACATTGGAATATTTCCATGAGTTCTGCAAAGTTTGGATGACATTGGGTACTGTTGGATACAGATATAACAGCTTAAAGATGCGTAGTGATATACTGCAACTTATGGGCAGAATTGTCAAAGTGAAAAGGTGTTCTTAAAAACATCAAAATTGTGGAAAAGAAACCTGGTCAACCCCATGTTTTTTCCTGCTAGTATTTCGACTAACAGAGGACAATCTATGGAAACAAACCACTTTTAGAACCATTGGCAATGTTTTCAGTGTCCCAGAGGTGCCTGTCTCTCTGTATAGAACAGTACAAAATTATTGGTGTGTAAGACGTATAGCGAGACGTGCTCAGTGAGGTATTTTCGATGGAGAAAAAAATCTGACAGGGGGCTTACATTCATTTAATACATTTTTTTAATTTCATATCAATTTGTGGTTTCATAAGGTATCATCTCACCATGTCTAAAAGGACGTTTGCCTAGTTTTTAAACCATCTAATCTCTGCTTAAGGAATAAGTTTAAAGTATATAATGTGTCTAACTTATAATGACATTTGGGGAAATGTTTTTTTACACAGGAATAGGTTTTAATTGTTTAGGTAGATAAACTTAATTCACGATTCGCGTGCCATTATCATTAATACGAGATTATTGTTATTATGTTATCTGGTTGCTCAAAGTCATTTGTGACAAATGCATAAATTTATATGAAACTTTGTACGGTTAACTTGGTATGGCCTCGACCCCAATTGACCTACGACGAGGAAATAAAGTCTTCTATGCATTTAAGATTATACTTGAAAGACTGTGTACTCTCGTGACTGTACCTGTATTTAAGGGAATGGCCGTACATACTGATGAGATATCTTTATTTTATTTTATTCATTAGTAAACATAATGTCACGTAATATTTATTTTACGTAGCATTGTGATTAGATATAACAAAATAAAGGTTTTTGAAACAATACCAATAAAAAATATGATCCTTGGTCTCATTATTGAGATAGCTTTATTTTATTTCATTTTATTCATAAGTAAACTTAATGACGTGAAATAGTGTTAATTCTAAAATAACATATGGCAAATTATGACGTATCGTTGTTGTTAAATTTATTGGAATAAAAGTTTAAAAACATACAAAATGCTTATTGGCTTGACGTTAGAAGCTTGTAGTTATCAGTGATAATTTAGTTAGATAAATTTATATAATTTATGTTAATAGTGACCAGTGATATTGTTTGCTATGTTATATTATTTAATCGGTGTGACCGTTTGAAAATGATAGTGCACATGTATAGTAAACACGTGTTGCTTTAATACGACTGTCACACGTTGGTTGCACAAACCGCAGTGTCATTTCCCTACCCATCTTTATATTTGATGCTTTTTTATGTTCACATTATCGAACTCTTGATATAACGTTCTTAAAATGTTCTTCAATATATTTTATATTATGATATAAGTTGTGAGGTCTCATTTATTACAGTGAAATGATTTCCACGATTAATGAATGATGTCTGCCTATAACAAGATACTTTAATGTTATATTATTAATAAATGACCAATTAAACGTCATACCTAAGTATTTTTACTTCTATGTGCATAACTTCGATGTATACAATTTTTATAATACTGAAGGAAAGTGATTTATCTACAAGATAACTTGAGACAATCGGCGATTGGGAACTCAACTGCTGACCTATGTTTCCAGCGGTAGAATTTCATGGACGTCCTTCGTTTTGTGAACGTTGTTACTATTTATAGAACATCTATCCTACGAAGCTATAAAACATGACTACTGAACCTAGGCAAATTAGTCCAGGTAATAAGAAAATGCATATCCAACAGGAGGCTTAAACTACTTTTACTCTTATGTAGCATGAAATGAATATAAGGCACATTATAAAAAGTACAATTCATGCATAGGTAGAAATAGAATAGAGGTCACTCGCTTTGGATGGTCAGACGCTCAAACCTAGATTACGCGTTCACCTCATTAAACGTTTTTTCCGTCGTCATACAAGGAGCCCTCCACAGCCGAATGGCCTAAGGCTCCATCTCAAGACCACTTACCTTTCGCCGCTAAGGTCGTAAGTTCGAGACTCGCTCAAAAAAACTTTATGTGCGATAGTTAGTCAATTACTTGCGGAAGGCCGGTTCTACTCAGATTTATCTGAGTCTTCCTTCGCCAATAATACTGAACATGTCATACAAATATGAAAATGTGTTGTGTTGAAGATGGCGTTAAACCTGGCCGTCATATCAGAAGACCAAAGAGGGTCAATTTAAGACAGTTAAAGGCAGGTAAAGACAAATCATGTCGAAAAAGTACCTTTAAATCGGTGTTGCAATTTGAAATGAATGGGTTATTACAGTTGTGGATTAAAACAAAACGCGTTTCGAAATTTATGTTTGATGTTGTGATAATTAAATTTATTGAATTGAATGTTGCATTTTTATCATGCAAACAACACAATACAAAGTTATGAGGAAGTATTGCTAAATGACTCTATATCAATGGTCGGTAGAGCTTATTATTAATAATTAATTCTTAACATATAAGATAAATACACCATCGAACCGATAATCGTAAATATTACACAGAAATGAAATAATTCATTTTTAATTTGCCTGAAAGTGATGGAAAATGTTTAATGATACATGGAAGGTTGAGACAATCCCCCTACAGTCTTTATATTCACCCACTTAGTTACATTTAACATCGTAATAATACATAGACAGTTAATCAACACAATATATACACACATATTTATAGGCGAAGTTAAATTGTCGACCATATATATGAAGTATATATAAACAAAGGCTAGCAATGTTTACATCAGTTTCTTAATTTATCCAAGGTAAACGATAAAAGGATTGTATTACTCAAATATTCTTTAAACATCCAGTGTAATTAAATTAAAGTGACTGCGTATTTCAATGACAGCCATCTTCTCGGGGACACAGATATTGAGTTGGACTGTTTTACAAATTATGATGTGATCACCAAATGCACAAACGTAACTTTTTATTCAAATGACTGCCATCTTCTCGATGGCACAGACATGGAGTTGGACTGTTTTACAAATTATCATGTGGTCACCAATTGTACAAACGGAACTTTTTATTCAAATGACTGCCATCTTCTCGATGGCACAGACATGGAGTTGGACTGTTTTACAAATTATCATGTGATCACCAATTGTACAAACGGAACATTTTATCCAAATGACAGCCATCTTCTCGATGAAACAGACATGGAGTTGGAATGTTTTACAAATTATCATGTGGTCACCAATTGTACAAACGGAACATTTTATCCAAATGACAGCCATCTTCTCGATGAAACAGACATGGAGTTGGAATGTTTTACAAATTATCATGTGGTCACCAATTGTACAAACATAACATTTTATCCAAATGACTGCCATCTTCTTGATGACACAGACATGGAGTTGGACTGTTTTATTAAATATCATGTGGTCACCAATTGTACACACGGGACTTTTTATCCAAATGTTTTGGACTTAGATTAAAGTGGTCACTGGCTTAGTTTAATGTATATATGGACTTAGATTAAAGTGGTCACTGGTCTAGTTTAAGGTTTTTTATGGACTAAGATTAAAGTGGTCACTGGCCTAGTTGAAGGCGGTTATTAATTAAGTTTTAAGTGGTGACTGGCCTAGCTGAATGTGGTTATGAACTTAGATTAAAGTGGTCACTGGCCTAGCTTAAGGTGTTAATGGACTTAAATTAAAATTGTCACAGGCCTAGTTAAATATAGTTTTTGACTTAGATTAAAGAGGTCACTGGCTTTGTTTAATGTGGTTATGAATTAGATTAAATCGGTCACTGGCCTAGTTTAATGTGGTTATTAACTTAAATTTAAGTGGCCACTGGCCTAGTTTAATGTGGTTATGAACTTAGATTAAAGTGGCTACTGGTCTAGTTTAAGATGGTTATGAACTTGATTAAAGTGATCACTGGCCTAGTTTAAGATGGTTATGGACTTAGATTTAAGTGGTCACAGGCCTAGTTAAATGTTTATATGGTCTTAGATTAAAGTTGTCACTGGCCTAGTTTAATATGGTTATGAACTTAATTTAAGTGGTCACTGGCCTAGTTTAAGATGGTTGTGGTCTTAGATTAAAGTGGTCACTGGCTTAGTTAAATGTTTATATGGACTTAGATTAAAGTGGTCACTGGCCTAGTTTAATATGGTTATGAACTTGATTAAAGTGTTCACTGGCCTAGTTTAATATGGTTATGCACTTGATTAAAGTGGTCACTGGTCTAGTTTAAAGTGGTTATGGACTTAAATCAAAGTGGTCACTGGCCTAGTTTAAGATTGTTATGGACTTAAATTAAAGTGGTCACTGATCTAGTTTAAGGTGGTTATTGACTTACATTAAAGTGGTCACTGACCTAGTTGAAGGCGGTTATGAATCGAGTTATATTTGGTGACTGGCCTAGTTTAAGGTGGTTATTGTCTTTAATTAAAGTGGTCACTGGCATTTAAGAAATGTATAAATAAACAACAACAAACAAACAAACAGTAGTCGTAGTATTTAGTTTAAACCTATTTATTTAACTTCGATTGTGAAGTTTTTACAACTTAGACAAATCACGCTCGAGGTATTCCTGGGTAGAACCTGTACTAAGAACATGCAGAAAAAAGTGTCTTGTTTAAGGACACCACACATAGCTGCGGCGAGGGATCGAACCGACGACCCTCCGATTATGGGGAATATTTAATTTTGAATGTATGATTTTTCATTGTATTGTGTCTTGGCGCCCATATTTATTTATCTATACTGTAAATAACATAGACAATTGTCTGATAACGTGGCCAATAGAATGTGTTTTTTATAAGTAACTGGTACAGCAATGTTGACTTTGTAACGACGGCTTGGTCGTTAATACCGATACGGTACTCTCACACAAAAAAGGACACTTATGACCTCTGAAGATGAACACATCTATAAGTCTTTGTGTTGTCTTTGAAGCACTTTTCTTATACGTTTTTACAGCACATCGGTGTGTTTTTACTGTAAATTGCAAAACAATCGCATATAACAATAGACCAGTTTAGCCTGACTTAACACCAAAGGTATAGCCTTCTCTGTGTCGTCGTGATCAAGCGATGTAGTGTTTATCACCGACAAAATGTTCATACGCGACAGGTACTACTTTTTATTCTTGTCATTTATTTAATATAATCAAGTAGAAACAAACCAATCAATAAAAATATATTAGATGGACATTGTTGGTCAGTTTTTTTAAAAAAATAAACCAAAAGCTATTAATTTTTTTATTTTTTTATTTTATCATAAACTCGAATACAACTCGGCAACTTTTTTAAAGTTTCGTTTAAATAATCTTTAAAGTTGAGACGTTTAGCCTTAAACAAGACAATATGCAATTCTTCTTTAGATAACTGAATGAAACAAACATTTTTTGGTAAGATTTCTTAAGACATTGTAAAAGATGGAAGCACCCAAAACAATGCTAAAATATAATGAAACGAATGAATGAATCATAGAAAATAAAAAAAGTGTAAATAAGTAAAACACCAGCTGGTTTTTTTGAAAATAAAAAAAAAACAGCGGCAGGCTCTGGTGATCTTATCACTAGATGATAGCATCTACCATACCCGTTGTAAACAATGATAATGATCTATAAAATAGCATATAGTGTGTATGATGTATCAGTGTTATCGAACTGCCAGTCGGAATATGATAACGTTGATTTATAACCTTTCTGTTGCTTTAAAAAGCAATAAAGGAAAATATAATAATCAAGGCAAAACAGCGGTTTAAAGAGGCAGACGACACCCTTAAAAAATAAATAAATACTTACGCCTATATATCAAACCAATTTTAACAAAATATAACTATTAAGAGCTCTAAGTTATTTATAAAAAGCCCATAATATTTAATACTTTCTAGTTGAATAAAATCTAACGGTATCATAAAAGTTTATAAAAAATGCTTGGGATTATTCTTAAGTATTCAAATTGATTATTGCTTGTTTTTTTTCTATCATATCGTTAGGAACTAAACGTAGCGAAACCTATTTTACACATTCAGTGACACATTCAGTGATACTAAACCAAAGTTTGTGATTTATACGAGTTTATTCATGTACACCTAGTATTTAGTCATTTACCGATTATGCACCTTAAAAATAAAACAAAATTTGTTGATTTCATAATTATGCTACATTGCAATATATTTCTAAATGTACTTAGTTTAATTTACTATACTGGATTATCCCTTCACCATCAGATTAGGGACCTCATATTCTTCTTGAGCGTGTTCACCGAAGGTGCGTATATCATGCTTGACGGAAGCTTATTCCACTAATCAACAACTCGTTCAGCAAAAAAATGTTTACGAATGTCAATACGTTCATAGCATAATGTTATTCAAGTTCCGTTTGATGACCACGAGTAGGAGTAAAACAAAATGTAAAAAAACTATCTCTGTATACATTATTTAGGAACTTGTAAGTTTTACACATGTCTTGACAAAATCTTCTGCACTGTAGGCTAGAGAAATGAACCGTGTTGTTAGAAAGTCTGAGGCACAGCCTTTGAACTTTATCTTATTCAATATCTTTTCTTTAATATTGTGACCACATAGGTGATCCGTATTCTAATACCGGTCGTATCATGGTTACATATAAAGCTTTAATCTACTCAGATCTATAATCAGTAAAACATCGTTTGATAAGTCATATTCTTGTGAAATATTAATGTCCGGCATCAAAGTGTTTTATATAAATACATCCAAATCCTTCTGGATCTCCTCCTCATCCAAGATGAAACCATTTAGTGAATATTTAAAAATCAAGAGATTGTCTTATTTTGATAACTATACACTTTTTTCTCATTAAAACGAAGTAACCAGTGATTTGCCGAGCAGCTAATATATTTTAGTCTTCCTTGAGAAGTTTGCAGTTCTCTACATCACTGGCAATGCGATATAATAACTGTTGGAAAAAAAACTAATAAAGATTTCCGAGTGCCCCTTTAAAGCTCCTGGCCACATATATATGTAACAGTGTTTCAGGTTTATTTTACAATTGTTTCTTATAAGTGTGTTATGATATATTTGTGTATGATAATATATAAATATTATATAGTTAACTGTACAATATAATACAATTATGGACTTTTCAGCTATGCAATATGATGAACAATGCACAAGAAAAAAATAATTTCTATTTCTATGTTTATCTGGTGTATAGCACATCATATTGCTTGGCTGAAAAGTCCATCACTGTTATTATATTAACTATAACTACATGCAATCTGAGTGGCTAATTAGAGATGCGTAACTAGTTTTTTCATATAGGAAGAAGTCCCACAAGAGCGCGATTCTTTTGTCGGCAATTTGAAAACAACAAGGCATTCGGAACATTTCATTTTTCATCGTTGCGTTCGCTTAACACTTGAAAAATTCCCACCGGCTATTTTGATTAACTGTTCCATAGTGTAATGTTATGCATAGTTTTGCAAAACCGAGAGTAAACTATTAAATATCATTATTATTGTATTTTGTTCAATGATGGGTCATTCTGGCCAATTAGTATTCATTATTTATAGATCATATATTTACATGTAATATTAATATTTATTGTACGAGACAATGACGTGATGAAAACACATGTAGGAGAAGAGATCTCACGTAAATGATCATTATGGAAAATATTATTGAGGGCAGACTGTTATATGCCATTTCGTATATATGTTGGTATATTGCATATTGTAATTAAGTTTTCTCTATTAATTGATCGTGCTTTTAATATTTTGGTTGTTGTGTCATTTCGATTAGACGTGTCCTGTTGTTAATATATATGTTCTTTACTTTTACTCTGTATATGATTGGTTATATATTTATCCAAACACGGCTTTCTGTATTTGATTGGTTATATATTTATCCAAACACGGCTATCTGTATATGATTGGTTATATATTTATCCAAACACGGCTGTCTGTATTTGATTGGTTATATATTTATACAAACACGGCTTTCTGTATTTGATTGGTAATATATTTATACAAACACGGCTTTCTCTATTTGATTTGTTATATATTTATCATAACACGGCTTTCTGTATTTCATTTGTTATATATTTATCCAAACACGGCTGTCTGTATATGCTTGGTTATATATTTATCCAAACACGGCTTTCTGTATTTGATTTGTTATATATTTATCCAAACAAGGCTGTCTGTATATGATTGGTTATATATTCAGTCCAAAGAAGGCTTTCTGAATTTGATTGGTTATATATTTATCCAAACACGGCTTTCTGTATTTGATTAGTTATATATTTACCCAAACACGGCTGTCTGTATATGCTTGGTTATATATTTATCCAAACACGGCTGTCTGTATTTGATTGGTTATATATTTATCCAAACACGGCTTTATGTATTTGATTGGTAATATATTTATACAAATACGGCTTTCTGTATTTAATTTGTTATATATTTATCCAAACACGGCTGTCTGTACCCTGTAAACCAGGGTCAAGCAAGGTCAATCAAGGTCACTCAATGCTATTGCTTCTGTATATCTATAGCGTATCTATCACGCTCAAAGCTCCCCTTTCTAGAACCAGTACTAACGTTGTGAAAAAATGTCTTACATGGCCTTGGTTGAGGATCGAACTCACGACCATTCGATCCTTGGTCCGATCCTCTACCACTGAACCACACACTCAGTCTTTGTTCTGATGTGTGGACAGCTTTCTTGCAGTAATACATCTCTTGTTGTCTTATGTTTGTTTACTTTTAATGTTCATACACGTGTTTGCAATTTTGTATCGGAAAGTTTATAAAAGTTGACCGTTATAATTGATTTAGATACTATTTCATCCCTAATTCGTATCGTAAACATCTTATCTCTCCCACGATAAAGTCAGTAATATATTTAGATTGATAAATACATATTATCTCTACCATTATAAAACTTGATACTTTGGAATTATCTGATAAGTATTT
This sequence comes from Panopea generosa, assembly GCA_029582155.1. NCBI lineage: Eukaryota > Metazoa > Mollusca > Bivalvia > Adapedonta > Hiatellidae > Panopea > Panopea generosa. Next base: position 19,734,986 of record CM055901.1, on the reverse strand, counting down.
TGTCTATCACTGATGCTTTCCATTTATATTATTTGTATTCATTTAAAATTTGATATCTGCATTTGACCGATTAGATATCAAACATGTGTTCTATTTAATATTTATATTCAACGGTTTATATAAAAACTCGTTTTATGATTATAGCAGGAATAGGATAATTGAACCCATGTTCCAAAATATACTGTACTGAACGTATTTATAAATGGTCCATGACGGTCAACGGCTGCTTGATTAAACACGGTATTCTTAGCTTAACATACTGTTCAACTATAAACAAATGTGCTGTCTAGTCACATAATTAAGAGATTTTATGTCCCGTAGCATTCAAAGAACACAGCCATCACAACAGTATAAACCCAATTAGTACATAGCGTAAGTATAATTAGTACACTTCATACGGAATAAGTGATAATAACGGTGACAGCCTAGGCACGATCAACAGAAAACCGCCATTATGTAGATTAAGCATGGCTTGGATAGTGTTGGCCGATAATGCAGAGGTTGCGGGTACGAGTGTAGGCTCGACTCGATACTGTAACAACTATTAGAACTCAGTCTGGTTCTACCAGGAAACTGACCCCATTGAGTAAATCTGTGAAGTAACCAGGTGTGTGAGTATAAACGTTTATACATTCTTTGTTACAGTTGATTGGTTTACACATATACAGAATAAAACTGTAAAGTAACCAGGTGTATGAGTATGAAAACTTATACATTCTATATTACAGTTGACTGGTTTACTGAAAATGATGTCAGAAATCAGGTTTGTGAGTTTATACGTTTATACATGATGTGTTACAGTGGATTTGTTGACTCAAAATGATGTAAATATACACATTTACAGAGTAAAATAGTTAAGTAAACAGGTGTGTTAGTATGAACGTTTATACATCATTTGTTAAAGTGGATTGGTTTATTGTAAATGATGTTAATATACACATGTACGGGGAAAAACTAATCAGGTGTGTGCGCATGAACGTACGCATGCGCTAATGTGTATTGTAAAATAATACCCATGCATACCTTCATTTTAAAATAATAATTTCCACATTTTTTCCATAACAGTAGTATGTCCGCGGTTAAAAATGCACAACCTAATTTGGCCATTTGTATTTAAAGGGATATGTATATAAAGAAATAATGCTATCAATGTCTTAAAATATAAAATTAGTATAAAATTGATAAAAAGCATCTCATTATAATTAGGAAATAAAATCCGATAGCTAGGTATGTCAAATCCGCAAAAAACATGACATAATCGATATATAAATTTGAGTGGAAATCCCCATTCTTAAGATAGACAGCTATAAAATACTGCTTGACGTCATTTGGACTCTTTCAAGATGAAACAATTTATCTACGTATAATCCTGTATCAATGGCGGATCTACTCTTTTAAAAAACGGTAAACGCCTCTACTCCCACCCATCTAACTCCCATATTTGATAAAAATTTATTATATTTCTACTGAAAAAACATCTGTGCCTGTTCAGTATTTTGTCGCGATCCCTCTAAACTGAAATACTGGAGCCGCCCCTGTGTATAACGGATCAAACTGAAATCAAAATGAAATATAATATGATGTACTTTTAAGCAGAAAAATCTATTTCAGTCAAACATAGGCGCGTTGCCCATGTTAAGAAATCTCTTTTTATATATTATTTTGACATGTTAACTATATATCGTTTTGGCAGTACGGAGTCAGCGAGTATATATAGGCATGTTGTAATGGGAAATAATGTTTTAAGCCAATTTTATTTTTTCTTACAATCCTGATATATTCCCTTTAAGACAGTGATTGTTATAAAAAGAAGTATTCATCTACTCTCAAATACACCCGACTGGTAAAAGCAATTAAAGTCACATTTTCAGAACCAGTGATGTCTGTTTGCAGTTTATGCAAGGCCAAGGCCAGTGTTTACTTTACTCGCATGCAGCAAGGAATCACAGTCCATATGAACCAGTTTAAATATATTCCAAACTAAATAACATTACTAACGTCATTAAAAAGGGACACAACTCAGTAGTGAGACGCTAAATCAGACAGATTATAACATCAATGCATCAACAATGTCTCTGTGATTCCATAGAGCACTTTATCATGGAAGGGCAACCAGGTCAAAATTCCATTCTGCTTGTTACTAATTCTGTTGTTGTTAAATATAACTGCATTTCTGTGTTTTGTTAATCAAACCATACAATGCTGTAAGACCTGTGTTTTATTTAGGAATTATAATTCCACCATTACTATGTTCGTCATACTCGATAAAACAGTTGCGAAGTGCTTACTGTTACTGTTACTGCTTAATGTGTAATATACGGTTTCTGTTTGCCAATTCGCTTTCCGCTTAACACTTAACCGTATTCTGAAACACTTAACCGTATTCTGACAAACGAAACTGACTCCGAAACTACAAGTACCTGTTCCTCCAAGTTTTGCAAGCTCTGCCTTTAAACGGTGTCGCGTTAAAAATTTAGTTGGGAAGGCCTAGATGCAATCCTCGATCGGCCCAAAGGCTGCAATGACCGAAAATAACCATATTTGCTGTTTTTATACAGGCGCTTGCACCCATTTCCGAAGCATTTGATTTACGAAGATTATTGTTAGAGGGTAGTTGGGGGAAACTTTAATTTCAAGGGATCTATAACTTCAAAATGTACTTATCATGGTAGCATGATGACCTTCCTACAATTCCGTACCGTCCAAGAAGCATACGATGCACTGAGAGAATTTAAAGTAAACACAACAACAAAATTTTCAGTGTTCAAAGCCACAAAAAATGTGTTTATATATTTCTCCTAAAGTGAGTAAACCCTAGCCTGTGAGCACAGATATCCTTTTTCATGGTTCTTGTACATGTCGTTTGTGCGATTGCATATTTCTTACCATGCGTGTATAACAACAATAAACATATAAATATAGATCTATATATATATATATATATATATATATATACTTGATAGGAATGTGTTAATTCTCCTTAATATGAGGACATATTTTTATTATGTATGTCTACCCCTCGTGAATATAGGGCCTATATTTATTTAAAAATGGCTTGTAAAAAGTCGTTCAGTCAGACCTCCACGTTGGCACCAGTAAATGGGTCTAACAGTGCAGAAAGTACTGTATCTTTCTATATCATGTGTGGTCCGTTGGCGGATTGCACCAGTAAATTGACCTAACAATGCAGAAAGGATTGTATCTTTCTATATCAGGTGTGGTCCAATGGCGGATTGCATCAGTAAATTGAACTCTAAAGCAGGTAATACTTTATCTTTATCAGCTGATGTACACTGGCTGATGTTTAACCTGTTTATCGATCTGTAAAAAACGTTTATTGTGTCGGTCATTTTATTAACACTAATATTTGATACTTTGATTTGATTTTTGGTTAATATGAAATCAGATGGTAACATAATCTTTTTGATTCAATAAGGTCAAGGTCATAATTAAACTTTGACGACACTTCCAGTTTGTTGATATGTCATGTCTGGTCTGTAACTTTGTCTTACATGGATGCATTTTAAAATAGCTTGACTAAACTATGATAACTTTATTTCAATTAATTAAAATTGATATAGCTTGTTTCAAATTACATAAGGAATGTTTTTCTTCATTTACTGAAATAAATAATATTTGGCTGATAATAATTACAATTTTTTTCGCATTTTTATTTGTGCTATGAAATAAATATCATTAGGTTAAAACTTGTATATACAAAAATATATGTTCAAGTTTACACCTTTCCAAGTATCTTTTGTAAAAAGTTGTTTTATTGTTTTGTTGTCATCTTTACATTATTTATTATCCTCCATACAGTCGTCCAAGCAGTAAGAATATTGTGGAGAAAAACATTTTTCAGAACTCTATTATTTATATCACTACAGTTAATATCACATTCAAACATAAGATTAAGCAGTTTTATATCATATAAAACACTACAAGGACAATGTGAAAGTATACCATAAGCAGCTATACTTGCCCTTCAATGCTGGCTGCGAATATTGCATAAATTATGAAAACATACTGCTTTATTGTTAATGAGAAATAATACAACTGAAAAAAATAAGAGTCGAAACAATTGTATTTTTTATGTTATTTATGCCATGCTCCAAAAAGGATTTCCTCCTTATAGTTGTCATGGGACATTAAAAGATGTTGGCTGCAAATTGTACACTGATATAGAAAGATACAGTATATTCAATCCACCATTGGACCACTCCTGATATAGAAATGTATAACAGTATTTGCATTTCTAGACCTATTTGGTCAGCCATCACCATTGCGTTTTCCATAGACTTACGTTATAACGTTTGACTTAACTTTCACTATTTCTATCATTCGCGGACCAAAAAGTCCTATATCATATTAAAGTACTGTCCTAGACTCAAATAAAAATGTCCCCAAAATGGGGTCAAAAGTACCGCTTTTTACCAATTTTTGACCCCTGAAGTTGGGTACCCCCACTTTCAGCATGAAAAAAAGTAAATTACACCAATTTTACTCCATGTAGTTTCCTTGATAATATGAATTTAGTCAGTTATAGAAACATAATTTTAATTTCTTATTGACACAAACATAATAAACTTATATTTTATTGTGATCATTTGCCAGTTTAACATTTTCATCCAACCAGAATTAAGCTTACTATAAAAAAATATATGCCCTGAACATCCCTCTACCTTTTTATGCCAATCAGAGAGCTCGTCTCAATGGTGGTAGCTGACCATTTACTGGTGCAATACGCCATTGGACCTAATCTGATATAGAAAGGTACAGTACTTTTTGCACTGTTAGATAAATTTACTGGTGCAATCTGCCATTGTATCCAACCTGATATAGTAAGATACAGTACTTTCTGCATTGTTAGATCCATTTACTGGTGCAATAAACCACTGGACCTCACTTGATATAGAAACAATACATTACTTTCTGCATTGTTAGATCAAAGTTAAGATCACATTTTAAAATATTGCAGTTAAATTAATTTTTGTAAATGAGAATCATCAGGCCGTTTTCGTTATTTTATCCATTGTTTTGAATACAGAAATGAAGCTTTTAGTTGTTATGAATAGATTTCCGAAATAAAATGTTGCTATTATATCAATATCGTATAATTTACATTATACACAAATCAGTTGAAGGAAAAGTATATATTGGAATGGAACATAAAAATTGTCAAATCCATATATGTGTGTGTGTGTGTGTGTGTGTGTGTGTGTGTGTGTGAGAGAGAGAGAGAGAGAGAGAGAGACACGTCCTAGACATATTTACATACCTGCAAATATGTGTTATAGAGACACGTCAAAACTGGCATCTATTATCTACATACATGTATTATGGAGACACGCTCTCACTAGCATATCTACAGCTACATATATGCGTTATAGAGACACGTTCTTACTGGCATATATCTATCTGCATATGTGTGTTGTAGAAATAATCCCTGACTAGCATATATATATATACACACCTACATATGTGTGTTAATGAGAGACGTACTAACTAGCTTACATATACCTACACATATGTGTTATAAAGACACGTCATAACTAGCATATATATACCTACATAAATGCCCTATAGAGACACGTTCTTACTGGCATATATCTATCTACATATATGTGTTATATAGATACGCCTAACTAGCATATATATACCTACATATGTGTGTTACTGAGAGACGTACTAACTAGCTTATATATACCTACATATATGTGTTATAGAGACACGTCCTAACTAGCATATATATATCTACATATATGTGTTATAGAGACACGCCCTTACTGGCATATCTATATCTTCATATATGTGTTATAGAGACAGTCGTTAATGGCATATCTATATTTACATATATGTGTTATACAGACAATTTCTAACTGGCATATCTATATCTACATATATGTTTTATAGAAACACCTTCTTACTGGCATATCTATATCTATATATATTTGTCTTTTTGAGACACATTCTAACTAGCATTTCTACATCTACATAATTTTAAATGTGTTACAAAAGACAGTCGTTACTGGCATATATACATCTACATATATTGTGTTATAGAGATACGTCCTTATTAGCATATTTGTATATATGCAAGTTACGACTGTCTATATATATATATATATATATATATATATATATATATATATATATATATATATATATATATATATATGTCTAAAAAGGACACGTCCTTACTGGCATATCTTTATCTACGTATACGTGTTATATAGACACGTCCTTACTGGCATATCTTTATCTACGTATATTTGTTATAGAGAAACGTCCTGACTGGCATATCTTTATCTACGTATATGTGTTATATAGACACGTCCTTACTGGCATATCTTTATCTACGTATATTTGTTATAGAGAAACGTCCTTACTGGCATATCTTTATCTACGTATATGTGTTATATAGACACGTCCTTACTGGCATATCTTTATCTACGTATATTTGTTATAGAGAAACGTCCTTACTGGCATATCTTTATCTACGTATATGTGTTATATAGACACGTCCTTACGGCACATCTTTATCTACGTATATGTGTTATATAGACACGTCCTTACTGGCATATCTTTATCTACGTATATTTGTTATAGAGAAACGTACTTACTGGCAAACTACATCTATATCTATATATATATGTGTTATAGAGACACGTCCTAACTGGCATATCTTTACCTACGTATATGTGTTATATAGATACGTCCTTACTGGCATATCTTTATCTACGTATATGTGTTATATAGACACGTCCTTACTGGCATATCTTTATCTACGTATATTTGTTATAGAGAAACGTCCTGACTGGCATATCTTTATCTACGTATATGTGTTATATAGACACGTCCTTACTGGCATATCTTTATCTACGTATATTTGTTATAGAGAAACGTCCTTACTGGCATATCTCTATCTACGTATATGTGTTATATAGACACGTCCTTACTGGCACATCTTTATCTACGTATATGTGTTATATAGACACGTCCTTACTGGCATATCTTTATCTACGTATATTTGTTATAGAGAAACGTCCTTACTGGCAAACTACATCTATATCTATATATATATGTGTTATAGAGACACGTCCTAACTGGCATATCTTTACCTACGTATATGTGTTATATAGACAGGTCCTTAGTGGCATATCTTTATTTACGTATATTTGTTATAGAGACACGTCCCTACTGGCATATCTTTATCTACGTATATTTGTTATAGAGAAACGTCCTTACTGGCAAACTACATCTATATATATATATGTGTGTGTGTTATAAAGACACGTCCTTACTGGCATATCTTTATCTACGTATATGTGTTATATAGACACGTCCTTACTGGCATATCTTTATCTACGTATATTTGTTATAGAGAAACCGCCTTACTGGCAAACTACAGCTATATATATATGTGTTATTTAGACACGTCCTTACTGGCATATATTTATCTACGTATATTTGTTATGGAGAAACGTCCTTACTGGCAAACTACATCTATATATATATATATGTGTTTATAGAGGCACGTCCTTACTGGTATATCTTTATCTACGTATATGTGTTATAGAGGCACGTCCTTACTGGCATATCTTTATCAACGTATATGTGTTATGGAGAAACGTCCTTACTGGCAAACTACGTCTATATATATGTGTGTTATAGAGGCACGTCCAGACTGGCATATCTATATCCTCATATATTTATTATAGAGAAACTTTCTAACTAGCATATCTATATCTACATAAAAATATGTGTTATAAAGACACGTCCTTACTGGCATATCTTTATTTACGTATATGTGTTATATAGACACGTCCTTACTGGCATATCTTTATCTACGTATATGTGTTATATAGACACTTCCTTACTGGCATATCTTTATCTACGTATATTTGTTATAGAGAAACGTCCTTAGTGGCAAAATACATCTATATATATATATGTGTTATAGAGACACGTCCTAACTGGCATATATTTATCTACATAAATGTGTTATAGAGACACATCTGACTGGCATATCTATATTCTCATATATTTATTATAGAGAAACGTTCTAACTAGCATATCTACATCTACATATATGTGTTATAAAGACACGTCCTTACTGGCATATATTTACCTACATATATGTGTTATAGAGACACGTCCTTACTGGCAAACTACATCCACACACATATATATATATATATATATATATATATATATATATATATATATATATAAAGACACGTCCTAACTGGCATATCTATATCTACATAAATGTGTGATAGAGACACATCTGACTGGCATATCTATATTCTCATATATTTATTATAGAGAAACGTTCCAACTAGCATATCTACATCTACATATATGTGTTATAAAGACACGTCCTTACTGGAATATATTTACCTACATATATGTGTTATAGAGATACGTCCTTACTGGCATTTATATAACTACATATATGTGTTATAGAGACACGTCATTACTAGCATGTATATATACATACATATGTGTGTTATGGAGACACGTCCTTACTAGCATATATATATATATACCTACGTATATGTGTTATAGAGACACGTCCTAACTAGCATGTATATATATATATATACATACACCTACATATGTGTATAATAGAGAGACGTACTAACCAGTATATATAAACCTACATATGTGTGTTTTAGAGAGACGTCCTAACTAGCATATATATACCTACATATTGTGTCTTATATAGACACGTCTTAACCAGCATACATATACCTACATATATGCGTTATATAGACACGACCAAACTAGCATATATATACCTACATATATGTATTATAGAGATACGTCCTAACTAGCATATATAATCCTTCATAGCGGGTTTAATAGAGACACGTCCTAACTAGCATATATATATACTTATTTGTGTTATAGTGACACTTCCTAACTAGCATATATATACCTACATATATGTATTATAGAGAGACGTCCTAACTTGCATTATATATTAAAGAGACACACCATATATTTATATTCATTCCTTCTCTCTTTTTTTGAGCTAGTATATGTAACAATGGAATGGTCCAAATTATAACTAGTTTTCATGCAACTAGATGTTCTGCAGTTTACAAGATTATTCGAAATAAGAAAATAATCTAATCGACAAGAGGTCAGTGGTGAAGTATTTGCATGCCAGTATATTGACGCTTTGTGGCAACCCTTAGTGTAACCGCAACCCTTAGTGTAACAAAAATATTTTGTTACACTAAGGGGCGATATATGATATATTGTTGCAATATGTAACAAAATTTAGGAAATTATCTTAATAGTATCCCTACATATTATGCCAAATTACACAATTTATACAATTGATCTGTTTAATACCGAAACGAAATGTACCATTTATGCAACCGCCTTAAAATTGGGGATGAGTGCGGTGATGAGGTAGATAAAGTGATACCAATTTCCGTCCGTCGTACCGTCAGTCCGTCTGTCCGTCAGTCTGTTCTTCCGTACGTCACGATTTTCAGGTTAAGGTCAATATCACTGTTTCTAAAAGTAGAACATCACAGTTACCGCTCGACCGCCCTTATTTTAATCCAATTTTGATAAAACTTAATATAGGTGTTCAGAAAACAAAAAGTAAGAAGTGTTACAAACAATACATTGTTTCAGTGAATGTTTTGGTTATTTTGGAAAGGAATTAGTCTTGAATCATGAGGTATTACTACATTGTCACTACAAAAAGTGAACTGGTAACTCTTTGAATGGTATTTTCCTTTAATGCTAGGTAGGAACATGAAATCAGAGACATAAAATAATATTTAATATCTCTGATGAAATCAAGAAAATGTACTGTACAAGTGCTTATATAATATATAGGACTAGAAATATGATTATAGAGTGTGCACGTAATTTTGTGTTGGCGATATCATTTACTTCAAACTAACTTCAATAAGTATAAGGGACAATACGTATGTAAACATTAGCCCTGTTTTTATTGAATGACTATACAATTCATATTCGCCACCCTTATGTGTAACAAAAACTATCGTCGGAATAAGAATTTCTTCATCAAATCACATTCACATCAATTTATTTTTGTTACACTTAGGGTTGCGGTTATCAATTAACCTTGGTGTAACAAAAATATGCCTATCCCTAGAATCATATTTTCTTCACCAAATCACATCTACATAAAAATTATTATCAATAACCCTTAGTGTAACAAAATATTTTGTCAGAGATGCTAGACGTTTTTCTTAACCTCTAGTTAATAGTTTTTATTTAAATATGAAGTGGAACAAGAGCACCGCAAGCAGGTGCAGACGCTCGTCTTTTTTTCCAAATCTGTTATGTAGGTCAAAGACAGTGAAGTAACCTTTTTAAACTTGATGGTGATTAGTTTAAAAAATCAATACTATAACTGAAAAAATAGAACAGATTTAAAACAATCACCAAAACATAGAGATGTCGAAGAACAACGTTAAATCGACTATTCTAGCCTTGTCGATCACAGAACAGTATATTATAATGTACCATCAGAAACACAGATATATCTGTATGAATGAAACCATCTTTCATATTAGCAAAATAATTGATACATGTATGTGCAAGTAAGACTACTAGGGCAGAATATACGCTATGTCTTTGTCTGGCTAAGGCTAGCTAGCCAGTACTTAAGCTGAAATGTATTTAATTTATTTTTAAAATCTGGGTGTGAATGTGGGGGTGTATGTGCCAAAGTTTAATAAACAGGACTGTTTAGTTTAATAATATAAAAAAGAAGTTGGAGGGAGAGGGTGTCTTAGGGTTTGTAACAAAGTTTAAAAGGGACAGTGTATTTACTTCAAAATTTTAAGAAAACAATTGGATGGGGTGGGTGGTGGTGGTGGTGGTGGGGGTGGGGAAGTCTTATGGTGGTAACAAAGGGGCAGAATAGTATTAAATTTAAAACAAAACATAATGTAAAAGAAAAGTGAAAAAAAAAATGGAGAAGTGAAAACCTTGGGGTCAGTAACAAAGTTGAAATAGGGCAAAGTATTTAATTTAAAACAAAACAAAATTAGGTGTGAGGGTCTTTGGGTCGGTAACAAGGTTGAAATGGGGCAGAGTATTTGATTTAATAAAAAACAAAATTAAAAAATATATTATATGAGTAGCAGGATGGGGGTCTTGGTCAGGGTCAGTGATGTGAATTTGTTTTAGTTGATGGTGATCAGCTTACAGAATTAATAGTACATGTATTACTGAAAATAATTGATTGATTGATTGATTGATTGAATATTTAGCGTCATTTTTTGCCATCGAGGGCTAACAGACGATCAGTTAACCTAAATACTGTTTCCTGGGATTAACCAGTACTCGAGCACACCATATCTCTACAAGTAACTGATAACTTTCCCACTTGAATCAGTGGTGAGAGACGAATGAGAATGAGACACAATGTCGTATATCAATCATCACGGAGACTGTTGCCGGGCGGGGATTCGAACTCACGACCCCTGTATTGATAGTCAGACGCGTAACCGACTGAGCTAATCGGGCCCGATTAATTAAATTAAAATTAATGAAAAATAAAATTGATTTTAAAAAAATAAATAAATAAAATTCAAACCCGAGCTAAACAAAAACCTTTAACTTAAGGTTTTAAAGCCCAAATTATAGACATTTATGTAATTTACAGCAATAATTCTAAGGTCGCTGTGCCATAACCTTTAATACATATTTACAAATGTACCGATATTGCTTGTTGACATTTGGTTGGTTTAGAAAGAGAAAATGAAGATCAATGGCACGCATGTGAACATTGTAACATGGCAGTTGCCCACCACGACAGTCGCCCATTTGAAACGTATTTCGTAGTTGTTGTTTGCTTGTATTGTAATCTGAGTTTGTTATTCAACATACGTATCGGATCTCCGATAACAGATCTGTAGTAGTCACTTATATAAAGCCTACTAGAAGGTTACCGACTTTAAGCCCAGTGAGTAAATTTGCATTTCAGTTTGGCTATGTCATGGGATTAACAATTTATGATTTATATAATAAAATAATTCGTACTTTAAAGTACAGCATTTTAAATGACTAAATCATTGTTTTATATTAAAAGATAAGTTACTTATAAATTTAATTAATAATCAACAAAATGCATACTGTTAAGCCATACTCACAGTTATGAGTCATGTACTCGTGCTAATTACGTGAACGTTATGTAACTGTCGCTGGTGTGCTCAGCGTAGTGTTCGGAAATGTCGATAAGTAGTTTAAACACATTTATTCATTCAAATTTACATATATATAAATCAGTTTAAGTATAAATATGGATTAAAACGGCCCGGTGTCGATATATTTTTTCTCCATAATTGATTATTGGACATAATCGATGCGGTAAAAAAATATATATCTTATCACAGACCTAGTATGGTTCGATTCATATAATGATTAATCAGATAGTATAAAAAACTCTTTTCAACTTAGCAAAATATATAAAGTGTGTGTGCGTGCGTGCGTGCGTGCGTACGTGAGTGCATGCGTGTATGTACATGAAGGTGTGGATTTGAGAGAGAATTTCATTATTATTGTTTAACGTGACAATAATTTCTTATACTATGTATGAGTAAAAAAAGAGATATGTTATGTTCTGTTCTGTTCTGATGATTTAGCTAATGTTTCTGTTACCACCAATGTGACTGAAGGTAATGCTAGCACCAGTCATGTACCATATCCATATTTTCTCAATAATATATGCTTAGTCATGCTTTTATCAAATATAAAACGTATTGGTTAGAGGTGCTTACATAAGTATATATATATATATATATATATATATATATATATATATATATATATATATATTTAGACACGTATTCATCAGAGCCATTATAGTTATAGATGCAAGCAAGATGAACACCCCTATGTATATATTTATGTAATAAAGAAACGTTTTAAACATATTCTCTTTACTTACATACTGCAAAACGGACGGTCGTAGTTTCGGTCACTGGACGGGTCATACCCAAGACTAGAAAAAATATACTAAAAGCTTCCTCGCTTTGCACATAGAATTTAAAGGAAATAGATCTACGTCTGGTCGGCCCGGTGTCGATATAATGTGACAGGGTGGGAATAGCATGTGTCTGTGGCATGATACAAGAGTCGGCCCGGTGTCGATATAATGTGACTGGGTGGTAATAGCATGTGTCTGTGGCATGATACTCGAGTCGGCCCGGTGTCGATATAATGTGACTGGGTGGGTAAAGCATGTGTCTGTGGCATGATACTCGAGTCTGCCCGGTGTCGATATAATGTGACTGGGTGGTAATAGCATGTGTCTGTGGCATGATACACGAGTCGGCCCGGTGTCGTTATAATGTGACTGGGTGGTAATAGCATGTGTCTGTGGCATGATACTCGAGTCGGCCCGGTGTCGATATAATGTGACTGGGTGGGTATAGCATGTGTCTGTGGCATGATACTCCTGTCGGCCCGGTGTCGATATAATGTGACTGGGTGGTAATAGCATGTGACTGTGGAATGATACTCGAGTCTGCCCGGTGTCAATATAATGTGACTTGGTAGGTATAGCATGTGTCTGTGGCATGATACTCGAGTCGGCCCGGTGTCGTTATAATGTGACTGGGTGGTAATAGCATGTGTCTGTGGCATGATACCCGAGTCGGCACGGTGTCGTTATAATGTGACTGGGTGGTAATAGCATGTGTCAGTGGCATGATACTCGAGTCGGCCCGGTGTCGATATAATGTGAATGGGTGGGTATAGCATGAGTCTGTGGCATGATACTCAAGTCAGCCCGGTGTCGATATAATGTGACTGGGTGGTAATAGCATGTGTCTGGCATGATACCCGAGTCGGCCCGGTGTCGATATAATGTGACTGGGTGGGTAATAGCATGTGTCTGGCATGATACTTGAGTCGGCCCGGTGTCGTTATAATGTGACTGGGTGGGTATAGCATGTGTCTGTGGCATGATACACGAGTCGGCCCGGTGTCGTTATAATGTGACTGGGTGGTAATACCATGTGTCTGTGGCATGATACTCGAGTCGGCCCGGTGTCGTTATAATGTGACTGGGTGGTAATACCATGTGTCTGGCATGATACTCGAGTCGGCCCGGTGTCGATATAATGTGACTGGGTGGTAATAGCATGTGTCTGGCATGATACACGAGTCGGCCCGGTGTCGACATAATGTGACTGGGTGGGTATAGCATGTGTCTGTGGCATGATACACGGGACGGCCCTGTGTCGATATAATGTGACTGGGTGGGTAAAGCATGTGTCTGTGGCGTGATACTCGAGTCTGCCCGGTGTCGATATAATGTGACTGGGTAGTAATAGCATGTGTCTGTGGCATGATACACGAGTCGGCCCGGTGTCGATATAATGTGACTGGGTGGTAATAGCATGTGTCTGTGGCATGATACACGAGTCGGCCCGGTGTCGTTATAATGTGACTGGGTGGTAATAGCATGTGTCTGTGGCATGATACTCGAGTCGGCCCGGTGTCGATATAATGTGACTGGGTGGGTATAGCATGTGTCTGTGGCATGATACTCGAGTCGGCCAGGTGTCGATATAATGTGACTGGGTGGTAATAGCATGTGTCTGTGGCATGATACACGAGTCGGCCCAGTGTCGATATAATGCGACTGGGTGGTAATAGCATGTGTCTGTTGCATGATAGTCGAGTCGGCCCGGTGTCGATATAATGTGACTGGGTGGTAATAGCATGTGTCTGGCATGATACTCGAGTCGGCCCGGTGTCGTTATAATGTGACTGAGTGGTAATAGCATGTATCTGTGGCATGATACTCGAGTCGGCCCGGTGTCGATATAATGTGACTGGGTGGGTATAGCATGTGTCTGTGGCATGATACTCGAATCTGCCCGGTGTCGATATAATGTGACTGGGTGGTAATACCATGTGTCTGTGGCATGATACTCGAGTCGGCCCGTTGTCGTTATAATGTGACTGGGTGGTAATAGCATGTGTCTGGCATGATACCCGAGTCGGCCCGGTGTCGATATAATGTGACTGGGTGGTAATAGCATGTGTCTGGCATGATACACGAGTCGGCCCGGTGTCGATATAATGTGACTGGGTGGGTATAGCATGTATCCGTGGCATGATACACGGGTCGGCCCGGTGTCGATATAATGTGACTGGGTGGGTATAGCATGTGTCTGTGGCATGATACTCGAGTCTGTCCGGTGTCGATATAATGTGACTGGGTGGTAATAGCATGTGTCTGTGGCATGATACACGAGTCGGCCCGGTGTCGTTATAATGTGACTGGGTGGTAATAGCATGTGTCTTTGGCATGATACTCGAGTCGGCCCGGTGTCGATATAATGTGACTGGGTGGGTAAAGCATGTGTCTGTGGCATGATACTCGAGTCGGCCCAGTGTCGATATAATGTGATTGGGTGGTAACAGCATGTGTCTGGCATGATACTCGAGTCGGCCCGGTGTCGATATAATGTGACTGGGTGGTAATAGCATGTGACTGTGGAATGATACTCGAGTCGGCCCGGTGTCAATATAATGTGACTGGGTGGTAATAGCATGTGTCTGGCATGATATTTGAGTCGGCCCAGTGTCGATATAATGTGACTGGGTGGGTATAGCATGTGTCTGTGGCATGATACTCGAGTCAGCCCGGTGTCGATATAATGTGACTGGGTGGTAATAGCATGTGTCTGTGGCATGATACCCGAGTCGGCACGGTGTCGTTGTAATGTGACTGGGTGGTAATAGCATGTGTCTGTGGCATGATACTCGAGTCGGCCCGGTGTCGATATAATGTGAATGGGTGGGTATAGCATGAGTCTGTGGCATGATACTCAAGTCTGCCCAGTGTCGATATAATGTTACTGGGTGGTAATAGCATGTGTCTGGCATGATACCCGAGTCGGCCCGGTGTCGATATAATGTGACTGGGTGGGTAATAGCATGTGTCTGGCATGATACTTGAGTCGGCCAGGTGTCGTTATAATGTGACTGGGTGGGTATAGCATGTGTCTGTGGCATGATACTCGAGTCGGCCCGGTGTCGTTATAATGTGACTGGGTGGTAATACCATGTGTCTGTGGCATGATACTCGAGTCGGCCCGGTGTCGTGATAATGTGACTGGGTGGTAATACCATGTGTCTGGCATGATACTCGAGTCGGCCCGGTGTCGATATAATGTGACTGGGTGGTAATAGCATGTGTCTGGCATGATACACGAGTCGGCCCGGTGTCGATATAATGTGACTGGGTGGTAATAGCATGTGTCTGTGGCATGATACACGAGTCGGCCCGGTGTCGTTATAATGTGAATGGGTGGTAATAGCATGTGTCTGTGGCATGATACACGGGTCGGCCCGGTGTCGATATAATGTGACTGGGTGGGTATAGCATGTGTCTGTGGCATGATACACGAGTCGGCCCGGTGTCGTTATAATGTGACTGGGTGGTAATAGCATGTGTCTGTGGCATGATACTCGAGTCGGCCCTGTGTCGTTATAATGTGACTGGGTGGTAATAGCATGTGTCTGGCATGATACCCGAGTCGGCCCGGTGTCGATATAATGTGACTGGGTGGTAATAGCATGTGTCTGGCATGATACACGAGTCGGCCCGGTGTCGATATAATGTGACTGGGTGGGTATAGCATGTATCCGTGGCATGATACACGAGTCGGCCCGGTGTCGATATAATGTGACTGGGTGGGTATAGCATGTGTCTGTGGCATGATACTCGAGTCTGCCCGGTGTCGATGTAATGTGACTGGGTGGTAATAGCATGTGTCTGTGGCATGATACACGAGTCGGCCCGGTGTCGTTATAATGTGACTGGGTGGTAATAGCATGTGTCTTTGGCATGATACTCGAGTCGGCCCGGTGTCGATATAATGTGACTGGGTGGGTATAGCATGTGTCTGTGGCATGATACTCGAGTCGGCCCAGTGTCGATATAATGTGACTGGGTGGTAACAGCATGTGTCTGGCATGATACTCGAGTCGGCCCGGTGTCGATATAATGTGACTGGGTGGTAATAGCATGTGACTGTGGAATGATACTCGAGTCGGTCCGGTGTCAATATAATGTGACTGGGTGGGTATAGCATGTGTCTGTGGCATGATACTCGAGTCGGCCCGGTGTCGATATAATGTGACTGGGTGGTAATATCATGTGTCTGGCATGATATTTGAGTCGGCCCGGTGTCGATATAATGTGACTGGGTGGGTATAGCATGTGTCTGTGGCATGATACTCGAGTCAGCCCGGTGTCGATATAATGTGACTGGGTGGTAATAGCATGTGTCTGTGGCATGATACCCGAGTCGGCACGGTGTCGTTATAATGTGACTGAGTGGTAATAGCATGTGTCAGTGGCATGATACTCGAGTCGGCCCGGTGTCGATATAATGTGAATGGGTGGGTATAGCATGAGTCTGTGGCATGATACTCAAGTCTGCCCGGTGTCGATATAATGTGACTGGGTGGTAATAGCATGTGTCTGGCATGATACCCGAGTCGGCCCGGTGTCGATATAATGTGACTGGGTGGGTAATAGCATGTGTCTGGCATGATACTTGAGTCGGCCCGGTGTCGTTATAATGTGACTGGATGGGTATAGCATGTGTCTGTGGCATGATACACGAGTCGGCCCGGTGTCGTTATAATGTGACTGGGTGGTAATACCATGTGTCTGTGGCATGATACTCGAGTCGGCCCGGTGTCGTTATAATGTGACAGGGTGGTAATACCATGTGTCTGGCATGATACTCGAGTCGGCCCGGTGTCGATATAATGTGACTGGGTGGTAATAGCATGTGTCTGGCATGATACACGAGTCGGCCCGGTGTCGACATAATGTGACTGGGTGGGTATAGCATGTGTCTGTGGCATGATACACGGGACGGCCCTGTGTCGATATAATGTGGCTGGGTGGGTAAAGCATGTGTCTGTGGCGTGATACTCGAGTCTGCCCGGTGTCGATATAATGTGACTGGGTAGTAATAGCATGTGTCTGTGGCATGATACACGAGTCGGCCCGGTGTCGATATAATGTGACTGGGTGGTAATAGCATGTGTCTGTGGCATGATACACGAGTCGGTCCGGTGTCGTTATAATGTGACTGGGTGGTAATAGCATGTGTCTGTGGCATGATACTCGAGTCGGCCCGGTGTCGATATAATGTGACTGGGTGGGTATAGCATGTGTCTGTCGCATGATACTCGAGTCGGCCAGGTGTCGATATAATGTGACTGGGTGGTAATAGCATGTGTCTGTGGCATGATACACGAGTCGGCCCAGTGTCGATATAATGCGACTGGGTGGTAATAGCATGTGTCTGTTGCATGATATTCGAGTCGGCCCGGTGTCGATATAATGTGACTGGGTGGTAATAGCATGTATCTGGCATGATACTCGAGTCGGCCCGGTGTCGATATAATGTGACTGAGTGGTAATAGCATGTGTCTGTGGCATGATACTCGAGTCGGCCCGGTGTCGATATAATGTGACTGGGTGGGTATAGCATGTGTCTGTGGCATGATACTCGAATCTGCCCGGTGTCGATATAATGTGACTGGGTGTTAATACCATGTGTCTGTGGCATGATACTCGAGTCGGCCCGGTGTCGTTATAATGTGACTGGGTGGTAATAGCATGTGTCTGGCATGATACCCGAGTCGGCCCGGTGTCGATATAATGTGACTGGGTGGTAATAGCATGTGTCTGGCATGATACACGAGTCGGCCCGGTGTCGATATAATGTGACTGGGTGGGTATAGCATGTATCCGTGGCATGATACACGGGTCGGCCCGGTGTCGATATAATGTGACTGGGTGGGTATAGCATGTGTCTGTGGCATGATACTCGAGTCTGTCCGGTGTCGATATAATGTGACTGGGTGGTAATAGCATGTATCTGTGGCATGATACACGAGTCGGCCCGGTGTCGTTATAATGTGACTGGGTGGTAATAGCATGTGTCTTTGGCATGATACTCGAGTCGGCCCGGTGTCGATATAATGTGACTGGGTGGGTATAGCATGTGTCTGTGGCATGATACTCGAGTCGGCCCAGTGTCGATATAATGTGACTGGGTGGTAACAGCATGTGTCTGGCATGATACTCGAGTCGGCCCGGTGTCGATATAATGTGACTGGGTGGTAATAGCATGTGTCTGTGGCATGATACTCGAGTCGGCTCGGTGTCGATATAATGTGACTGGGTTGGTATAGCATGTGTCTGTGGCATGATACTCGAATCTGCCCAGTGTCGATATAATGTGACTGGGTGGTAATAGCATGTGTCTCTGGCATGATACACGAGTCGGCCCGGTGTCGTTATAATGTGACTGGGTGGTAATAGCATGTGTCTGTGGCATGATACACGAGTCGGCCCAGTGTCATTATAATGTGACTGGGTGGTAATAGCATGTGTCTGTGGCATGATACTCGAGTCGGCCCGTTGTCGATATAATGTGACTGGGTGGGTATAGCATGTATCTGTGGCATGATTCTCGAGTCTGTCCTGTGTCGATATAATGTGACTGGGTGGTAATAGCATGTGACTGTGGAATGATACTCGAGACTGCCCGGTGTCAATATAATGTGACTGGGTGGGTATAGCAAGTGTCTGTGGCATGATACTCGAGTCGGCCCGGTGTCGATATAATGTGACTGGGTTGTAATAGCATGTGTCTGTGGCATGATACCCGAGTCGGCCCGGTGTCGTTATAATGTGACTGGGTGGTAATAGCATGTGTCTGTGGCATGATACTCGAGTCGGCCTGGTGTCGATATAATGTGACTGGGTGGTAATAGCATGTGTCTGTGGCATGATACTCGAGTCGGCCCGGTGTCGATATAATGTGACTGGGTGGTAATAGCATGTGTCTGGCATGATATTTGAGTCGGCCCAGTGTCGATATAATGTGACTGGGTGGGTATAGCATGTGTCTGTGGCATGATACTCGAGTCGGCCCGGTGTCGATATAATGTGACTGGGTGGTAATAGCATGTGTCTGTGGCATGATACCCGAGTCGGCCCGGTGTCGTTATAATGTGACTGGGTGGTAATAGCATGTGTCTGTGGCATGATACTTGAGTCGGCCTGGTGTCGATATAATGTGACTGGGTGGTAATAGCATGAGACTGTGGAATGATACTCGAATCGGCCCGGTGTCAATATAATGTGACTGGGTGGGTATAGCATGTGTCTGTGGCATGATACTCGAGTCGGCCCGGTGTCGATATAATGTGACTGGGTGGTAATAGCATTTGTCTGGCATGATACACGAGTCGGCCCGGTGTCGTTATAATGTGACTGGGTGGTAATAGCATGTGTCTGTGGTATAAAACTCGAGTCGGCCCTGTGTCGATATAATGTGACTGGATGGGTATAGCATGTGTCTGGCATGATACTCGAGTCGTCCCGGTGTCGACATAATGTGACTGGGTAGTAATAGCATGTGTTTGGCATGATACTCTAGTCGGCCCGGTGTCGATATAATGTGACTGGGTGGTAATAGCATGTATCTGGCATGATACTCGAGTCGGCCCGGTGTCGTTATAATGTGACCGGGTGGGTATAGCATGTGTCTGTGGCATGATACTCGAGTCGGCTCGGTGTCGATATAATGTGACTGGGTGGTAATAGCATGTGTCTGTGGCATGATACTCGAGTCGGCCCGGTGTCGATATAATGTGACTGGGTGGTAATAGCATGTGTCTGGCATGATATTTGAGTCGGCCCAGTGTCGATATAATGTGACTGGGTGGTAATAGCATGTTTCTGGCATGATACACTAGTCGGCCCGGTGTCGACATAATGTGACTGGGTGGGTATAGCATGTGTCTGTGGCATGACACACGGGACGGCCCGGTGTCGATATAATGTGACTGGGTGGGTATAGCATGTGTCTGTGGCATGATACTCAAGTCTGCCCGGTGTCGATATAATGTGACTGGGTGGAAATAGCATGTGTCTGTGGCATGATACTCGAGTCGGCCCGGTGTCGATATAATGTGACTGTGTGGGTATAGCATGTGTCTGTGGCATGATACTCGAGTCGGCCAGGTGTCGATATAATGTGACTGGATGGTAATAGCATGTGTCTGTGGCATGATACACGAGTCGGCCTAGTGTCGATATAATGTGACTGGGTGGTAATAGCATGTGTCTGTGGCATGATACTCGAGTCGGCTCGGTGTCGATATAATGTGACTGGGTGGTAATAGCATGTGTCTGGCATGATACTCGAGTCGGCCCGGTGTCGATATAATGTGACTGGGTGGGTATAGCATGTGACTGTGGAATGATACTCGAGTCGGCCCTGTGTCAATATAATGTGACTGGGTGGGTATAGCATGTGTCTGTGGCATGATACTCGAGTCGGCCCGGTATCGATAGAATGTCACTGGGTGGTAATAGCATGTGTCTGGCATAATACTCGAGTCGGCCCAGTGTCGATATAATGAGACTGGGTGGAAATAGCATGTGTCTGGCATGATACTCGAGTCGGCCCGGTGTCGATATAATGTGACTGGGTGGTAATAGCATGTGTCTGTGGCATGATACTCGAGTCGGCCCGGTGTCGATATAATGTGACTGGGTGGGTATAGCATGTGTCTGTGGCATGATACACGGGCCGGCCAGGTTTCGATATAATGTGACTGGGTGGTAATAGCATGTGTCTGTGGCATGATACACGGGTCGGCCTGGTGTAGATATAATGTGACTGGGTGGGTATAGCATGTGTCTGTGGCATGATACACGAGTGGGCCCGGTGTCGTTATAATGTGACTGGGTGGTAATAGCATGTGTCTGTGGCATGATACTCGAGTCGGCCCGGTGTCGTTATATTGTGACTGGGTGGTAATAGCATGTGTCTGGCATGATACTCGAGTCGGCTCGGTGTCGATATAATGTGACTGGGTGGTAATAGCATGTGTCTGGCATGATACACGAGTCGGCCCGGTGTCGACATAATGTGACTGGGTTGGTATAGCATGTGTCTGTGGCATGATACACGGATCGGCCAGGTGTCGATATAATGTGACTGGGTGGGTATAGCATGTGTCTGTGGCATGATACTCGAGTCTGCCCGGTGTCGATATAATGTGACTGGGTGGTAATAGCATGTGTCTGTGGTATGATACACGAGTCGGCCCGGTGTCGTTATAATGTGACTGGGTGGTAATAGCATGTGTCTGTGGCATGATACACGAGTCGGCCTGGTGTCGTTATAATGTGACTTGGTGGTAATAGCATGTGTCTTTGGCATGATACTCGAGTCGGCCCAGTGTCGATATAATGTGACTGGGAGGGTATAGCATGTGTTTGTGGCATGATTCTCGAGTTGGCCCAGTGGCGATATAATGTGACTGGGTGGTAATAGCATGTGTCTGGCATGATACCCGAGCCGGCCCGATGTCGATATAATGTGACTGGGTGGGTATAGCATTTGTCTGTGGGATGATACTCGAGTCGGCCCGGTGTCGATATAATGTGACTGGGTGGTAATAGCATGTGTCTGGCATGATATTTGAGTCGGCCCAGTGTCGATATAATGTGACTGGGTGGGTATAGCATGTGTCTGTGGCATGATACTCGAGTCGGCCCGGTGTCGATATAATGTGACTGGGTGATAATAGCATGTGTCTGTGGCATGATACCCGAGTCGGCCCGGTGTCGTTATAATGTGACTGGGTGGTAATAGCATGTGTCTGTGGCATGATACTCGAGTCGGCCTGGTGTCGATTTATTGTGACTGGGTGGTAATAGCATGAGACTGTGGAATGATACTCGAATCGGCCCGGTGTCAATATAATGTGACTGGGTGGGTATAGCATGTGTCTGTGGCATGATACTCGAGTCTGCCCGGTGTCGATATAATGTGACTGGGTGGTAATAGCATGTGTCTGGCATGATACACGAGTCGGCCCGGTGTCGTTATAATGTTACTGGGTGGTAATAGCATGTGTCTGTGGTATAAAACTCGAGTCGGCCCGGTGTCGATATAATGTGACTGGATGGGTATAGCATGTGTCTGGCATGATACTCGAGTCGTCCCGGTGTCGACATAATGTGACTGGGTAGTAATAGCATGTGTTTGGCATGATACTCTAGTCGGCCCGGTGTCGATATAATGTGACTGGGTGGTAATAGCATGTATCTGGCATGATACTCGAGTCGGCCCGGTGTCGTTATAATGTGACCGGGTGGGTATAGCATGTGTCTGTGGCATGATACTCGAGTCGGGTCGGTGTCGATATAATGTGACTGGGTGGTAATAGCATGTGTCTGTGGCATGATACTCGAGTCGGCCCGGTGTCGATATAATGTGACTGGGTGGTAATAGCATGTGTCTGGCATGATATTTGAGTCGGCCCAGTGTCGATATAATGTAACTGGGTGGTAATAGCATGTTTCTGGCATGATACATTAGTCGGCCCGGTGTCGACATAATGTGACTGGGTGGGTATAGCATGTGTCTGTGGCATGACACACGGGACGGCCCGGTGTCGATATAATGTGACTGGGTGGGTATAGCATGTGTCTGTGGCATGATACTCAAGTCTGCCCGGTGTCGATATAATGTGACTGGGTGGAAATAGCATGTGTCTGTGGCATGATACTCGAGTCGGCCCGGTGTCGATATAATGTGACTGTGTGGGTATAGCATGTGTCTGTGGCATGATACTCGAGTCGGCCAGGTGTCGATATAATGTGACTGGATGGTAATAGAATGTGTCTGTGGCATGATACACGAGTCGGCCTAGTGTCGATATAATGTGACTGGGTGGTAATAGCATGTGTCTGTGGCATGATACTCGAGTCGGCTCGGTGTCGATATAATGTGACTGGGTGGTAATAGCATGTGTCTGGCATGATACTCGAGTCGGCCCGGTGTCGATATAATGTGACTGGGTGGGTATAGCATGTGACTGTGGAATGATACTCGAGTCGGCCCGGTGTCAATATAATGTGACTGGGTGGGTATAGCATGTGTCTGTGGCATGATACTCGAGTCGGCCCGGTGTCGATAAAATGTCACTGGGTGGTAATAGCATGTGTCTGGCATAATACTCGAGTCGGCCCAGTGTCGATATAATGAGACTGGGTGGAAATAGCATGTGTCTGGCATGATACTCGTGTCGGCCCGGTGTCGATATAATGTGACTGGGTGGTAATAGCATGTGTCTGGCATGATACTCGAGTCGGCCCGGTGTCGATATAATGTGACTGGGTGGTAATAGCATGTGTCTGGCATGATACACGAGTTGGCCCGGTGTCGACATAATGTGACTGGGTGGGTATAGCATGTGTCTGTGGCATGACACACGGGTCGGCCCGGTGTCGATATAATGTGACTGGGTGGTAATAGCATGTGTCTGTGGCATGATACACGAGTCGGCCCGGTGTCGTTATAATGTGACTGGGTGGGTATAGCACGTGTCTGTGGCATGATACTCGAGACTGCCCGGTGTCGATATAATGTGTCTGGGTGGGTATAGCAAGTGTCTGTGGTATGATACTCGAGTCGGCCCGGTGTCGATATAATGTGACTGGATGATAATAGCATGTGTCTGTGGCATGATACACGATTCGGCCTGGTGTCGTTATAATGTGACTGTTTGTAATAGCATGTGTCTGTGGCATGATACACGGGTCGGCCCGGTGTCGATATAATGTGACCGAGTGGGTATAGCATGTGTTTGTGGCATGATACACGAGTCAGCCCGGTGTCGTTATAATGTGACTGGGTGGTAATAGCATGTGTCTATGGCATGATACACGGGTCGGCCCGGTGTCGATATAATGTGACTGGGTGGGTATACCATGTGTCTGTGGCATGATACACGAGTCGGGCCGGTGTCGTTATAATGTGACTGGGTGGTAATACCATGTGTCTGTGGCATGATACACTGGTCGGCGCGGTGTTGATATAATGTGACTGGGTGGTAATAGCATGTGTCTGTGGCATGATACACGAGACGCCCGGTGTCGATATAATGTGACTGGGTTGGTATAGCATGTGTCTGTGGCATGATACTCGAGTCGGCCCGGTGTCGTATATAATGTGACTTGGTGGTAATAGCATGTGTCTGTGGTATGATACTCGAGTCGGCCCGGTGTCGATATAATGTGACTGGGTGGTTATAGCTTGTGTCTGTTGCATGATACAAGAGTCGGCCCGGTGTCGATATAATGTGACTGGGTGGGTAAAGCATGTGTCTGTGGCATGATACACGAGTCGTCCCGATGTCGATACAATGTGACTGGGTGGTAATAGCATGTGTCTGTGGCCTGATACACGAGTCGGCCCGGTGTCGATATAATGTGAATGGGTGGGTAAAGCATGTGTCTGTGGCATGATACTCGAGTCTGCCCGGTGTCGATATAATGTGACTGGGTGGGTATAGCATGTGTCTGTGGCATGATACACGAGTCGGCCTGGTGTCGATATAATGTGACTGGGTGGGTATAGCATGTGTCTGTGGCATGATACACGAGTCGTCCCGGTGTCGATATAATGTGACTGGGTGATAATAGCATGTGTCTGTGGCATGATACTCGAGTCGGCCCAGTGTCGATATAATGTGACTGGGTGGGTATAGCATGTGTCTGTGGCATGATACTCGAGTCTGCTCGGTGTCGATATAATGTGACTGGGTGGGTATAGCATGTGTCTGTGGCATGATACTCGAGTCTGCCCGGTGTCGATATAATGTGACTGGGTGGTATTAGCATGTGTCTGTGGCATGATACACGAGTTGGCTCAGTGTCGATATAATGTGACTGGGTGGTAATAGCATGTGTCTTTGGCATGATACACGAGTCGGCCCTGTGTCGATATAATGTGACTGGGTGGGTATAGCATGTGTCTGTGGCATGATACACGAGTCGGCCCGGTGTCGATTTAATGTGACTGGGTGGTAATAACATGTGTCTGTGGCATGATATTCGAGTCGGCCCTGTTTCCATATAATGTGACTAGGTGGTAATAACATGTATCTTTGGCATGATATTCGATTCGGCCCGGTGTCAATATAATGTGACTGGGTGGTAATAGCACGTGTCTGTGGCATGATACACGAGTCGGCCCAGTGTCGATATAATGTGACTGGGTGGGTAAAGCATGTGTCTGTGGCATGATACACGAGTCGGCCCGCTGTCGATATAATGTGACTGGGTGGTAATAACATGTGTCTGTGGCATGATATTCGATTCGGCCCGGTGTCAATATAATGTGACTGGGTGGGTATAGCATGTGTCTGTGGCATGATACTCGAGTCGGCCTGGTGTCGATATAATGTGACTGGATGGGTATAGCATGTGTCTGTGGCATGATACACGAGTCGGCCCAGTGTCGATATAATGTGACTGGGTGGGTATAGCATGTGTCTGTGGCATGATACTCGAGTCGGCCCGGTGTCGATATAATGTGACTGGGTGGTAATAGCATGTGTCTGTGGCATGATACACGAGTCGGCCCAGTGTCGATATAATGTGACTGGGTGGTAATAGCATGTGTCTGTGGCATGATACACGAGTCGGCCCGGTGTCGATATAATGTGACTGGGTGGTATTAACATGTGTCTGTGGCATGATACACGAGTCGGCCCGGTGTCGATATAATGTGACTGGGTGGGTATAGCATGTGTCTGTGGCATGATACTCGAGTCGGCCCGGTGTCGATATAATGTGACTTGGTGGTAATAGCATGTGTCTGTGGCATGATACACGAGTCGGCCCAGTGTCAATATAATGTGACTGGGTGGTAATAGCATGTGTCTGTGGCATGATACACGAGTCGGCCCGCTGTCGATATAATGTGACTGGGTGGTATAAGCATGTGTCTGTGGCATGATACACGAGTCGGCCCAGTGTCGATATAATGTGACTGGGTGGTAATAGCATGTGTCTTTGGCATGATACACGAGTCGGCCCTGTGTCGATATAATGTGACTGGGTGGGTATAGCATGTGTCTGTGGCATGATACACGAGTCGGCCCGGTGTCGATTTAATGTGACTGGGTGGTAATAACATGTGTCTGTGGCATGATATTCGAGTCGGTCCTGTTTCCATATAATGTGACTAGGTGGTAATAACATGTATCTTTGGCATGATATTCGATTCGGCCCGGTGTCAATATAATGTGACTGGGTGGTAATAGCATGTGTCTGTGGCATGATACACGAGTCGGCCCAGTGTCGATATAATGTGACTGGGTGTTAATAGCATGTGTCTGTGGCATGATACTCGAGTCGGCCCGGTGTCGATATAATGTGACTGGGTGGTAATAGCATGTGTCTGTGGCATGATACTCGAGTCGGCCTGGTGTCGATATAATGTGACTGAATGGGTATAGCATGTGTCTGTGGCATGATACACGAGTCGGCCCGGTGTCGATATAATGTGACTGGGTGGTAATAGCATGTGTCTGTGGCATGATATTCGAGTCTGTCCGGTGTCGACATAATGTAAAGGGGTGGGTATAGCATGTGTCTGTGGTATGATACTCGAGTCGGCCCGGTGTCAAAATAATGTTACTGGGTGGTTATAGCATGTTTCTGTGGCATGATACTCGAGTCGGCCCTGTGTCGACATAATGTGACTGGGTGGGTATAGCATGTGTCTGTGGCATGATACTCGAGTCGTCCCGGTGTCGACATATTGTGACTGAGTGGGTATAGAATCTGTCTGTGGCATGATACTCGAGTCGGCCCGGTGTCGACATAATGTGACTGGGTGGGTATAGCATGTGTCTGTGGCATGATACTCGAGTCGGCCCGGTGTCGATATAATGTGACTGGATGGTAATAGCATGTGTCTGTGGCATGATACACGAGTCGGCCCGGTGTCGATATAATGTGACTGGGTGGTAATAGCATGTATCTTTGGCATGATATTCGAGTCGGCCAGGTGTCGATATAATGTGACTGGGTGGTAATAGCATGTGTCTGTGGCCTGATACACGAGTCGGCCCGGTGTCGATATAATGTGACTGGTTGGTAATAGCATGTGTCTGTGGCATGATATTCGAGTCGGCCCGGCGTCGATATAATGTGACTGGGTGGTAATAGCATGTGTCTGTGGCATGATACACGAGTCGGCCCGATGTCGATATAATGTGACTGTGTGGGTAAAGCATGTGTCTGTGGCATGATACACGAGTCGGCCCGGTGTCGATATAATGTGACTGGGTGGTAATAGCATGTGTCTGTGGCATGATACTCGAGTCGGCCTGGTGTCGACATAATGTGACTGGGTGGGTATAGCATGTGTCTGTGGCATGATACTCGAGTCGGCCTGGTGTCGACATAATGTGACTGGGTGGGTATAGCATGTGTCTGTGGTATGATACTCGAGACGCCCGGTGTCGATATAATGTGACTTGGTGGTAATAACATGTGTCTGTGGCATGATACTCGAGTCGGCCCAGTGTCGACATAATGTGACTGGGTGGGTATAGCATGTGTCTGTGGCATGATACTCGAATCTGCCCGGTGTCGATATAATGTGACTGGGTGGGTATAGCATGTGTCTGTGGCATGATACTCGAGTCTGCCTGGTGTCGATATAATGTGACTGGATGGGTATAGCATGTGTCTGTGGCATGATACACGAGTCGGCCCAGTGTCGATATAATGTGACTGGGTGGTAATAGCATGTGTCTTTGGCATGATATTCAAGTCGGTCCGGTGTCGACATAATGTGACTGGGTGGGTATAGCATGTGTCTGTGACATGATACTCGAGTCGGCCCGGTGTCGACATAATGTGACTGGGTGGTAATAGCATTTGTCTGTGGCATGATACTCGAGTCGGCCCGGTGTCGACATAATGTGACTGCGTGGGTATAGCATGTGTCTGTGGCATGATACTCGAGTCGTCCCGGTGTCGATATATTGTGACTGAGTGGGTATAGCATGTGTCTGTGGCATGATACAAGAGTCGGCCCGGTGTCGACATAATGTGACTGGGTGGGTATAGCATGTGTCTGTGGCTTGATACTCGAGTCTGCCCGGTGTCGATATAATGTGACTGGGTGGTAATAGCATGTGTCTGTGGCATGATACACGAGTCGGCCCGGTGTCGATATAATGTGACTGGGTGGTAATAGCATGTGTCTGTGGCATGATACTCGAGTCGGCCCGGTGTCGATATAATGTGACTGGGTGGTAATAGCATGTGTCTGTGGCATGATACTCGAGTCTGCCCGGTGTCGATATAATGTGACTGGGTGGTAATAGCATGTGTCTGTGGCATGATACACGAGTCGGCCCGGTGTCGATATAATGTGACTGGGTGGTAATAGCATGGGTCTGTGGCATGATATTCGAGTCGGCCCGGTGTCGATATAATGTGACTGGGTGGTAATAGCATGTGTCTGTGGCATGATACACGAGTCGGCTCGGTGTCGATATAATGTGACTGGGTGGGTATAGCATGTGTCTGTGGCATGATACACGAGTCGACCCGGTGTCGATATAATGTGACTGGGTGGTAATAGCATGTGTCTGTGGCATGATACTTGAGTCGGCCCGGTGTCGACATAATGTGACTGGGTGGGTATAGCATGTGTCTGTGGCATGATACTCGAGTCGGCCCAGTGTCGACATAATGTGACTGGGTGGGTATAGCATGTGTCTGTGGCATGATACTCGAGACGCCCGGTGTCGATATAATGTGACTGGTTGGTAATAGCATGTGTCTGTGGCATGATACTCGAGTCGGCCCAGTGTCGACATAATGTGACTGGGTTGGTATAGCATGTGTCTGTGGCATGATACTCGAGTCGGCCCAGTGTCGACATTATGTGACTGGGTGGGTATAGCATGTGTCTGTGGCATGATACTCGAGACGCCCGGTGTCGATATAATGTGACTGGGTGGTAATAGCATGTGTCTGTGGCATGATACACGAGACGCCCGGTGTCGATATAATGTGACTGGGTGGGTATAGCATGTGTCTGTGGCATGATACTCGAGTCGGCCCGCTGTCGATATAATGTGACTGGGTGGTAATAGCATGTGTCTGTGGCATGATACTCGAGTTGACCCGGTGTCGATATAATGTGACTGGATGGGTATAGCATGTGTCTGTGACTTTGAAACCGTTTAATGTTTTTTTTTAAATATTTATATTTATCTTCTGAATAGTAACCGTCTTTGAACCACATAAAATACTTTACAGTCAAACCTGTCTGAAGCAGCCACTCAAAGGAGAGATAAAAAGTGACATTTTAAGGCAGGTGGCTGCTTAATACAGGTTAAATAGAAATGATATATAGAAAATGTGGCTGTTTAAGACAAGTGTTTGCTTCATAGAGGTGAGCAATAATACAGGTTTGACTGTATGTGTTATTGTATTTAATGTTGTAAATAATATCGTGCATAAATAGAGACTAGTGGAAGTGTCATGTTATTAAGTGATTATACAAGACAGTACCATCATTTATTTATAGTTTAACGCACCCGACTTCCATTGATTTGCCGGAACGTTATATTTGTCAATAAAATGTTTGACGTAAACATTGAAAACTTGTACAATCACATTTATGTTTTGTTCATCGCCGGTACGTCATATTTGTCAATAACGATATATGATATGTGTAATACCCTACATATGCATTTAATCTAAACATTGAACACTTGTATGCATCATTGTATACAGTTCATAGCCGATATATAGTTACATATTAGTTGTAAACCTTGAACACTTGTATGCATCATTGTATACAGTTCATAGCCGATATATAGTTACGTATTAGTTGTAAACCTTGAACACTTGTATGCATCATCATTTTATTTAGTTCATAGCCGAAAGATAGTTACATATAAGTTGTAAACTTTGAACACGTGTATGCATCATCATTGTATTTAATTCATAGCCGATATAAAGTTACATATTAGTAGTAAGCCTTGAACACTTGTATGCATCATTGTATACAGTTCATAGCCGATAGATAGTTACATATTAGTTGTAAACCTTGAACACTTGTATGCATCATTGTATACAGTTCATAGCCGATAGATAGTTACATATTGGTTGTAAACATTGAACACGTGTATGCATCATCATTGTATTTAGTTCATAGCCGATAGATAGTTACATATAACTTGTAAACTTTGAACACCTGTATGCATCATCATTGTATAGAGTTCATAGCCGATAGATAGATACATATAACTTGTAAACATTGAACACGTGTATGCATCATCATTGTATATAGTACATAGCCGATAGATAGTTACATATAACTTGTAAACCTTGAACACTTGTATGCATCTTTGTATACAGTTCATAGCCGATATATAGTTACATATTGGTTGTAAACCTTGAACACTTGTATGCATCATCATTGTATATAGTTCATAGCCGATAGATAGATACATAAACTTGTAAACATTGAACACGTGTATGCATCATCATTGTATATAGTTCATAGCCGATAGATAGATACATATAAGTTGTAAACCTTGAACACGTGTATGCATCATCATTGTATTTAGTTCATAGCCGATAGATAGTTACATATAAGTTGTAAACCTTGAACACTTGTATGCATCATCATTGTATTTAGTTCATAGCCGATAGATAGATACATATAACTTGTCAACATTGAACACTTGTATGCATCATCATTGTGTTTAGTTCATAGCCGATAGATAGTTACATATAAGTTGTAAACCTTGAACACTTGTATGCATCAACATTGTATTTAGTTCATAGCCGATAGATAGTTACATATAACTTGTAAACCTTGAACACTTGTATGCATCATCATTGTATTTAATTCATAGCCTATATATAGTTACATATAACTTGTAAACATTGAACACGTGTATGCATCATCATTGTATTTAGTTCATAGCCGATAGATAGTTACATATAAGTTGCAAACCTTGAACACTTGTATGCATCATCATTGTATATAGTTCATAGCCGATAGATAGATACATATCAGTTGTAAACCTTGAACACTTGTATGCATCATCATTGTATTTAGTTCATAGCCGATAGATAGATACATATAAGTTGTAAACCTTGAACACGTGTATGCATCATCATTGTATTTAGTTCATAGCCGATAGATAGTTACATAAAACTTGTAAACATTGAACACGTGTATGCATCATCATTGCATATAGTTCATAGCCGATAGATAGTTAAATATAACTTGTAAACCTTGAACACGTTGAGGCATCATCATTGTATATAGTTCATAGCCGATAAATAGATACATATCACTTGTAAACATTGAACACGTGTATGCATCATCATTGTATATAGTTCATAGCCGATAGATAGTTACATATAAGTTGCAAACCTTGAACACTTGTATGCATCATCATTGTTTATAGTTCATAGCCGATAGATAGTTACATATAACTTGCAAACATTGAACACTTGTATGCATCATCATTGTATTTAGTTCATAGCCGATAGATAGTTACATATAACTTGTAAACATTGAACACGTGTATGCATAATTATTGTATATAGTTCATAGCCGATAGATAGTTACATATAACTTGTAAACATTGAACACGTGTATGCATCATCATTGTATACAGTTCATAGCCGATAGATAGTTACATGTAACTTGTAAACTTTGAACACTTGTATGCATTATCATTGTATACAGTTCATAGCCGATAAATAGTTACATATAACTTGAAAAACATTGAGCACTTGTATGCATCATCATTGTATATAGCTCATAGCCGAAAGATAGTTACATATAACTTGTAAACATTGAACACGTGTATGCATCATCATTGTATATAGTTCTTATCCGATAGATAGTTACATATCAGTTGCAAACCTTGAACACTTGTATGCATCATCATTGTATACAGTTCGTAGCCGATAGATAGTTACATATAACTTGTAAACATTGAACACTTGTATGCATCATCATTGTATATAGTTCATAGCCGATAGATAGTTACATATAACTTGTAAACATTGAACACTTGTATGCATAATCATTGTATATAGTTCATAGCCGATAGATAGTTACATATAACTTGTAAACATTGAACACGTGTATGCATCATCATTGTATACAGTTCATAGCCGTTAGATAGATACATGTAACTTGTAAACCTTGAACACTTGTATGTATTATCATTGTATATAGTTCATAGCTGATAGATAGTTACATATAACTTGTAAACCTTGAACACTTGTATGCATCATCATTGTTTTTATTTCATAGCCGATAGATAGTTACATATAAGTTGCAAACCTTGAGCACTTGTATGCATCATCATTGTATATAGTTCATAGCCGATAGATAGTTACATATAACTTGTAAACATTGAGCACTTGTATGCATCATCATTGTATATAGCTCATAGCCGATAGATAGTTACATATAACTTGTAAACATTGAACACTTGTATGCATCATCATTGTATATAGTTCATAGCCGATAGATAGTTACATATAAGTTGCAAACCTTGAACACTTGTATGCATCATCATTGTATATAGTTCATAGCCGATAGATAGTTACATATAACTTGTAAACATTGAACACTTGTATGCATCATCATTGTATATAGTTCATAGCCGATAGATAGTTACATATAAGTTGCAAACCTTGAACACTTGTATGCATCATCATTGTATATAGTTCATAGCCGATATATAGTTACATAGAACTTGTAAACATTGAACACTTGTATGCATCATCATTGTATATAGTTCATAGCCGATAGATAGTTACATATAACTTGTAAACATTGAACACTTGTATGCATCATCATTGTATTTAGTTCATAGCCGATAGATAGTTACATATAACTTGTAAACACTGAACACTTGTATGCATCATCATTGTATTTAGTTCATAGCGGATCGATAGTTAAATATAACTTGTAAACATTGAACACTTGTATGCATCATCATTGTATATAATTCATAGCTGATAGATATATACATATTAGTTGTAAACTTTGAACACTTGTATGCATCATCATTGTATTTAGTTCATAGCCGATAGATAGTTACATATAAGTTGTAAACCTTGAACAGTTGTATGCATCATAATTGTATTTAATTCATAGCCGATAGATAGTTACATATAACTTGTAAACATTGAACACTTGTATGCATCATCATTGCATATAGTTCATAGCCGATAGAGAGTTACATATAACTTGTAAACATTGAACACGTGTATACATCATCATTGCATTTAGTTCATAGCCGATAGATAGTTACATATAACTTGTAAACATTGAACACGTGTATGCATCATCATTGTATATAGTTCATAGCCGATCGATAGTTACAAATAACTTGTAAACATTGAACACGTGTATGCATCATCATTGTATATAGAGTTCATAGCCGATAGATAGATACATATAACTTGTAAACCTTGAACACTTGTATGCATCATTGTATACAGTTCATATCCAATAGATAGTTACATATAAGTTGTAAACATTGAACACTTGTATGCATCATTGTATACAGTTCATAGCCGATAGATAGTTACATATAAGTTGTAAACATTGAACACTTGTTTGTATCATTTTTTGTGTATTTTATCCCCGAGACATTTGCTTCAGCATAATCAATCGGGGCGGTAGTGTAGTGATTAGAGTGTTGAGCGCTCACGCCAGAGGTTGCCAGTTTGATCGCCAGTTCGACCCGGTGCCTCTTAAAAACAACTCAGTACTGGTTTTATCCAGAAAGCAGACTTGAGAGCAGTTCATATAAGCTTTAACGTCTCACACACTAATAAATTTTGTACTGTTCTACATATAGAGACATGCACTTCTGGAACACTGGATACATTACCAATGGTTCTAAAAATGCCTTATTCCCATAGTTAATCCTCTGTTGGTCCAAATATGCAGAAAAAAACATGGGGTTGACCAGGTTGCTTTTTCACAATTTCGATGGTTTGATGGCACCCCTTCATTTTTGACAATTCTGCCCATTTGTTGCAGTGTATCACTACGCATCTTTAATCTGTTATAGCATCATCAAACAGTTTCCAGGGTCACCCAAACTTTGCAGAAATCATGAAAATGTCCCAATGTTCCCATATGCACAAAGAAATATGACATTTTATGCATTTTTAAAAAAAAAATTACCCAACCGCTTTACACAGCTCTAATTTCTTGGGCGTAATAATCTTGCTACCGTCATGCAAGGGAGGTAATTGTTCAGTGAAACGTTTAAGCTTTATTCACAATCAAGCTTAAATAAATTAGTATAAACATTTAACTTTAATTAATAGGTTTTGAAAGCCTTCATCATTCTATTAATGGGGTATGCCGAATAAGGGATAATGTGGTATTCTATTGTAATGGGGTATACCGAATAAGGGATACTGTAGCATTTTATTGTAATGGGGTATACCGAATAAGGGATATTGTGGTTATTTTGATAAATTATCTTGTATTTATTAAAGAAGACACAATGATCCAATATCGGGCGAATCCATCCGTAGAATGAAGTTACTGTGCATACTATATAGTAGACGGTATAGTAAATCTAGACTGTAGAGATGTATGCTTTCTCATATGATATCATACATAACATATGATAGATATAGCGCTATATGTAAATTTGGCATAATACAGGCACACGTGTGATTTAAGCGTGGATTAGGGTAATTTGTGAGGTTTCCAAAAGTTATATTTTTCGGAAATTTGATTAAGACAGAAACATTAATCCCGTATCGGGCGAATCCATCTATAAATAGAATGACGTTAGAAATAGGCTGTTAATGTATAACTACGTTGACACTTGGACGTAACTAACTGTTCATTTTGTATGCTTTTCAAAAGCATGGTCGTTTTATTTTAAAATGGGGTATATCGTGTAAGGGTTATTGGGAATGTCTTTTCTATTATTTGGCTCTTAAGATACATATATAGTACGGCTGAGCCAATCTAGACTGCCAGTGCAAACTTGCTTATTCATAATGATATCACACATTGCATATGGTAGATAAAGTCATTCCATTAAAGTATATATAATACATATATGTGCTGGCATTTATTAGTAGATGTAAATGTTACTGTGTACGCTTTTTAAAACCAATGTAATTACATTTTAAAATGGGATATACCGTATAAGGGTTATTTGTGGATATTTTCTATAAGTTATCTTTTTTCTAAAGGACATCTAAGGGAGATAAACAAAACACCCGTATCGGGCAAATCCATTTATTAATCCAATATAGCGTATTTGGGTTGTTATTGACACATCAAAATGATCCCTTAGGCGCATGGAAAGCGTCCAAGGTAGAATGGTTTGATAAAAACAACAACAACAACAACAACAACAACAACAAAGTATACGAGCCTGTGTTGGATTAATTTAATTTTTTTATTTGTATCTTATTATCTTTAAATATGTAAGATGCATTCGTTAGTGATGCATATTTTCGTATAATGATTTCACATATAACATGTTACAGATTTGTATCTAGTTATAAAATACATAAGTCTATATCATTATATTTTAGAAGGGGTATACCGTATAAGGGGTATAGGGGTAAGTAATTATTAATATATATATTAACGATTTATTACAAATACAACTATAAACCCGTACCGGGTGAATCCATTTATTAATAGAATGATTTTAGTCACACTCAAAGTGCATTTGGAATTATAATAGATATAATCTGTGCGGATTTAGTTAATACAGAATTTTGGCGCCTGTAAGGCAGACATTTGATAGTTTGTACTTTTATCAATTTTAACATTTTTAGATGGAGTGTTGTTTGTAAGAGCAAACTTCTAAGCTAATATGGCTTTATATGCTGTATATGGACATTTCAAATAAAAAGGGATTACACAGTTCCTAGGTGGTGCCCTTTTATTTTTGTTTATCGTTTTCCCGTCACCTTTCTATGAAACATCAATATTTTACATTAAAAGTAAACTGTTGGTCATCTTATTTCTTATTTTGGGTAAAATGTTCAGATATTACACCTATTCTACCGAATTTAGGAAAATAATGTTTTAGATATACAAGAAATAACACTTAAACGACTGTTCTACTGAATATATGTAAAAGACTAGCGAAGAACTGAACGTTTCTGTAACCAGAATTAGTTTGCTCTTACCGCAGCCTAGAGAACAGGAATATATAAGAATATAATTTTATACATGTATATAGGTGATAGTGTTTTATTTCAGTGATTTGCAATGAGTGTATCTTAAAAAGCTAACATTTAAAAAATAATCCTTGTTTTAGCCTGTTAGTTTAAAAACTCTGGATAATTGCATCAAATGAAATATTATAGTTTGTAACTGATTTTATATAATTTAGTCTTAATATAGATATTTTATACT
Organism: Panopea generosa; assembly: GCA_029582155.1. Taxonomy (NCBI): domain Eukaryota; kingdom Metazoa; phylum Mollusca; class Bivalvia; order Adapedonta; family Hiatellidae; genus Panopea; species Panopea generosa. The sequence goes on along the minus strand of CM055901.1, from coordinate 19,697,637 downwards.
ATGTAGTCTAAATAAAAATATGAAGCATGGCAATGACGATACGACAGATATAATTAGTTGTGATGTGTATATGTGTAAAAATATTCAATTAAAAACTGAGGGAATTCAATTTTTGTTGCCCTTTTAGAACTGAATCCGAGTGGTGTAAGGCTCGGTCTCAATATCACTTACCTCTCATCATTAAGGTCGTAGGTTCGAGTCCCGCTCGCTCAAAAATACTTTATGTGACAAAGTTTGCCATTTACTTGTGGAAGGACGATAGTTCTACTCAGATTCATTTTTTATAAAACTGGATATGCCATATATAACAGAAAATGTGTTAAAATTGTGTTAAACCCCATTAAAAATTAATTGGTTTACCACCTGCCGGTGATAATTATTATAAAACTGATGTGACTTTAATTTAGTAGATACGTATAGCCGATCCTTTAATAAGATATGCCACGTTTTTGTATAGAACCTGAAGTATATAAACTGACAGAATGAACCACTAAAATAACGTTTTAATAAAATAAAATGACTGGAAATGTTTTTTTAAATGTTTGTTTCTCATTGCATTGAACTTATTTCGACAACAGATGTTAAAGTGAGATAAAAGTACTGTTTGATATTTGATTTGCTGGTGTTCATCATTACTTCGTCTATTTAAGGAAACAACACATAGTTGGAAACTATTGTTGTTAAACAGACTTAACATCAAAATAAGTATGTTAAATGTTCTTATTTTGAGTTCACAATTTACATATTAGAATACGATGCACGATGGATCACAATAATAAGCTTTGATACTATTAAAAGAAGCCACTTACTTGGCTCACTATAATTATGTTATATGTATATGTTGTATGATAGGTTTTGAATATCCGTTCTTAGAATATTGACTGTTTATTTTTTTACCATTTTTTAATTGTTTCAGTATTTTACCCCAATGTTTAAAGTCGAATGTTGCCGTTCAATTGAAATGCTACATATCTTATTTCATTGATGTAATAGTTGTAAGTTTTTATACAGATTGGTGGTCCTTATTTTCGAGAACAACTTTTCTGAGACATTCGCTCGACCGTTCTTAGTTTTTTAGAAAAGTCTAAATTAGTTTTAAAGTGTATGTTTTATGAAATGTAACGTCAAATGTTGCTGCTTGGGTGTAAACTTTGGAGAAAATAATTTCATGCTTTCATTTGATTGGTCAACTTTTATTATATTTAAAAAGGTTAAACAGTTTTGTTGCAGGAATTGCAGAAAATGATGTATTTTTTTTTAAAGTAATGGCTATAAATAATTATATAAGCAGGGCGGTAGTGTAGTGGACAAATTATTGGCCATTCACGCCAGTGGTTGCGGGTTCTGTCCTCAGCTCGACTCGAGACCTTTCATAAAACAACACTCAGTACTGGTTCTACCCAGGAAGCGGACTCGAGAGCGGTTAATATAAGCTCTAAGCTTTCATCGCAATCGTGCTAAAAATTAGTATAAACTTAAGCGAGTCTCATAACAGGATCACTTTAAGGCGTCAATTTTTTATATACACGAACTCTTAGAACGGATATTTGTAATTTGTGAGAATTGTTTATCAGTCCACATAATCGTATGTCCTTCAAAGAGGCATTAAAGAAAGATTTTTATTTCTGTACTTATTTGATGTTCGGTGAATTAAAAATTATATAATTGTTAATTCTATTAGCTATTGCAATGCTCATAAAACACTAAAGTTGCAAATGGTTTGTAAAATAATATTTAAAGTGTACTTAATTGAACAACTAATATAGCTTAACTACTTGCTGTCGTATTCACTTACCATTCTTGAGAATAATCTTAGACTTAAACTTGAAACTCCAAATCTCAACCTTTGATATCTAGTTTACCATGACAGATATAATAACTGTGAGAATTTATTTGACCATGTATTAGGTGTAACGACGTGCTTGCAAATTTTGGCTTAAAAAATGGTCTAAGAATATTCTTAAGAATGGTTAGTGAATACCACCACATGTATGCCTTTAAATAAAAACAAATAAGTCGACATTTGATTCAACAGTGTCTTATGCTTGTTCAATAAAACTTCTTACTTATATATTTAGTATATCAGAGATTTATCTTAGTTTTGTGAACAGGTGATTAATGACTTTATTTCAGCATTTCAAATAAATATATTTTATATCTGCAATACTCTTACACATATATACGGCAACATCATCAGTGCATCAGACAAATTGTTATTTTTCAGTTTTGTTTTGATGTCATTTTGACTGCTTTTAAATTATTTTGATATTTTGCGTTAATGAAGTATTTATTTTACATGTGTGATTATTACATGTTACGACAATACTTCCGGAAATATTTAAATGATTTTCAAACCTTGAATAGGTGTATTTAACTGGTAATATATTTTGCACAATTACATTATCTTTATTTAGGTGTGCTGGTATAAAGCAAGGGAGATAACCGGTACGGACGTAATTTTATGTGGACTTCAATGAGTTGTTTTATATTACAAAGAACTAAAAAGCTATGTTTATTTCGTAAGAGAAACATCAAAAAGTAACAGGCTGAAAAAATATACAACCAGTCAGGGACTCGAACCCTTGACCTTACGCTGATAGGGCTAATACTCTACTGACAGACATAGCCCGTGTGCTGAAATAGATTTCTCTCCACAGGTTACGTGCACACAGATATAGTTCTTGATATGTAATTAATGAATCCATTTATTATTTATATATTAAATGTGTAATGTTGTGTTATAAATTACATTTAAAATGAAAAATAGATTCAACACTTAAACTATTTAGTTATTTATTTTACCTCACCTGAGCCAAAGCCCAAGTGAGGTATTTTGTTCACTTTACATCCGTCATCCGTCCGTTTGTAATTTCTTCTAAGGACTTCTACAATAAAATCGCATGCCATATTTTTGCCATATCTGGTGTGAAGCATTTTCTTAAGATTTTAAAATAAACCTCTCCGAGATTCAAGGCCTAAAACTTTGATATTTCGCATGTAGTGTCACCTAATAATATTCAAACCGTAACCCCAAAGTCAAAATTGGCCCGCACAGATACTTGATACAGGTAAATTTTAAACTCTTTTACTCAAGAACCAGTCAAATTTGTTCATATTTGGTAAAAATGAATCCAAGTTGGAGTTTGAAGTATGTTCAAAGGTAAGCACTGGGGTCAATTAGGTCCACATAGGAAGCCTTTCCTTTTTATATAGGAATACTGTAAGACAACGAGACACTTTCCCATCTATTTTAGCAGCTATTTTAATTATATTGAGACTGTTTGATTATTTAACTTACATTTTATGTCGACAACCTATCTTTCTATATCAGGTGTGGTCCGTTGGCGGATTGCACCAGTAAATTGACCTAACAATGCAGAAAGGACTGTACCTTTCTATATCAGGTGTGGTCCAATGGCGGATTGCATCAGTAAATTGAACTCTAAAGCAGGTAATACTTTATCTTTATCAGCTGATGTGCACTGGCTGATGTTTAACTTGTTTATCGATCTGTAAAAAAATGTTTATTGTGTCGGTCATTTTATTAATACTAATATTTGATACTTTGATTTGATTTTTGGTTAATATGAAATCAGATGGTAACATAATCTTTTTGATTCAATAAGGTCAAGGTCACAATTAAACTTTGACGACACTTCCAGTTTGTTGATATGTCATGTCTGGTCTGTAACTTTGTCTTACATGGATGCATTTTAAAATAGCTTGACTAAACTATGATAACTTTATTTCAATTAATTAAAATTGAAATAGCTTGTTTCAAATTACATAAGGAATGTTTTTCTTCATTTACTGAAATAAATAATATTTGGCTGATAATAATTACAATTTTTTTCGCATTTTTATTTGTGCTATGAAATAAATATCATGAAGTTAAAACTTGACCACAACGTTTGTATATACAAAAATATATGTTCAAGTTAACACCTTTCCAAGTATATTTTGTAAAAAGTTGTTTTGTTGTTTTTTTATAAAATCCAAACTTGTCATCTTTACATAATTTATTATCATCCATACAGTCCTCCAAGCAGTAAGAATATTGTGGAGAAAAACATTTTTCAGAACTCTGTTATTTATATCATTACAGTTAATATCACATTCAAACATAAGATTAAGCAGTTTTATATCATATAAAACACTACAAGGACAATGTGAAAGTATACCATAAGCAGCTATACTTGCTTCATATTCCCTTCAATGCTGGCTGCGAATATTGCATACATTATGAAAACATATTGCTTTATTGTTAATGAGAAATAATACAACTGAAAAAAAAATAAGAGTCGAAACAATTGTATTTTTTATGTTATTTATGCCATGCTCCAAAAAGGATTTCCTCCTTATAGTTGTCATGGGACATTAAAATATGTTGGCTGCAAATTGTACACTGATATAGAAAGATACAGTACATTCAATCCACCATTGGACCACTCCTGATATAGAAATGTAAAACAGTATTTGCATTTCTAGACCCATTTGGTCAGCCACCACCATTGCGTTTTCCATAGACTTACATTAAAACGTTTGACCTAATTTTCACTATTTCTATCATTCGCGGACCAAAAGTACTATATCATATTAAAGTACTGTCCTAGACTCAAATTAAAATGTCCCCAAAATGGGGTCAAAAGTACCACTTTTTACCAATTTTTGACCCCTGAAGTTAGGTACCCCCTCTTTCAGCGTGAAAAAAAGTAAATTACACCAATTTTACTCTCCATGCAGTTTCCTTGATAATATGAATTAAGTCAGTCACAGAAACATAATTTTAATTTTTTATTGACACAAACATAATAAACTTATATTTTATTGTGATCATTTGCCAGTTTAACATTTTCATCCAACCAGAATTAAGCTTACTATAAAAATATATGCCCTGAACATCCCTATACCTTTTTATGCCAATCAGAGAGCTCGTCTCAATGGTGGTAGCTGACCATTTACTGGCGCAATCCGCTATTGGACCTAATCTGATATAGAAAGATACAGTACTTTTTGCACTGTTAGATAAATTTACTGGTGCAACCTGCCATTGTACCCAACCTGATATAGTAAGATACAGTACTTTCTGCATTGTTAGATCCATTTACTGGTGCAATCCACCACTGGACCTCACTTGATATAGAAAAAATACATTACTTTCTGCATTGTTAGATCAAAGTTAAGATCACATTTTAAAATATTGCAGTTAAAATAATTTTTGTAAATGAGAATCATGAGGCTGTTTTTGTTATTTTATCCATTGTTTTGAATACAGAAATGAAGCTTTTAGTTGTTATGAATAGATTTCCGAAATAAAATGTTGCTATTATATCAATATCGTATAATTTACATTAAACACAAATCAGTTGAAGAAAAAGTATATATTGGAATGGAACATAAAAATTGTCAAATCCATATATGTATGTGTGTGTGTGTGTGTGTGTGTGTGTGTGTGAGAGAGAGAGACACGTCCTAGACATATTTACATACCTGCAAATGTGTGTAATAGAGACACGTCATAACTGGCATCTATTATCTACATACATGTATTATAGAGACACGCTCTCACTAGCATATCTACAGCTACATATATGCGTTATAGAGACACGTTCTTACTGGCATATATCTATCTGCATATGTGTGTTGTAGAGATAATCCCTGACTAGCATATATATATATACCTACATATGTGTGTTAATGAGAGACGTACTAACTAGCTTACATATACCTACATATATGTGTTATAAAGACACGTCATAACTAGCATATATATACCTACATATATGCCTTATAGAGACACGTTCTTACTGGCATATATCTATCTACATATTGCTATATAGATACGCCCTAACTAGCATATATATACCTACATATGTGTGTTACTGAGAGACGTACTAACTAGCTTATATATACCTACATATATGTGTTATAGAGACACGTCCTAACTAGCATATATATACGTACATATATGTGTTATAGAGACACACCCTTACTGGCATATCTATATCTTCATATATGTGTTATAGAGACAGTTGTTAATGGCATATCTATATTTACATATATGTGTTATACAGACAATTTCAAACTGGCATATCTATATCTACATATATGTTTTATAGAAACACCTTCTTACTGGCATATCTATATCTATATATATATGTCTTTTTGAGACACATTCTAACTAGCATTTCTACATCTACATAATTTTATATGTGTTATAAAGACAGTCGTTACTGGCATATCTACATCTACATATATGTGTTATAGAGACACGTCCTTATTAGCATATATGTAGATATGCAAGTAACGACTGTCTCAAAAAGACACACATATATATATATGTCTTTAGGGACACGTCCTTATTGGCATATCTTTATCTACGTATATGTGTTATATAGACACGTCCTTACTGGCATATCTTTATCTACGTATATTTGTTATAGAGAAACGTCCTTACTGGCAAACTACATCTATATATATTTGTGTTATAGAGACACGTCCTGACTGGCATATCTTTATTTACATAATTATTTGTGTTATAAAGACACGTCCTTACTGGCATATCTTTATCTACGTATATGTGTTATATAGACACGTCCTTACTGGCATATCTTTATCTACGTATATGTGTTATATAGACACGTCCTTACTGGCATATCTTTATCTACGTATATTTATTATAGAGAAACGTTCTAACTAGCATATCTTTATTTACATAATTATATGTGTTATAAAGACACGTCCTTACTGGCATATCTTTATCTACGTATATGTGTTATATAGACACGTCCTTACTGGCATATCTTTATCTTCGTATATTTGTTATAGAGAAACGTCCTTACTGGCAAACTACATCTATATATATATATGTGTGTTATAAAGACACGTCCTTACTGGCATATCTTTATTTACATAATTATATGTGTTATAAAGACACGTCCTTACTGGCAAACTACAGCTATATATATATGTGTTATAGAGGCACGTCCTGACTGGCATATCTATATCCTCATATATTTATTATAGAGAAACGTTCTAACTAGCATATCTTTATTTACATAATTATATGTGTTATAAAGACACGTCCTTACTGGCATATCTTTATCTACGTATATGTGTTATATAGACACGTCCTTACTGGCATATCTTTATCTACGTATATTTGTTATAGAGAAACGTCCTTACTGGCAAACTACATTTATATATATATGTGTGTTATAAAGACACGTCCTTACTGGCATATCTTTATTTACGTATTTGTGTTATATAGACACGTCCTTACTGGCATATCTTTATCTACGTATATTTGTTATGGAGAAACGTCCTTACTGGCAAACTACATCTATATATATATATATATATATGTGTGTGTGTTATAGAGGCACGTCCAGACTGGCATATCTATATCCTCATATATTTATTATAGAGAAACGTTCTAACTAGCATATCTTTATTTACATAATTATATGTGTTATAAAGACACGTCCTTACTGGCATATCTTTATCTACGTATATGTGTTATATAGACACGTCCTTACTGGAAAACTACATCTATATATATATGTGTTATAGAGGCACGTACAGACTGGCATATCTATATCCTCATATATTTATTATAGAGAAACGTTCTAACTAGCATATCTTTATTTACATAATTATATGTGTTATAAAGACACGTCCTTACTGGCATATCTTTATCTACGTATATGTGTTATATAGACACGTCCTTACTGGCATATCTTTATCTACGTATATTTGTTATGGAGAAACGTCCTTACTGGCAAACTACATCTATATATATTTGTGTTATAGAGACACGTCCTAACTGGCATATCTTTATCTACGTATATGTGTAATAGAGAAACGTCCTGACTGGCAAACTATATCTATATATATATGTGTGTTTTAAAGACACGTCCTTACTGGCATATCTTTATCTACGTATATGTTTTATATAGACACGTCCATACTGGCATATCTTTAGCTACGTATATTTGTTATGTAGAAATGTCCTTACTGGCAAACTACATCTATATATATATGTGTTATAGAGGCACGTCCAGACCGGCATATATATATCTTCATATATTTATTGTAGAGAAACGTTCTAACTAGCATATTTATATCTACATAATTATATGTGTTATAAAGACACGTCCTTACTGGCATATCTTTATCTACGTATATGTGTTATAGAGAAACGTCCTTACTGGCAAACTACATCTATATATACATGTGTTATAGAGGCACGTCCAGACTGGCATATCTATATTATCATATATTTATTATAGAGAAACGTTCTAACTAGCATATCTATATCTACATAATTATATTTGTTATAAAGACACGTCCTTACTGGCATACCTTTATCTACGTATATGCGTTATATAGACACGTCCTTACTGGCATATCTTTATCTAAGTATATGTGTTATATAGACACGTCCTTATTGGCATATCTTTATCTATGTATATTTGCTATAGGGAAACGTCCTTACTGGCAAACTACATCTATATATATATTTGTGTTATAAAGACACGTCCTTACTGGCATATCTTTATCTACGTATATGTGTTATGTAGACACGTCCATACTGGCATATCTTTATCTACGTATATTTGTTATGGAGAAACGTCCTTACTGGCAAACTACATCTATATATATATATGTGTGTTTTATAGAGACACGTCCAGACTGGTATATCTATATCTTCATATATTTATTATAGAGAAACGTTCTAACTAGCATATCTATATCTACATAATTATATGTGTTATAAAGACACGTCCTTACTGGCATATCTTTATCTACGTATATGTGTTATAGAGAAACGTCCTTACTGGCAAACTACATCTATATATATATGTGTTATAGAGGCACGTTCAGACTGGCATATCTATATCTTCATATATTTATTATAGAGAAACGTTTAACTAGCATATCTATATCTACATAATTATATGTGTTATAAAGACACGTCCTTACTGGCATATCTTTATCTACGTAAATGTGTTATATAGACACGTCCTTACTGGCATATCTTTATCTACGTATATGTGTTATATAGACACGTCCTTACTGGCATATCTTTATCTACGTATATTTGTTATAAATAAACGTCCTTAGTGGCAAACTACATCTATATATATATATATATGTGTGTTATAAAGACACGTCCTAACTGGCATATCTTTATCTACGTATATGTGTTATATAGACACGTCCATACTGGCATATCTTTATCTCCATATATTTGTTATAGAGAAACGTCCTTACTGGCAAACTACATATATATATATATATATGTGTTAAAGAGACACGTCCTAACTGGCATATCTTTATCTACGTATATTTGTTATAGACAACGCCTTACTGGCAAACTACATTTATATATATATGTGTGTTATAAAGACACGTCCTAACTGGCATATCTATATCTACATAAATTTGTTATAGAGACACATCTGACTGTCATATCTATATTCTCATATATTTATTATAGAGAAACGTTCTAACTAGCATATCTACATCTACATATATGTGTTATAAAGACACGTCCTTATTGGCATATATTTACCTACATATATGTGTTATAGAGATATGTCCTAACTGGCATTTATTTACTTACATATATGTGTTATAGAGACACGTCCTTACTAGCATGTATATATACCTACATATGTGTGTTATAGAAATACGTCCTAACTGGCATATATATATATCTACATATATGCGTCATAGAGACACGTCCTAACTAGCGTGTATATATATATATATATATATATATACATACACCTACATATGTGTATAATAGAGAGACGTACTAACCAGTATATATAAAGCTACATACGTGTGTTTTAGAGAGACGTCCTAACTAGCATATATATACCTACATATTGTGTGTTATAGAGACACGTCTTAACTAGCATATATATACCTACATATTGTGTCTTATATAGACACGTCCTAACCAGCATACATATACCTACATATATGCGTTATATAGACACGACCAAACTAGCATATATATACCTACATATATGTATTATAGAGATACGTCCTAACTAGCATATGCAAACCTTCATAGCGTGTGTAATAGAGACACGTCCTAACTAGCATATATATATATATATATACTTATTTGTGTTATAGTGACACGTCCTAACTAGCATATATATATACTTATTTGTGTTATAGTGACACGTCCTAACTAGCATATATATACCTACATATATGTTTTATAGAGAGACGTCCTAACTAGCATTATATATTAAAGAGACACACCATATACTTCTCTCTTTTTTTGAGCTAGTATATGTAACAATGGAATGGTCCGAATTATAACTAGTTTTCATGCAACTAGATGTTCTGCAGTTTACAAGATTATTCGAAATAATAAAACAATCTAATCGACAAGAGGTCAGTGGTGAAGTATTTGAATGCCAGTATATTGACGCTTTGTGGCAACCCTTAGTGTAACCGCAACCCTTAGTGTAACAAAACTATTTTGTTAAACTAAGGGCGATATATGACATATTGTTGCAATATGTAACAAAATTTAGGAAATTATCTTAATACTATCCCTACATATTATGCCAAATTACACAATTTATACAATTGATCTGTTTAATACCGAAACGAAACGTACCGTTGATGCAAACGCCTTAGAATTGGGGATGGGTGCGGTGGTGAGGTAGATAAAGTGATACCAATTTCCGTCCGTCGTACCGTCCGTCCGTCAGTCCGTTCTTCCGTACGTCACGATTTTCAGATCAAGGTCAATATCACTGTTTCTAAAAGTAGAACATCACAGTTACCGCTCGACCGCCCTTATTTTAATCCAATTTTGATGAAACTTAATATAGGTGTCCAGAAAACAAAAAGTAAGAAGTGTTACAAACAATACATTGTTTCAGTGAATGTTTTGGTTATTTGGAAAGGAATTAGTCTTGAATCATGAGGTATTACTACATTGTCACTACAAAAAGTGAACTGGTAACTCTTTGAATGGTATTTTCCTTTAATGCTAGGTAGGAACATGAAATCAGAGACATAAAATAATATTTAATATCTCTGATGAAATCAAGGAAATGTACTGTACAAGTGCTTATATAATATATAGGACTAGAAATATGATTATAGAGTGTGCACGTAATTTTGTGTTGGCGATATCATTTACTTCAAACTAACTTTCAATAAGTATAAGGGACAATACGTATGTAAACATTAGCCCTGTTTTTATTGAATGACTATACAATTCATATTCGCCACCCCTACGTGTATCAAAAACTATCGTCGGAATAAGAACTTCTTCATCAAATCACATTCACATCAATTTATTTTGTTACACTTAGGGTTGCGGTTATCAATTAACCTTGGTGTAACAAAAATATACCTATCCCTAGAATCATATTTTCTTCACCAAATCACATCTACATAAAAATCATTATCAACAACCCTTAGTGTAACAAAATATTTTGTCAGAGATGCTAGACGTTTTTCTTAACCTCTAGTAAATAGTTTTTATTTAAATATGAAGTGGAACAAGAGCACCGCAAGCAGGTGCAGACGCTCGTCTTTTTTCCAAATCTGTTATGTAGGTCAAAGACAGTGAAGTAACCTTTTTAAACTTGATCGTGATTAGTTTAAAAAATCAATACTATAACTGAAAAAATAGAACAGATTTAAAACAATCACCAAAACATAGAGATGTCGAAGAACAACGTTAAATCGACTATTCTAGCCTTGTCGATCACAGAACAGTATATTATAATGTACCATCAGAAAAACAGATATATCTGTATGAATGAAACCATCTTTCATATTAGCAAAATAATTGATACATGTATGTGCAAGTAAGACTACTAGGGCAGAATATACGCTATGTCTTTGTCTGTCTAAGGCCAGCTAGCCAGTACTTAAGGAGGAATATACCTTTTAAATTATTTTCGAAATCAGTGGAATATTTGGTATGTAATGAAACTAGAAGCAATTTCCAATTTGAATATGCTTTTTTTCTGCGGTAAATATAACACTTCTTTACCTATGATGTCGTAAACATGGCCATGTTTGGTCTTTTTGACGTCCCGATTTATAGCAGCAAAATCGCGTATTTGTCGACCTCAGTCAAGTTATACAGAATGTACAGAATCGAAACACATATCACCACGTACACATTCAACGGATATATGAATTTACATACGCAATAATTACGACGAACGCCAAATTCTGAAAATATTAGCGAAAAACGGAAATTATTATTTTCTCGATTTTTCGAAAAAAATGCTTCAAATCAAAATTACCAAAAACAAACCGAGCGATTTTGGAATAATTTTTATTTGATTTCTAACAATATGCTTCACAGTGATTGTGAGATTTTTAGAACAATTGACAAACTAGATTTTTTTTATTTTTAATTATTTAACGCCACCCTACGTCAAAAAAGACGTCAACATATTGCATAATTCTACACGTTTTCCATAAGATTTTCGGCAGTTGATTAAGGTTAAATTATCTTCTAAATCAGTGGTTAAATTAGTATATTATGAAACTAGAAGAAATTTCCAATGTGAATATGTATGTTTTGCAGCGGTCAATAGAATATATATTTATATGTGACGTCGTAAACATGGCCATGTTCAGCCCTTTTGACGTTCCAATGTATAGCAGCAAAATCGCGTATTTTTTCGCCCTCAGTTGAGTTATTCCTAATACACAGAATAGAAACATATATCACCATGTACACATTTGATGGATGTATGGATTTACAGATGCAAACATTATGACGAACGCCACATTTTGAAAATACTAGCGAAAAACGGAAACTATTTTTTCTCCCGTTTTTTTCGTAAAAACGGCTTCAAATCAAAATTACCAAAAATCAAACCAAGCGAATTTTACATAATTCTTATATGTTTTCATACTATATATTGTACAATAATTGTGAGATTTTTAGAAACATTGACAAACTAGATTTTTTATGATATTCAATTATTTAACCCTACCCTACGTCAAAAACGCTTTAAAGCAAACGTCAACGTCGGTATAGCGCATGAGGTATACGTTTTGTGATAATTAAACAAGTTTGTTCTTACCATTATATTAGTATTTTGTGCACACTAGTTATATATACTTCTGCTGTTTAGTGGCAACTAATTTGTCTATAGCATTTATGATAGCGTGTCTGTTTGGTGCACGTTCAAAACCGTCATTTTTTTTTCACTTTCAGGGAACTGGATTCAAAAACAATATTCTCATTTCTGACTAGCTCCACGACTGCAAGTGAAATGTGGACATCACGGTTGTCGGTTATTAGAACAACAGGTCTGGCCTTTCTAAAATTTAGAGCAAACTGTTACTTATACATAAATTGGGTTTGAAACAATACCGTCTATGATGAGGCAGTGAAAAGCCACGATCCAGGTATATTGTCATTGAACGAACGTAGGAGCATGGGGCTGGGTGGAAGGGTGGCTTTTTACAGCTATAGTGGGTATTGTTTCAAGCTCATTTTATAAATGTGTACTGAACAGTTTCCTCCGAACTTTAGAAAGACCAGACCTATTGTTCTAATAATTGACAACCGTGATGTCCATATTTCACTAGCAGTCGTGGAGCTAGTCAGAAATGAAAATATTGTTTTGGAATCAAGTTCCCTGTAAGTGAAAAAAAAATGACGGTTTTGTACGTGCACCAAACAGACACGTTATCATAAATGCTATAGACAAATTAGTTGCCACTAAACAGCAGAAGAATATATAACTAGTGTGCACAAAATACTAATATAATGGTAAGAACGAACTTGTTTAATTATCACAAAACGTATACCTCATGCGCTATACCGACGTTGACGTTTGCTTTAAAGCGTTTTTTGACGTAGGGTAGGGTTAAATAATTGAATATCATAAAAAATCTAGTTTGTCAATTTTTCTAAAATCTCACAATGATTGTACAATATATAGTATGAAAACATATAAAAATTATGTAAAATTCGCTTGGTTTGATTTTTGGTAATTTTGATTTGAAGCCGTTTTTACGAAAAAAAAACGGGAGAAAAAATAGTTTCCGTTTTTCGCTAGTATTTTCAAAATGTGGCGTTCGTCATAATATTTGCATCTGTAAATCCATACATCCGTCAAATGTGTACATGGTGATATATGTTTCTATTCTGTGTATTAGGAATAACTCAACTGAGGTCGAAAAAAAATACGCGATTTTGCTGCTATACATTGGGACGTCAAAAGGGCTGAACATGGTCATGTTTACGACGTCACATATAAATATATATTCTATTGACCGCTGCAAAAAAACACATATTCACATTGGAAATTTCTTCCAGTTTTATAATATACTATTGAACCACTGATTAAGAAAATAATTTAACCTTAATCAACTGCCGAAAATCTTATGGAAAACGTGTAGAATTATGCAATATGTTGACGTCTTTTTTGACGTTGGGTGGGGTTAAATAATTAAAAATAAAAAAAAATCTAGTTTGTCAGTTGTTCTAAAAATCTCACAATCACTGTGAAGCATATTGTTAGAAATCAAATAAAATTTATTCCAAAATCGCTCGGTTTGTTTTTTGGTAATTTTGATTTGAAGCATTTTTTTCGAAAAAGTCGAGAAAATAATAATTTCCGTTTTTCGCTAATATTTTCAGATTTGGGCGTTCGTCGTAATTATTGCATATGTAAATTCATATATTCGTTGAATGTGTACGTGGTGATATGTGTTTCGATTCTGTACATTCGGTATAACTTGACTGAGGTCGACAAATACGCGATTTTGCTGCTAGAAAATCGGGACGTCAAAAGACCAAACATGGTCATGTTTACGACGTCATAGGTAAAGAAGTGTTATATTAACTGCAGATAAAAAAGCATATTCAAATTGGAAATTACTTCTAGTTTCATTACATACCAAATATTCCACTGATTTCAAAAATAATTTAAAAGGTATATTCCTCCTTAAGCTGAAATGTATTTAATTTATTTTTAAAATCTGGGTGTGAATGTGGGGGTGTATGTGCCAAAGTTTAATAAACAGGACTGTTAGTTTAATAATATAAAAAGAAGTTGGAGGGAGAGGAGTCTTGGGGTTTGCAACAAAGTTTAAAAGGAACAGTGTATCTACTTCAAAATTTTAAGAAAACAATTGGATGGGGTGGGTGGGGGGGGGGGGGGGGGGGGGGGGGGGGGGGAGTCTTAGGGTGGTAACAAAGGCAGAATAGTATTAAATTTAAAACAAAACATAATGTAAAAGAAAAGTGAAAACAAAATGGGAGAAGTGAAAACCTTGGGGTCAGTAACAAAGTTGAAATAGGGCAAAGTATTTAATTTAAAACAAAACAAAATTAGGTGTGAGGGTCTTTGGGTCGGTAACAAGGTTGAAATGGGGCAGAGTATTTGATTTAATAAAAAACAAAATTAAAAAATATATTATATGAGCAGCAGGATGGGGGTCTTGGTCAGGGTCAGTGATGTGAATTTGTTTTAGTTGATGGTGATCAGCTTACAAAATTAATAGTACATGTATTACTGAAAATAATTGATTGATTGATTGATTGAATATTTAGCGTCATTTTATGCCATCGATGGCTAACAGACGATCAGTTAACCTTAATACTGTTTCCTGGGATTAACCAGTACTCGAGCACACCATATCTCCACAAGTAACTGATAACTTTCCCACTTGAATCAGTGGTGAGAGACGAATGAGAATGAGACACAATGTCGTATATCAATCATCACGGAGACTGTTGCCGGCGGGGATTCGAACTCACGACCCCTGTATTGATAGTCAGACGCGTAACCGACTGAGCTAATCAGGCCCGATTAATTAAATTAAAATTAATGAAAAATAAAATTGATTTTAAAAAAATAAATAAATAAAATTCAAACCCGAGCTAAACAAAACCTTTAACTTAAGGTTTTAAAGCCCAAATTATAGACATTTATGTAATTTACGGCAATAATTCTAAGGTCGCTGTGCCATAACCTTTA
Organism: Panopea generosa; assembly: GCA_029582155.1. NCBI lineage: Eukaryota > Metazoa > Mollusca > Bivalvia > Adapedonta > Hiatellidae > Panopea > Panopea generosa. The sequence goes on along the minus strand of CM055901.1, from coordinate 19,681,633 downwards.
ATACATATTTACAAATGTACCGATATTGCTTGTTGACATTTGGTTGGTTTAGAAAGAGAAAATGAAGATCAATGGCACGCATGTGAACATTGTAATATGGCAGTTGCCCACCACGACAGTCGCCCATTTGAAACGTATTTCGTAGTTTGCTTGTACTGTAATCTGAGTTTGTTATTCAACATACGTATCGGATCTCCGATAACAGATCTGTAGTAGTCACTTATATAAAGCCTACTAGAAGGTTACCGACTTTAAGCCCAGTGAGTAAATTTGCATTTCAGTTTGGCTATGTCATGGGATTAACAATTTATGATTAATATAATAAAATAATTCATACTTAAAGTACAGCATTTTTAATGATTAAATCATTGTTTCTATTAAAAGGTAAGTTACTTATAAATTTAATTAATAATCAACAAAATGCATACTGTTAAGCCATACTGACAGTTATGAGTCATGTACACGTGCTATCTAATTACGTGAACGTTATGTAACTGTCGCTGATATGCTCAGCGTAGTGTTCGGAAAGGTTGATAGGTAGTTCAAACACATTTATTCATTCAAATTTACATACATACAAATCAGTTTAAGTATAAATATGGATTAAAACGGAAGAAAAAATCTCCATAATTGATTATTGGACATAATCGTTGCGGTAAAAAAACTATATCTTATCATAGACCTAGTATGGTTCGATTCATATAATGATTAATCAGATAGTATAAAAAACTCTTTTCAACTTAGCAAAATATATGAAGTGTGCGTGCGTGCGTGCGTGCGTGCGTGCGTACGTGAGTACATGCGTGTATGTAGGTGTGGATTTGAGAGAGAATTTCATTATTATTGTTTAACGTGACAATAATTTCTTATACTATGTATGAGTAAAAAAAGAGATATGTTCTGTTCTGTTCTGTTCTTATGTTTTAGCTAATGTTTCTGTAACCACCAATGTGACTGAAGGTAATGCTAGCACCAGTCATGTACCATATCCATATTTTCTCAATAATATATGCTTAGTCATGCTTATATCAAATATAAAACGTATTGGTTAGAGGTGCTTACATAAGTATATATATATATATATATATATATTTAGACACGTATTCATCAGAGCCATTCTAGTTATAGATGCAAGCAAGATGAACTCCCCTATGTATATATTTATGTAATAAAGAAACGTCTTAAACATATTCTCTTTACTTACATACTGCAAAACGGACGGTCGTAGTTTCGGTCACTGGACGGGTCATACCCAAGACAAGAAACAATATACTAAAAGCTTCCTCGCTTTGCACATAGAATTTAAAGGAAATAGATCTACGTCTGGTCGGCCCGGTGTCGACATAATGTGACTGGGTGGTAATAGCATGTGTTTGTGACATGATACTCGAGTCGGCCCGGTGTCGATATAATGTGACTGGGTGGTAATAGCATGTGTCTGTGGCATGATACAGGAGTCGGCCCGGTGTCGATATAATGTGACTGAGTAGGTATAGCATGTGTCTGTGGCATGATACTCGAGTCGGCCCGGTGTCGACATAATGTGACTGAGTGGGTATAGCATGTGTCTGTGGCATGATACACGAGTCGGCCCGGTGTCGATATAATGTGACTGGGTGGTAATAGCATGTGTCTGTGGCATGATACTCGAGTCGGCCCGGTGTCGACATAATGTGACTGGGTGGTAATAGCATGTGTCTGTGGCATGATACTCGAGTCGGCCCGGTGTCGATATAATGTGACTGGGTGGTAATAGAATGTGTCGGTGGCATGATACTCGAGTCGGCCCGGTGTCGACATAATGTGACTGGGTGGTAATAGCATGTGTCTGTGGCATGATACACGAGTCAGCCCGTTGTCGATATAATGTGACTGGGTAGGTATAGCATGTGTCTGTGGCATGATACACGAGTCAGCCCGTTGTCGACATAATGTGACTGGGTAGGTATAGCATGTGTCTGTGGCATGATACACGAGTCGGTCCGGTGTCGACATAATGTGACTGAGTGGGTATAGCATGTGTCTGTGGCATGATACACGAGTCGGCCCGGTGTCGACATAATGTGACTGGGTGGTAATAGCATGTGTCTGTGGCATGATACACGAGTCGGCCCGGTGTCGATATAATGTGACTGAGTGGGTATAGCATGTGTCTGTGGCATGATACTCGAGTCGGCCCGGTGTCGACATAATGTGACTGAGTGGGTATAGCATGTGTCTGTGGCATGATACTCGAGTCGGCCGGTGTCGACATAATGTGACTGAGTGGGTATAGCATGTGTCTGTGGCATGATACTCGAGTCGGCCCGGTGTCGACATAATGTGACTGGGTAGGTATAGCATGTGTCTGTGGCATGATACACGAGTCAGCCCGGTGTCGACATAATGTGACTTGGTGGTAATAGCATGTGTCTGTGGCATGATACTCGAGTAGGCCCGGTGTCGACATAATGTGACTGGGTGGTAATAGCATGTGTCTGTGGCATGATACTCGAGTCGGCCCGGGTGTCGACATAATGTGACTGAGTGGTATAGCATGTGTCTGTGGCATGATACTCGAGTCGGCCCGGTGTCGACATAATGTGACTGGGTAGGTATAGCATGTGTCTGTGGCATGATACACGAGTCAGCCTTGTGTCGACATAATGTGACTAGGTGGTAATAGCATGTGTCTGTGGCATGATACTCGAGTCGGCCCGGTGTCGACATAATGTGACTGAGTGGGTATAGCATGTGTCTGTGGCATGATACTCGAGTCGGCCCGGTGTCGATATAATGTGACTGGGTGGGTATAGCATGTGTCTGTTGCAGGATACACGAGTCAGCCCGTTGTCGATATAATGTGACTGGGTAGGTATAGCATGTGTCTGTGGCATGATACACGAGTCAGCCCGTTGTCGATATAATGTGACTGGGTAGGTATAGCATGTGTCTGTGGCATGATACTCGAGTCGGCCCGGTGTCGACATAATGTGACTGGGTGGTAATAGCATGTGTCTGTGGCATGATACTCGAGTCGGCCCGGTGTCGATATAATGTGACTGGGTAGGTATAGCATGTGTCTGTGGCATGATACTCGAGTCGGCCGGTGTCGACATAATGTGACTGGGTGGTAATAGCATGTGTCTGTGGCATGATACTCGAGTCGGCCCGGTGTCGACATAATGTGACTGGGTGGTAATAGCATGTGTCTGTGGCATGATACTCGAGTCGGCCCGGTGTCGACATAATGTGACTGGGTGGGTATAGCATGTGTCTGTGGCATGATACTCGAGTCGGCTCGGTGTCGACATAATGTGACTGAGTGGGTATAGCATGTGTCTGTGGCATGATACACGAGTCGGCCCGTTGTCGATATAATGTGACTGGGTGGGTATAGCATGTGTCTGTGGCATGATACTCGAGTCGGCCCGGTGTCGACATAATGTGACTGGGTAGGCATAGCATGTGTCTGGGGCATGATACTCGAGTCGGCCCGGTGTCGACATAATGTGATTGAGTGGGTATAGCATGTGTCTGTGGCATGATACTCGAGTCGACCCGGTGTCGATATAATGTGACTGGGTAGGTATTGCATTGTGTCTGTGGCAGTATACTCGAGTCGGCCCGTGTCGACATAATGTGACTGAGTGGGTATAGCATGTGTCTGTGGCATGATACTCGAGTCGGCCCGGTGTCGACATAATGTGAACTGGGTAGGTATAGCATGTGTCTGTGGCATGATACACGAGTCGGCCCGGTGTCGACATAATGTGACTGGGTGGGTATAGCATGTGTCTGTGGCATGATACTCGAGTCGACCCGGTGTCGATATAATGTGACTGGTTGGGTATAGCATATGTCCTGTGGCATGATACTCGATTCGACCCGTTGTCGATATAATGTGACTGGGTGGGTATAGCATGTGTCTGTGGCATGATACTCGAGTCGACCCGGTGTCGATATAATGTGACTGGTTGGGTATAGCATGTGTCTGTGGCATGATACTCGAGTCGACCCGTTGTCGATTATAATGTGACTGGGTGGGTATAGCATGTGTCTGTGGCATGAGACTTTGAAACCGTTTAATGTTTTTTTTTAAAATAGATATATTTATCTTCTGTATATTAACCGACTTTGAACCACATAAAATACTATACAGTCAAACCTGTCTTAAGCAGCAGCACTCAAAGGAGAGATCAAAAGTGACACTTTAAGGCAGGTGGCTGCTTAATACAGGTTAAATAGAAATGATAAATAGAAAATATTGCTGTTTAAGACAAGTGTTTGCTTCATAGAGGTGAGCAATAATACAGTTTGACTGTATGTGTTATTGTATTTAATGTTGTAAATAATATCGTGCATAGATAGAGACTAGTGGAAGTGTCATGTTATTAAGTGATTATACAAGACAGTACCATCATTTATTTATAGTTTAACGCACCCGACTTCCATTGATTTGCCGGAACGTTATATTTGTCAATAAAATGTTTGACGTAAACATTGAAAACTTGTACAGATCACATTTATGTTTTGTTCATCGCCTGTACGTCATATTTGTCAATAACTTACATAGTATTTGATTTAAACATTGAAAACTTGTACCGATCAGAATTTTTGTTTTATTTAATCGACATGTATATGACATTTCCAATAACCTACATATGGGTTTGACGTAAACATTGAACACTTGTACAGATCACCATTTTAGTTCATCGCCGGAAAGTCATATTTGTCAATAAAATATATTTGATTTTAACATTGAAAACTTGTACAAATCGCAATTTTTGTTTAGTTCATCGCAATTACATGATATTTGTAATAGCTGACATATGTGCTTGACGTAAAGATTGAAAACGTGTACAAAATCGCCATATTAGTTTATCGTCGATATATGTTATGTGTAATACCCTACATATGCATTTAATCTAAACATTGAACACTTGTATGCATCATTGTAATATAGTTCATAGCCGATATATAGTTACATATTAGGTTGTAAACCTTGAACACTTGTATTCATCATTGTATGCAGTTCATAGCCGATAGATAGTTTACATATTAGTTGTAAACCTTGAACACTTGTATGCATCATCATTGTATTTAGTTCATAGCCGCAAGATAGTTTGATATAAGTGTTAAACTTTGAACACGTGTATGCATCATCATTGTATTTAATTCATAGCCGATATAAAGTTACATATTAGTTATTAAACCTTGAACACTTGTATGCATCACTGTATACAGTTCATAGCCGATATATAGTTACATATTAGTTGTAAACCTTGAACACTTGTATGCATCATGTAAACAGTTCATAGCCGATATATAGTTACATATTAGTTGTAAACCTTGAACACTTGTATGCATCATCATTGTATATAGTTCATAGCCGATAGATAGTTACATATAAGTTGTAAACCTTGAACACTTGTATGCAACATCATTGTATACAGTTCATAGCCGATATAAAGTTACATATTAGTTGTAAACCTTGAACACTTGTATGCATCATCATTGTATTTAGTTCATAGCCTATAGATAGTAACATAGAACTTGTAAACCTTGAACACTTGTATGCATCATCATTGTATATAATTCATAGCCGATAGATAGATACATATAAGTTGTAAACCTTGAACACTTGTATGCATCATCATTGTATATAATTCATAGCCGATAGATAGATACATATAAGTTGTAAACCTTGAACACTTGTATGCATCATCATTGTATTTAGTTCATAGCCTATAGACAGTTACATAGAACTTGTAACCTTGAACACTTGTATGCATCATCATTGTATATAGTTCATACCCGATAGATAGTTACATATAACTTGTAAACCTTGAACATTTGTATGCATCATCATTGTATATAGTTCATAGCCGATAGATAGTTACATATAACTTGTAAACATTGAACACTTGTATGCATCACCATTGTATTTAGTTCATAGCCGAAAGATAGTTACATATAACTTGTAAACTTTGGACACTGGTATGCATCATCATTGCATATAGTTCATAGCCGATATATAGTTACAAATAAGTTGTAAACTTTGAACACGTGTATGCATCATCATTGTTTTTAGTTCATAACCGATAGATAGTTACATATAAGTTGTAACATTTGAACACTTGTATGCATCATCATTGTATATAGTTCATAGCCGATAGATAGTTACATATAACTTGTAAACATTGAACACTTGTATGCATCATCATTGTATTTAGTTCATAGCCGAAAGATAGTTACATATAACTTGTGAACTTTGAACACTGGTATGCATCATCAATTGCATATAGTTCATAGCCGAAAGATAGTTACATATAAGTTGTAAACTTTGAACACTTGTATGCATCATCATTGTATATAGTTCATAGCCGATAGATAGTTACATATAAGTTGTAAACTTTGAACACTTGTATGCATCATCATTGTATATAGTTCATAGCCGATAGATAGTTACATATAAGTTGTAAACACTGAACACTTGTTTGTATCATTTTTTTGTGTATTTTATCCCCGAGACATTTGCTTCAGCATAATCAATCGGGGCGGCAGTGTAGTGATTAGAGTGTTGAGCGCTCACGTCAGAGGTTGCCAGTTTGATCCCCAGTTCGACCAGGTGCCTCTTAAAAACAACTCAGTACTGATTCTACCCAGGAAGCAGACTTGAGAGCAGGTCATATAAGCTTTAAGCTTTATTCACAATCAAGCTAAAATAAATTAGTATAAACATTTAACTTTAATTAATAGGTTTTGAAAGCCTTCATCATTCTATTAATGGGGTATACCGAATAAGGGATAATGTGGCTTTCTATTGTAATGGGGTATACCGAATAAGGGATACTGTGGCATTTTATTTAATGGGGTATACCGAATAAGGGATATTGTGGTTATTTTGATAAATTATCTTGTATTAAAGAAGACACAATGATCCAATATCGGGCGAATCCATCCGTAGAATGAAGTTACTGTGCATACTATATAGTAGACGGTATAGTAAATCTAGACTGTAGAGATGTATGCTTTCTCATATGATATCATACATAACATATGATAGATATAGCGCTATATGTAAATTTGGCATAATATAGGCACACGTGTGATTTAAGCGTGGATAAGGGTAATTTGTGAGGTTTCCAAAAGTTATATTTTTCGGAAATTTGATTAAGACAAAAACAATAATCCCGTATCGGGCGAATCCATCTATAAATAGAATGACGTTAGAAATAGGCTGTTAATGTATAACTACGTTGACACTTGGACGTAACCAACTGTTCATTTTGTATGCTTTTTCAAAAGCATGGTCGTTTTATTTTAAAATGGGGTACATCGTGTAAGGGTTATTGGGAATGTTTTTTCTATTATTTGGCTTATAAGATACATATATAGTACGGCTGAGCCAATCTAGACTGCCAATGCAAACTTGCTTATTCATAATGATATCACACATTGCATATGGTAGATAACGTCATTCCATTAAAGTATATATAATACATATATGTGCTGGCATTTACTAGTAGATGTAAATGTCACTGTGTACGCTTTTTAAAACCAATGTAATAACATTTTAAAATGGGATATACCGTATAAGGGTTATTTGTGGATATTTTCTATAAGTTATCTTTTTCTAAAGGACATCTAAGGGAGATAAACAAAACACCCGTATCGGGCGAATCCATTTATTAATCCAATATAGCGTATTTGGGTTGTTATTGAGATATCAAAATGATCTCTTAGGCGCATGGAAAGCGTCCAAGAAAGTATGGTTTGACAAAAACAACAATAACAACAACAACAACAACAACAACAAAGTATACGAGCCTGTGTTGGATTAATTTAATTTTTTTTTTTGTATCTTATTATCTTTAAATATGTAAGATGCATTCGTTAGTGATGCATACTTTCGTATAATGATTTCACATATAACATGTTACAGTTTTGTATCTAGTTATAAAATACATAAGTCTATATCATTATATTTTAGGAGGGGTATACCGTATAAGGGGTATAGGGGTAATTAATTATTAATATATATATATATATATATATATATATATATATATATATATATATATATATATATATATATATTAACGATTTATTACAAATACTACTATAAACCCGTACCGGGTGAATCCATTTATTAATAGAATGATTTTAGTCACACTAAAAGTGCATTTGGAATTATAATAGATATAATCTGTGCGGATTTAGTTAATACAGAATTTTGGTGCCTGTAAGGCAGACATTTGATAATTTGTACTTTTATCAATTTTAACATTTTTAGATGGAGTGTTGTTTGTAAGAGCAAACTTTTAAGCTGATATGGCTTTATATGCTGTATATGGACATTTCAAATAAAAGGGGATTACACAGTTCCTAGGTGGTGCCCTTTTATTTTGGTTTATCGTTTTCCCATCACCTTTCTATGAAACATCAATATTTTACATTAAAAGTAAACTGTTGCACATCTTATTTCTTATTTTGGGTAAAATGTTCAGATATTACACCTATTTAACGAATTAAGGAAAACAATGTTTTAGATATACAAGAAATAACGCTTAAACTACTGTTCTACTGAATATATGTAAAAGACTAGCGAAGAACTGAACGTTTCTGTAACCAGAATTAGTTTGCTCTTACCGCAGCCTAGAGAACAGGAATATATAAGAATATAATTTTATATATAGGTGATAGTGTTTTATTTCAGTGATTTGCAATGAGTGTATTTTAAAAAGCAAACATTTTAAAAATGATCCTTGTTTTAGCCTGTTAGTTTAAAACTCTGGATAATTGCATCAAATGAAATATTATAGTTTGTAATTGATTTTATATAATTTAGTCTCAATATAGATATTTTATACTATGTAGTCTAAATAAAGATATGAAGCATGGCAATGACAATACGACAGATATAATTAGTTGTGTTGTGTATATGTGTAAAAATATTCAATTGAAAACTGAGGGAATTCAATTTTTGTTGCCCTTTTATAACTGAATCCGAGTGGTGTAAGGCTCCGTCTCAAAAACTCTAACCTCTCATCATTAAGGTCGTAGGTTCGAGTCCCGCTCGCTCAAAAATACTTTATGTGACAAAGTTTGCCATTTATTTGTGGAAGGACGATCGTTCTACTCAGATTCATTTTTTATAAAACTGGATATGCCATATATAACAGAAAATGTGTTAAAATTGTGTTAAACCCCATTAAAATTAATTGGTTTACCACCTGCCGGTGATAAATATTATAAAACTGATGTGACTTTAATTTAGTAGATAAGTATATAAACTGACAGAATGAACCACCAAAATAACGTTTTAATAAAATAAAATGAATGGAAATGTTTTTTTTTAAATGTTTGTTTCTCATTGCATTGAACTTACTTCGACAACAGATGTTAAAGTGAGATAAAAGTACTGTTTGATATTTGATTTGCTGGTGTCCATTATTACTTCGTTTATTCAAGGAAACAACACAAATTTGGAAACTATTGTTGTTAAACAGACTTAACATCAAAATAAATATGTTAAATGTTCTTATTTTGAGTTAACAATTTACATATTAGAATACGATGAACGTTGGATCACAATATTAAGCTTTGATACTATTAAAAGAAGCCACTTACTTGGCTCACTATAATTATGTTATATGTATATGTTGTATGATAGGATTTGAATATCAGTTCTTCGAATATTGATTGTTTATTTTTTTACCATTTTTTAATTGTTTCAGTATCTTACCCCAATGTTTAAAGTCGAATGTTGCCGTTCAATTGAAATGCTACATATCTTATTTCATTGATGTAAGTTTTTATACAGATTGGTGGTCCTTATTTTCGAGAACAACTTTTCTTAGACATTCGCTCGACCGTTCTTTTTTTTTAGAAAAGTCTAAATTAGTTTTAAAGTGTATGTTTTATGAAACGTAACGTCAAATGTTGCTGCTTGGGTGTAACTTTGGAGAAAATAATTTCATGCTTTCATTTGATTGGTCAACTTTTATTATATTTAAAAGGTTAAACAGTTTTGTTGCAGGAATTGCAGAAAATGATGTATTTTTTTTAAAAGTAATGGCTATAAATAATTATATAAGCAGGGCGGTAGTGTAGTGGACAAATTGTTGGCCATTCACGCCAGTGGTTGCGGGTTTCGTCCTCAGCTCGACTCGATACCTTTCATAAAACAACACTCAGTACTGGTTCTACCCAGGAAGCGGACTCGAGAGCGGTTAATATAAGCTCTAAGCTTTCATCGCAATCGTGTTAAAAATTAGTATAAACTTAGGCGAGTCTCATAACAGGATCACTTTAAGGCGTCATTTTTTTATATACACGAACTCTTAGAACGGATATTTGTAATTTGTGAGAATTGTTTATCAGTCCACATAATCGTATGTCCTTCAAAGAGGCATTAAAGAAAGATTTTTATGTTTGTACTTATTTGATGTTCGGTGAATTAAAAATTATATAACTGTTAATTCTATTAGCTATTGCAATGCTCATAAAACACTAAAGTTGCAAATGGTTTGTAAAATAATATTTAAAGTGTACTTAATTGAACAACTAATATAGCTTAACTACTTGCTGTCGTATTCACTTACCATTCTTGAGAATAATCTTAGACTTAAACTTGAAACTCCAAATCTCAACCTTTGATATCTAGTTTACCATGACAGATATAATAACTGTGAGAATTTATTTGACCATGTATTAGGTGTAACGACGTGCTTGCAAATTTTGGCTTAAAAAATGGTCTAAGAATATTCTTAAGAATGGTTAGTGAATACCACCACATGTATGCCTTTAAATAAAAACAAATAAGTCGACATTTGATACTATAGTGTCTTATGCTTGTTCAATAAAACTTCTTACTTATATATTTAGTATATCAGAGATTTATCTTAGTTTTGTGAACAGGTGATTAATGACTTTATTTCAGCATTTCAAATAAATATATTTTATATCTGCAATACTCTTACACATATATACGGCAACATCATCAGTGCATCAGACAAATTGTTATTTTTCAGTTTTGTTTTGATGTCATTTTGCTTTTAAATTATTTTGATATTTTGCGTTAATGAAGTATTTATTACATGTGTGATTATTATATGTTACGACAATACTTCCGCAAATATTTAAATGATTTTCAAACCTTGAATAGGTGTATTTAACTGGTAAGATATTTTGCACAATTACATTATCTTTATTTAGGTGTGCTGGTATAAAGCAAGGGAGCTAACCGGTACGGACGTAATTTTATGTGGACTTCAATGAGTTGTTTTATATTACAAAGAACTAAAAAGCTATGTTTATTTCGTAAGAGAAACATCTAAAAGTAACAGGCTGAGAAAATATACAACCAGTCAGGGACTCGAACCCTTGACCTTACGCTGATAGGGCTAATGCTCTACTGACAGACATAGCCCGTGTGCTGAAATAGATTTCTCTCCACAGGTTACGTGCACACAGATATAGTTCTTGATATGTAATGAATCCATTTATTCTTTATATATTAAATGTGTAATGTTGTGTTATAAATTACATTTAAAATAATAAATAGATTCAACACTTAAACTATTTAGTTATTTATTTTACCTCACCTGAGCCAAAGCCCAAGTGAGGTATTTTGTTCACTTTACATCCGTCATCCGTCCGTTTGTAATTTCTTCTAAGGACTTCTACAATAAATCGCATGCCATATTTTTGCCATATCTGGTGTGAAGCATTTTCTTAAGATTTTAAAATAAACCTCTCCGAGATTCAAGGCCTAGAACTTTGATATTTCGCATGTAGTGTCACCTAATAATGTTCAAACAGTAACCCCAAAGTCAAAATTGGCCCGCACAGATACTTGATACAGGTAAATTTTAAACTCTTTTACTCAAGAACCAGTCAAATTTGTTCATATTTGGTAAAAATGAATCCAAGTTGGAGTTTGAAGTATGTTCAAAGGCAAGCACTGGGGTCAATAAGGTCCACATAGGAAGCCTTTCCTTTTTATATAGGAATACTGTAAGACAACGAGACACTTTCCCATCTATTTTAGCAGCTATTTTAATTATATTGAGACTGTTTGATTATTTAACTTACATTTTATGTCGACAACCTATCTTTCTATATCAGGTGTGGTCCGTTGGCGGATTGCACCAGTAAATTGACCTAACAATGCAGAAAGGACTGTTTCTTTCTATATCAGGTGTGGTCCAATGGCGGATTGCATCAGTAAATTGAACTCTAAAGCAGGTAATACTTTATCTTTTGCACTTGTTTATCGATCTGTAAAAAAAAGTTTATTGTGTCGGTCATTTTATTAATACTTATATTTGATACTTTGATTTGATTTTTGGTTAATATGAAATCAGATGGTAACATAATCTTTTTGATTCAATAAGGTCAAGGTCACAATTAAACTTTGACGACACTTCCAGTTTGTTGATATGTCATGTCTGGTCTGTAACTTTGTTCTTACATGGATGCATTTTAAAATAGCTTGACTAAACTATGATAACTTTATTTCAATTAATTAAAATTGAAATAGCTTGTTTCAAATTACATAAGGAATGTTTTTCTTCATTTACTGAAATAAATAATATTTGGCTGATAATAATTACAATTTTTTTCGCATTTTTATTTGTGCTATGAAATAAATATCATGAAGTTAAAACTTGACCACAACGTTTGTATATACAAAAATATATGTTCAAGTTTACACCTTTCCAAGTATCTTTTGTAAAAAGTTGTTTTGTTGTTTTTTTATAAATCAAAATTTGTCATCTTTACATAATTTATTATCATCCATACAGTCGTCCAAGCAGTAAGAATATTGTGGAGAAAAACATTTTTCAGAACTCTGTTATTTATATCATTACAGTTAATATCACATTCAAACATAAGATTAAGCAGTTTTATATCATATAAAACACTACAAGGACAATGTGAAAGTATACCATAAGCAGGTATACTTGCTTCATATTCCCTTCAATGCTGGCTGCGAATATTGATAACATTATGAAAACATATTGCTTTATTGTTAATGAGAAATAAAACAACTGAAAAAAATAAGAATCGAAACAATTGTATTTTTTATGTTATTTATGCCATGCTCCAAAAAGGATTTCCTCCTTATAGTTGTCATGGGACATTAAAAGATGTTGGCTGCAAATTGTACACTGATATAGAAAGATACAGTACATTCAATCCACCATTGGACCACTCATGATTTAGAATTGTATAACAGTATTTGCATTTCTAGACCCATTTGGTCAGCCACCACCATTGCGTTTTCCATAGACTTACATTATAACGTTTGACCTAATTTTCACTATTTCTATCATTCGCGGACCAAAAAGTACTATATCATATTAAAGTACTGTCCTAGACTCAAATAAAAATGTCCCCAAAATGGGGTCAAAAGTACCACTTTTTACCAATTTTTGACCCCTGAAGTTAGGTACCCCCACTTTCAGCGTGAAAAAAAGTAAATTACACCAATTTTACTCTCCATGCAGTTTCCTTGATAATATGAATTTAGTCAGTCACAGAAACATAATTTTAATTTTTTATTGACACAAACATAATAAACTTATATTTTATTGTGATCATTTGCCAGTTTAACATTTTCATCCAACCAGAATTAAGCTTACTATAAAAATATATGCCCTGAACATCCCTATACCTTTTTATGCCAATCAGAGAGCTCGTCTCAATGGTGGTAGCTAACCATTTACTGGCGCAATCCGCCATTGGACCTAATCTGATATAGAAAGATACATAACTTTTTGCACTGTTAGATAAATTTACTGGTGCAACCTGCCATTGTACCCAACCTGATATTGTAAGATACAGTACTTTCTGCATTGTTAGATCCATTTACTGGTGCAATCCACCACTGGACCTCACTTGATATAGAAAAAATACATTACTTTCTGCATTGTTAGATCAAAGTTAAGATCACATTTTAAAATATTGCAGTTAAAATAATTTTTGTAAATGAGAATCATGAGGCTGTTTTTGTTATTTTATCCATTGTTTTGAATACAGAAATGAAGCTTTTAGTTGTTATGAATAGATTTCCGAAATAAAATGTTGCTATTATATCAATATCGTATAATTTACATTAAACACAAATCAGTTGAAGAAAAAGTATATATTGGAATGGAACATAAAAATTGTCAAATCCATGTGTGTGTGTGTGTGTGTGTGTGTGTGTGTGTGTGTGTGAGAGACACGTCCTAGACATATTTACATACCTGCAAATGTGTGTTATAGAGACATGTCATAACTGGCATCTATTATCTACATACATGTATTATAGAGACACGCTCTCACTAGCATATCTACAGCTACATTTATGCGTTATAGAGACACGTTCTTACTGGCATATATCTATCTGCATATGTGTGTTGTAGAGATAATCCCTGACTAGCATATATATATATACCTACATATGTGTGTTAATGAGAGACGTACTAACTAGCTTTCATATACCTACATATATGTGTTATAAAGACACGTCATAACTAGCATATATATACCTACATATATGCATTATAGAGACACGTTCTTACTGGCATATATCTATCTACATATTGCTATATAGATACGCCCTAACTAGCATATATATACCTACATATGTGTGTTACTGAGAGACGTACTAACTAGCTTATATATACCTACATATATGTGTTATAGAGACACGTCCTAACTAGCATATATATACGTACATATATGTGTTATAGAGACACGCCCTTACTGGCATATCTATATCTTCATATATGTGTTATAGAGACAGTCGTTAATGGCATATCTATATTTACATATATGTGTTATACAGACAATTTCTAACTGGCATATCTATATCTACATATATGTTTTATAGAAACACCTTCTTACTGGCATATCTATATCTATATATATATGTCTTTTTGAGACACATTCTAACTAGCATTTCTACATCTACATAATTTTATATGTGTTATAATGACAGTCGTTACTGGCATATCTACATCTACATATATGTGTTATAGAGACACGTCCTTATGAGCATATATGTAGATATGCAAGTAACGACTGTCTCAAAAAGACACACACACATATATATATATATATATATATATATATATATATATATATATATATATATATATATATATATATATATGTCTTAAAGGGACACGTCCTTATTGGCATATCTTTATCTACGTATATGTGTTATATAGACACGTCCTTACTGGCATATCTTTATCTAAGTATATGTGTTATAGAGAAACGTCCTTACTGGCAAACTACATCTATATATATTTGTGTTATAAAGACTCGTCCTGACTGGCATATCTTTATTTACATAATTATATGTGTTATAAAGACACGTCCTTACTGGCATATCTTTATCTACGTATATATGTTATATAGACACGTCCTTACTGGCATATCTTTATCTACGTATATTTATTATAGAGAAACGTTCTAACTAGCATATCTTTATTTACATAATTATATGTGTTATAAAGACACGTCCTTACTGGCATATCTTTATCTACGTATATGTGTTATATAGACACGTCCTTACTGGCATATCTTTATCTACGTATATTTTTTATAGAGAAACGTCCTTACTGGCAAACTACATATATATATATATGTTTGTTATAAAGACACGTCCTTACTGGCATATCTTTATTTACATAATTATATGTGTTATAACGACACGTCCTTACTGGCATATCTTTATCTACGTATATGTGTTATAAAGACACGTCCCTACTGGCATCTTTATCTACGTATATTTGTTATGGAGAAACGTCCTTACTGGCAAACTACATCTATATATATATATGTGTGTTATAGAGCCACGTCCAGACTGGCATATCTATATCCTCATATATTTATTATAGAGAAATGTTTTAATTAGCATATCTTTATTTACATAATTATATTTGTTATAAAGACACGTACTTACTGGCATATCTTTATTTACGTATATGTGTTATATAGACACGTCCTTATTGGCATATCTTTATTTACGTATATTTGTTTTAGAGAAACGTCCTTACTGGCAAACTACATCTATATATATATATCTGTGTTATAAAGACACGTCCTAACTGGCATATCTTTATTTACGTATTTGTGTTATATAGACACGTCCTTACTGGCATATCTTTATCTACGTATATTTGTTATGGATAAACGTCCTTACTGGCAAACTACATCTATATATATATATGTGTGTGTGTTATAGAGGCACGTCCAGACTGGCATATCTATATCCTCATATATTTATTATAGAGAAACGTTCTAACTAGCATATCTTTATTTACATAATTATATGTGTTATAAAGACACGTCCTTACTGGCATATCTTTATCTACGTATATGTTTTATATAGACACGTCCTTACTGGCATATCTTTATCTACGTATATTTGTTATGGAGAAACGTCCTTACTGGCAAACTACATCTATATATATATGTGTTATAGAGACACGTCCTAACTGGCATATCTTTATCTACGTATATGTGTTATAGAGAAACGTCCTTACTGGCAAACTACATATATATATATATGTGTGTTATAATACACGTCCTTACTGGCATATCTTTATTTACGTATTTGTGTTATATAGACACGTCCTTACTGGCATATCTTTATCTACGTATATGTGTTATAGAGAAACGTCCTGACTGGCAAACTACATCTATATATATATGTGTGCTATAAAGACACGTCCTTACTGGCATATCTTTATCTACGTATATGTGTTATAGAAAACGTCCTGACTGGCAAACTACATCTATATATATATGTGTTATAGAGGCACGTCCAGACTGGCATATCTATTTCCTGATAAATTTATTATAGAGAAACGTTCTTACTAGCATATTAATATCTACATAATTATATGTGTTATAAAGACACGTCCTTACTGCATTTCTTTATCTACGTATATGTGTTATAGAAAAACGTCCTTACTGGCAAACTACATCTATATATACATGTGTTATAGAGGCACGTCCAGACTGGCATATCTATATTATCATATATTTATTATAGAGAAACGTTCTAGCTAGCATATCTATATCTACATAATTATATGTGTTATAAAGACACGTCCTTACTGGCATATCTTTATCTACGTATACGTGTTATATAGACACGTCCTTACTGGCATATCTTTATCTACGTATATTTGTTATATGGAGAAACGTCCTTACTGGCAAACTACATCTATATATATATGTGTGTTATAAAGACACGTCCTTACTGTCATATCTTTATCTACCTATATGTGTTATATAGACACGTCCTTACTGGCATATCTTTATCTACGTATATTTTTTTATAGAGAAACGTCCTTACTGGCAAACTACATCTATATATATATGTTTGTTATAAAGACACGTCCTTACTGGCATATCTTTATTTACATAATTATATGTGTTATAACGACACGTCCTTACTGGCATATCTTTATCTACGTATATGTGTTATAAAGATACGTCCCTACTGGCATCTTTATCTACGTATATTTGTTATGGAGAAACGTCCTTACTGGCAAACTACATCTATATATATATATATGTGTTATAGAGGCACGTCCAGACTGGCATATCTATATCCTCATATATTTATTATAGAGAAACGTTCTAACTAGCATATCTATATCTACATAATTATATGTGTTATAAAGACACGTCCTTACTGGCATATCTTTATCTACGTATATGTGTTATAGAGAAACGTCCTTACTGGCAAACTACATCTATATATATATGTGTTATAGAGGCACGTCCAGACTGGCATATCTATATCCTCATATATTTATTATAGAGAAACGTTTAACTAGCATATCTATATCTACATAATTATATGTGTTATAAAGACACGTCCTTACTGGCATATCTTTATCTACGTAAATGTGTTATATAGACACGTCCTTACTGACAAATCTTTATCTACGTATATGTGTTATATAGACACGTCCTTACTGGCATATCTTTATCTACGTATATTTGTTATAGAAAAACGTCCTTAGTGGCAAACTACATCTATATATATATATGTGTGTGTTATAAAGACACGTCCTAACAGGCATATCTTTATCTACGTATATGTGTTATATAGACACGTCCTTATTGGCATATCTTTATCTACATATATTTGTTATAGAGAAACGTCCTTACTGGCAAACTACATATATATATATATATATATATATATATATATATATATATATATATATGTGTTAAAGAGACACGTCCTAACTGGCATATCTTTATCTACGTATATGTGTTACAGACTACGCCTTACTGGCAAACTACATCTATATATATATGTGTTATAGAGACACGTCCTAACTGGCATATCTATATCTACATAAATTTGTTATAGAGACACATCTGACTGTCATATCTATATATATTTATTATAGAGAAACGTTCTAACTAGCATATCTACATCTACATATATGTGTTATAAAGACACGTCCTTATTGGCATATATTTACCTACATATATGTGTTATAGAGATATGTCCTTACTGGCATTTATTCACTTACATATATGTGTTATAGAGACACGTCCTTACTAGCATGTATATATACCTACATATGTGTGTTATGGAGACACTTCTTTACTAGCATATATATATATACCTACATATGTGTGTTATGGAGACACGTCTTTACTAGCATATATATATATACCTACATGTGTGTGTTATGGAGACACGTCTTTACTAGCATATATATATATACCTACATATATATGTTATAGAGATACGTCCTGACTGGCATATATATATCTACATATATGCGTCATAGAGACACGTCCTAACTAGCATGTATATATATATATATATATATATATATATATATACATACACCTACATATGTGTATAATAGAGAGACGTACTAACCAGAATATATAAACCTACATATGTGTGTTTTAGAGAGACGTCCTAACTAGCATATATATACCTACATATTGTGTGTTATAGAGACACGTCTTAACTAGCATATATATACCTACATATTGTGTCTTATATAGACACGTCCTAACCAGCATACATATACCTACATATATGCGTTATATAGACACGACCAAACTAGCATATATATACCTACATATATGTATTATAGAGATACGTCCTAACTAGCATATGCAAACATTAATAGCGTGTGTAATAGAGACACGTCCTAACTAGCATATATATATACACTTATTTGTGTTATAGTGACACGTCCTAACTAGCATATATATATACTTATTTGTGTTATAGTGACACGTCCTAACTAGCATATATATATACTAATTTGTGTTATAGTGACACGTCCTAACTAGCATATATATACCTACATATATGTATTATAGAGAGACGTCCTAACTAGCATTATATATTAAAGAGACACACCATATATTTATATTCATTTCTTCTCTCTTTTTTTGAGCTAGTATATGCAACAATGGAATGGTCCAAATTATAACTAGTTTTCATGCAACTAGATGTTCTGCAGTTTACAAGATTATTCGAAATAAGAAAATAATCTAATCGACAAGAGGTCAGTGGTGAAGTATTTGAATGCCAGTATATTGACGCTTTGTGGCAACCCTTAGTGTAACCGCAACCCTTAGTGTAACAAAAATATTTTGTTAAACTAAGGAGCGATATATGATAAATTGTTGCAATATGTAACAAAATTTAGGAAATTATCTTAATAGTATCCCTACATATTATGCTAAATTACACAATTTATACAATTGATCTGTTTAATACCGAAACGAAATGTACCGTTTATGCAACCGCCTTAAAATTGGGGATGGGTGCAGTGATGAGGTAGATAAATTTGATATCAATTTCCGTCCGTCGTACCGTCCGTCCGTCCGTCAGTCCGTTCTTCCGTACGTCACGATTTTCAGGTTAAAGTCAATATCACTGTTTCTAAAAGTAGAACATCACAGTTACCGCTCGACCGCCCTTATTTTAATCCAATTTTGATGAAACTTAATATAAGTGTTCAGAAAACAAAAAGTAAGAAGTGTTACAAACAATACATTGTTTCAGTGAATGTTTTGGTTACTTTGGAAAGGAATTAGTCTTAAATCATGAGGTATTACTACATTGTCACTACAAAAAGTGAACTGGTAACTCTTTGAATGGTATTTTCCTTTAATGCTAGGTAGGAACATGAAATCAGAGACATAAAATAATATTTAATATCTCTGATGAAATCAAGGAAATGTACTGTACAAGTGCTTATATAATATATAGGACTAGAAATATGATTATAGAGTGTGCACGTAATTTTGTGTTGGCGATATCATTTACTTCAAACTAACTTTCAATAAGTATAAGGGACAATACGTATGTAAACATTAGCCCTGTTTTTATTGAATGACTATACAATTCATATTCGCCACCCCTACGTGTAACAAAAACTATCGTCGGAATAAGAACTTCTTCATCAAATCACATTCACATCAATTTATTTTTGTTACACTTAGGGTTGCGGTTATCAATTAACCTTGGTGTAACAAAAATATACCTATCCCTAGAATCATATTTTCTTCACCAAATCACATCTACATAAAAATCATTATCAATAACCCTTAGTGTAACAAAATATTTTGTCAGAGATGCTAGACGTTTTTCTTAACCTCTAGTTAATAGTTTTTATTTAAATATGAAGTGGAACAAGAGCACCGCAAGCAGGTGCAGACGTTCGTCTTTTTTCCAAATCTGTTATGTAGGTCAAAGACAGTGAAGTAACCTTTTTAAACTTGATGGTGATTAGTTTAAAAAATCAATACTATAACTGAAAAAATAGAACAGATTTAAAACAATCACCAAAAAATAGAGATGTCGAAGAACAACGTTAAATCGACTATTCTAGCCTTGTCGTTCACAGAACAGTATATTATAATGTACCATCAGAAAAACAGATATATCTGTATGAATGAAACCATCTTTCATATTAGCAAAATAATTGATACATGTATGTGCAAGTAAGACTACTAGGGCAGAATATACGCTATGTCTTTGTCTGGCTAAGGCTAGCTAGCCAGTACTTAAGCTGAAATGTATTTAATTTATTTTTAGAATCTGGGTGTGGATGTGGGGGTGTATGTGCCAAAGTTTAATAAACAGGACTGTTTAGTTTAATAATATAAAAAAGAAGTTGGAGAGAGAGGGTGTCTTGGGGTTAGTAACAAAGTTTAAAAGTGACAGTGTATCTACTTCAAAATTTTAAGAAAACAATTGGAGGGGGTGGGTGGTGGTGGTGGTGGTGGTGTGTGTGTGTGGGGGGTCTTAGGGTGGTAACAAAGGGGCAGAATAGTATTAAATTTAAAACAAAACATAATTTAAAGAAAAGTGAAAAAAATGGGAGAAGTGAAATCCTTGGGGTCAGTAACAAAGTTGAAATGGGGCAAAGTATTTAATTTAAAACAAACAAAATTAGGTGTGAGGGTCTTTGGGTCGGTAACAAGGTTGAAATGGGGCAGAGTATTTGATTTAATTAAAAACAAAATTAAAAAATATATTATATGAGCAGCAGGATGGGGGTCTTGGTCAGGGTCAGTGATGTGAATTTGTTTTAGTTGATGGTGATCAGCTTACAGAATTAATAGTATTACTGAAAATAATTGATTAATTGATTGATTGAATATTTAGCGTCATTTTATGCCATCGAGGGCTAACAGACGATCAGTTAACCAAACCACTGTTTCCTGGGATTAACCAGTACTCGAGCACACCCTATCTCCACAAGTAACTGATAACTTTCCCACTTGAATCAGTGGTGAGAGACGAATGAGAATGAGACACAATATCGTATATCAATCATCACGGAGACTGTTGCCGGGTGGGGATTCGAACTCACGACCCCTGTATTGATAGTCAGACGCGTAACCGAGTGAGCTAATCGGGCCCGATTAATTAAATTAAAATTAATGAAAAATAAAATTGATTTTAAAAAATAAATAAATAAAATTCAAACCCGAGCTAAACAAAACCTTTAACTTAAGGTTTTAAAGCCCAAATTATAGACATTTATGTAATTTACGGCAATGATTCTAAGGTCGCTGTGCCATTACCTTTAATACATATTTACAAATGTACCGATATTGCTTGTTGACATTTGGTTGGTTTAGAAAGAGAAAATGAAGATCAATGGCATACGCATGTGAACATTGTAACATGGCATTTTCCATGCAGTCGCCCATTCGAAACTCCCTTTTATTTGTATTGTAGAGGAAAGCTTGTATGGAGGTCGAGTTTGTTATTCAACATACGTATCGGATCTCCGATAATAGATCTGTAGTAGTCACTTATATAAAGCCTACTAGAAGGTTACCGACTTTAAGCCCAGTGAGCAAATTTGCATTTCAGTTTGGCTATGTCATGGGATTAACAATTTATGATTAATATAATAAAATAATTCATACTTTAAAGTACAGCATTTTTAATGATTAAATCATTGTTTCTATTAAAAGATAAGTTACTTATAAATTTAATTAATAATCAACAAAATGCATACTGTTAAGCCATACTCACAGTTATGAGTCATGTACTCGTGCTAATTACGTGAACTTTATGTAACTGTCGCTGGTATGCTCAGCGTAGTGTTCGGAAAGTTTGAAAAGTAGTTTAAACACATTTATTCATTCAAATTTACATATATACAAATCAGTTTAAGTATAAATATGGATTAAAACGGAAGAAAAAAATCTTATAATTTTTTCTCCATAATTGATTATTGGACATAATTGATGCGGTAAAAATATATATCTTATCACAGACCTAGTATGGTTTGATTCATATAATGATTAATCAGATAGTATAAATAACTCTTTTCAACTTAGCAAAATATATAAAGTGTGTGTGCGTGCGTGCGTGCGTGCGTGCGTACGTGAGTGCATGCGTGTATGTAGGTGTGGATTTGAGAGAGAATTTCATTATTATTGTTTAACGTGACAATACTTTCTTATACCATGTATGAGTAAAAAAAAGAGATATGTTCTGTTCTGTTCTTATGTTTTAGCTAATGTTTTTGTTACCACCAATGTGACTGAAGGTAATGCTAGCACCAGTAATGTAACATATCCATATTTTCTCAATAATATATGCTTAGTCATGCTTATATCAAATATAAAACGTATTGGTTAGAGGTGCTTACAAAAGTTTATATATATATATATATATATATATATATATATATATTTAGACACATATTCATCAGAGCCATTCTAGTTGTAGATGCAAGCAAAATGAACTCCCCTATGTATATATTTATGTAATAAAGAAACGTCTTAAACATATTCTCTTTACTTACATACTGCAAAACGGACGGTCGTAGTTTCGGTCACTGGACAGGTCATACCCAAGACTAGAAAAAATATACTAAAAGCTTCCACGCTTTGCACATAGAATTTAAAGGAAATAGTTCTACGTCTGGTCGGCCCGGTGTCAATATAATGTGACTGGGTGGTAATAGCATGTGTCTGTGGCATGATACACGAGTCGGCCCGGTGTCGATATAATGTGACTGGGTGGTAATAGCATGTGTCTGTGGCATGATACACGAGTCGGCCCGGTGTCGATATAATGTGACTGGGTGGTAATAGCATGTGTCTGTGGCATGATACACGAGTTGGCCCGGTGTCGATATAATGTGACTGGGTGGGTAATAGCATGTGTCTGTGGCATGATACACGAGTCGGCCCGGTGTCGATATAATGTGACTGGGTGGGTAATAGCATGTGTCTGTGGCATGATACACGAGTCGGCCCGATGTCGATATAATGAGACTGGGTGGTAATAGCATGTGTATGTGGCATGATACACGAATCGGCCCGGTGTCGATATAATGTGACTGGGTGGGTATAGCATGTGTCTGTGGCATGATACACGAGTCGGCCCGGTGTCGATATAATGTGACTGGGTGGGTAATAGCATGTGTCTGTGGAATGATACAAGAATCGGCCCGGTGTCGATATAATGTGACTGGGGTGGCAATAGAATGTGTCTGTGGCATGATATTCGAGTCGGCCCGGTGTCGATATAATGTGACTGGGTGGTAATAGCATGTGTCTGTGGCATGATACTCGAGTCGGCCCGGTGTTGATATAATGTGACTGGGTGGTAATAGCATGTGTCTGTGGCATGATACACGAGTCGGCCCGGTGTCGATATAATGTGACTGAGTGGGTATAGCATGTGTCTGTGGCATGATACTCGAGTCGGCCCGGTGTCGATATAATGTGACTGGGTAGGTATAGCATGTGTCTGTGGCATGATACTCGAGTCGGCCCGGTGTCGATATAATGTGACTGGATGATAATAGCATGTGTCTGTGGCATGATACACGAGTCGGCCCGGTGTCGATATAATGTGACTGAGTAGGTATAGCATGTGTCTGTGGCATGATACTCGAGTCGGCCCGGTGTCGATATAATGTGACAGGGTGGGTATAGCATGTGTCTGTGGCATGATACACGAGTCGGCCCGATGTCGATATAATGTGACTGGGTGGGTTTAGCATGTGTCTGTGGCATGATATTCGAGTCGGCCCGGTGTCGATATAATGTGACTGGGTGGGTATAGCATGTTTCTGTGGCATGATACACGAGTCGGCCCGGTGTCAATATAATGTGACTGGGTGGGTATAGCATGTGTCTGTGGCATGATATTCGAGTCGGCCCGGTGTCGATATAATGTGACTGGGTGGTAATAGCATGTGTCTGTGGCATGATACACGAGTCGGCCCGGTGTCGATATAATGTGACTGGGTGGTAATAGCATGTGTCTGTGGCATGATACACGAGTCGGCCCGGTGTCGATATAATGTGACTGGGTGGGTAATAGCATGTGTCTGTGGCATGATACACGAGTCGGCCCGATGTCGATATAATGTGACTGGGTGGTAATAGCATGTGTCTGTGGCATGATACTCGAGTCGGCCCGGTGTCGATATAATGTGACTGGGTGGTAATAGCATGTGTCTGTGGCATGATACACGAGTCGGCCCGGTATCGATATAATGTGACTGGGTTGGTATAGCATGTGTCTGTGGCATGATACACGAGTCGGCCCGGTGTCGATATAATGTGACTGGGTGGGTATAGCATGTGTCTGTGGCATGATACACGAGTCGGCCCGGTGTCGATATAATGTGACTTGGTGAGTATAGCATGTGTCTGTGGCATGATACTCGAGTCGGCCCGGTGTCGATATAATGTGACTGAGTGGTAATAGCATGTGTCTGTGGCATGATACTCGAGTCGGCCCGGTGTCGATATAATGTGACTGGGTGGTAATAGCATGTGTCTGTGTCATGATATTCGAGTCGGCCCGGAGTCGATATAATGTGACTGGGTGGTAATAGCATGTGTCTGTGGCATGATACACGAGTCGGCCCGGTGTCGATATAATGTGACTTGGTGAGTATAGCATGTGTCTGTGGCATGATACACGAGTCGGCCCGGTGTCGATATAATATGACTGAGTGGGTATAGCATGTGTCTGTGGCATGATACTCGAGTCGGCCCGGTGTCGATATAATGTGACTGGGTTGGTATAGCATGTGTCTGTGGCATGATACTCGAGTCGGCCCGGTGTCGATATAATGTGACTGAATGATAATAGCATGTGTCTGTGGCATGATACACGAGTCGGCCCGGTTTCGATATAATGTGACTGGGTGGTAATAGCATGTGTCTGTGGCATGATACACGAGTCGGCCCGGTGTCGATATAATGTGACTGAGTAGGTATAGTATGTGTCTGTGGCATGATACTCGAGTCGGCCCGGTGTCGATATAAATGTGACAGGGTGGGTATAGCATGTGTCTGTGGCATGATACACGAGTCGGCCCGATGTCGATATAATGTGACTGGGTGGGTTTAGCATGTGTCTGTGGCATGATATTCGAATCGGCCCGGTGTCGATATAATGTGACTGGGTGGTAATAGCATGTGTCTGTGGCATGATACACGAGTCGGCCCGGTGTCGATATAATGTGACTGGGTGGCAATAGCATGTGTCTGTGGCATGATATTCGAGTCGGCCCGGTGTCGATATAATGTGACTGGGTGGCAATAGCATGTGTCTGTGGCATGATGCACGAGTTGGCCCGTTGTCGATATAATGTAACTGGGTGGTAATAGCATGTGTCTGTGGCATGATACGCGAGTCGGCCCGGTGTCGAAATAATGTGACTGGGTGGGTATAGCATGTTTCTGTGGCATGATACACGAGTCAGCCCGGTGTCGATATAATGTGACTGGGTGGTAATAGCATGTGTCTGTGGCATGATACATGAGTCGGCCCGGTGTCGATATAATGTGACTGGGTGGGTATAGCATGTGTCTGTGGCATGATACTCGAGTCGGCCCGGTGTCGATATAATTTGACTTGGTGGTAATAGCATGTGTCTGTGGCATGATACTCGAGTCGGCCCGGTGTTGATATAATGTGACTGGGTGGTAATAGCATGTGTCTGTGGCATGATACTCGAGTCTGCCCGGTGTCGATATAATGTGACTGGGTGTTAATAGCATGTGTCTGTGGCATGATACTCGAGTCGGCCCGGTGTCGATATAATGTGACTGGGTGGGTATAGCATGTGTCTGTGGCATGATACTCGAGTCGGCCTGGTGTCGATATAATGTGACTGGGTGGTAATAGCATGTGTCTGTGGCATGATATTCGAGTCGGCCCGGTGTCGATATAATGTGACTGGGTGGGTATAGCATGTGTCTGTGGCATGATACTCGAGTCGGCCCGGTGTCGATATAATGTGACTGGGTGGTAATAGCATGTGTCTGTGGCATGATACTCGAGTCGGACCGGTGTCGATATAATGTGACTGGGTGGTAATAGCATGTTTCTGTGGCATGATACTCGAGTCGGACCGGTGTCGATATAATGTGACTGGGTGGTAATAGCATATGTCTGTGGCATGATACTCGAGTCGGTCCGGTGTCGATATAATGTGACTTGGTGGTAATAGCATGTGTCTGAGGCATGATACACGAGTCGTCCGGTTTCGATATAATGTGACTGGGTGGGTATAGCATGTGTCTGTGGCATGATATTCGAGTCGGCCCGATGTCGATATAATGTGACTGGATGGTAATAGCATGTGTCTGTGGCATGATACACGAGTCGGCCCGGTGTCAATATAATGTGACTGGGTGGGTATAGCATGTGTCTGGGACATGGTATTTGAGTCGGCCCGGTGTCGATATAATGTGACTGGTTGGGTATAGCATGTGTCTGTGGCATGGTATTTGAGTCGCCCGGTGTCGATATAATGTGACTGGGTGGGTATAGCATGTGTCTGTAGCATGATACTCGAGTCGGCCCGGTGTCAACATAATGTGACTGAGTGGGTATAGCATGTGTCTGTGGCATGATACACGAGTCGGCCCGGTGTCGATATAATGTGACTGAGTGGGTATAGCATGTGTCTGTGGCATGATACTCGAGTCGGCCCTGTGTCGACATAATGTAACTGAGTGGGTATAGCATGTGTCTGTGGCATGATACACGAGTTGGCCCGGTGTCGACATAATGTGACTGAGTGGTAATAGCATGTGTCTGTGGCATGATACTCGAGTCGGCCCAGTGTCGATATAATGTGACTGGATGGATATAGCATGTGTCTGTGGCATGATACTCGAGTCGACCCGGTGTCGATATAATGTGACTGGGTGGGTTTAGCATGTGTCTGTGGCATGATACTTTGAAACCGTTTAATGTTTTTTTTAAATATATATATTTATCTTCTGTATATTAACCGACTTTGAACCATTTAAAATACTATACAGTCAAACATGTCTTAAGCAGTCACTCAAAGGAGAGATCAAAAGTGACATTTTAAGGCAGGTGGCTGCTTAATACAGGTTAAATAGAAATGATAAATAGAAAATGTGGCTGTTTAAGACAAGTGTTTGCTTCATAGAGGTGAGCAATAATACAGGTTTGACTGTATGTGTGTATTGTATTTAATGTTGTAAATAATATCGTGCATAAATAGAGACTAGTGGAAGTGTCAAGTTATTAAGTGATTATACAAGACAGTACCATCATTTATTAATAGTTTAACGCACCCGACTTCCATTGATTTGCCGGAACGTTATATTTGTCAATAAAATGTTTGACGTAAACATTGAAAACTTGTACAGATCACATTTATGTTTTGTTCATCGCCGGTACGTCATATTTGTCAATAACTTACATAGTATTTGATTTAAACATTGAAAACTTGTACCGATCAGCATTTTTGTTTATTTAATCGACATTATATGACATTTCCAATAACCTACGTATGGGTTTGACGTAAACATTGAACACTTGTACAGATCACCATTTTTAGTTCATCACCGGAAAGTCATATTTGTCAATAAAATATATTTGATTTTAACATTGAAAACTTGTACAGATCGCAATTTTTGTTTAGTTCATCGCCATTACATGATATTTGTAATAGCTGACATATGTGCTTGACGTAAAGATTAAAAATTTGTTTTAAAATGGGGTATACCGTATAAGGGTTATTTGTGGATATTTTCTATAAGTTATCTTTTTCTAAAGGACATCTAAGGGAGATAAACAAAACACCCGTATCGGGCGAATCCATTTATTAATCTAATATAGCGTATTTGGGTTGTTATTGACACATCAAAATGATCTCTTAGGCGCATGGAAAGCGTCCAAGAAAGTATGGTTTGATAAAAACAACAACAACAACAACAACAAAGTATACGAGCCTGTGTTTGATTAATTTAATTTTTTTATTTGTATCTTATTATCTTTAAATATGTAAGATGCATTCGTTAGTGATGCATAATTTCGTATAATGATTTCACATATAACATGTTACAGATTTATATCTAGTTATAAAATACATTAGTCTATATCATTATATTTTAGGAGGGGTATACCGTATAAGGGGTATAGGGGTGATTAATTATTAATATATATATATATATATATATATATATATATATATATATATATATATATATATATATATATATATATATATTAACGATTTATTACAAATACCACTATAAACCCGTACCGGGCGAATCCATTTATTAATAGAATGATTTTAGTCACACTAAAAGTGCATTTGGAATTATAATAGATATAATCTGTGCGGATTTAGTTAATACAGAATTTTGGTGCCTGTAAGGCAGACATTTTATAATTTGTACTTTTATCAATTTTAACATTTTTAGATGGAGTGTTGTTTGTAAGAGCAAACTTTTAAGCTAATATGGCTTTATATGCTGTATATGGACATTTCAAATTAAAGGGGACTACACAGTTCCTAGGTGGTGCCCTTTTATTTTTGTTTATCGTTTTCCCATCACCTTTCTATGAAACATCAATAATTTGCATTAAAAGTAAACTATTGGTCATCTTATTTCTAATTTTGGTAAAATGTTCAGATATTACACCTATTCTACCAAATTTAGGAAAACAATGTTTTAGATATACAAGAAATAACACTTAAACGACTGTTCTACTGAATATATGTAAAAGACTAGCGAAGAACTGAACGTTTCTGTAACCAGAACTAGTTTGCTCTTACCGCTGCCTAGAGAACAGGAATATATAAGAATATAATTTTATATATAGGTGATAGTGTTTTATTTCAGTGATTTGCAATGAGTGTATTTTAAAAAGCAAACATTTTAAAAAATGATCCTTGTTTTAGCCTGTTAGTTTAAAAACTCTGGATAATTGCATCAAATGAAATATTATAGTTTGTAACTGATTTTATATAATTTAGTCTCAATATAGATATTTTATACTATGTAGTCTAAATAAAGATATGAAGCATGGCAATGACGATACGACAGATACAATTCATTGTGTTGTGTATATGTGTAAAAATATTCAATTGAAAACTGAGGGAATTCAATTTTTGTTGCCCTTTTAGAACTGAATCCGAGTGGTGTAAGGCTCCGTCTCAAAAACTCTTACCTCTCATCATTAAGGTCGTAGGTTCGAGTCCCGCTCGCTCAAAAATACTTTATGTGACAAAGTTTGCCATTTACTTGTGGAAGGACGATTGTTCTACTCAGATTCATTTTTTATAAAACTGGATATGCCATATATAACAGAAAATATGTTAAAGTTGTGTTAAACCCCATTAAAAAATAATTGGTTTACCACCTGCCGGTGATAATTATTATAAAACTGATGTGACTTTAATTTAGTAGATACGTATAGCCGATCCTTTAATAAGATATGCCACGTTTTTGTATAAAACCTGAAGTATATAAACTGACAGAATGAACCACCAAAATAACGTTTTAATAAACTAAAATGAATGGAAATGTTTTTTTTAAATGTTTGTTTCTCATTGCATTGAACTTACTTCGACAACAGATGTTAAAGTGAGATAAAAGTACTGTTTGATATTTGATTTGCTGGTGTTCATCATTACTTCGTCTATTTAAGGAAACAACACATAGTTGGAAACTTTTGTTGTTAAACAGACTTAACATCAAAATAAGTATGTTAAATGTTCTTATTTTGAGTTAACAATTTACATATTAGAATACGATGTACGTTGGATCACAATATTAAGCTGTGATACTATTAAAAGAAGCCACTTACTTGGCTCACTATAATTATGTGATATGTATATTTTGTATGATAGGTTTTGAATATCCGTTCTTAGAATATTGACTGTTTATTTTTTTACCATTTTTTAATTGTTTCGGTATTTTACCCCAATGTTTAAAGTCGAATGTTGCCGTTCAATTGAAATGCTACATATCTTATTTCATTGATGTAATAGTTGTAAGTTTTTATACAGATTGGTGGTCCTTATTTTCGAGAACAAGTTATCTTAAACATTTGCTCGACCGTTCTTATTTTTTTAGAAAAGTCTAAATTAGTTTTAAAGTGTATGTTTTATGAAACGTAACATCAAATGTTGTTGCTTTGGTGTAAACTTTGGAGAAAATAATTTCATGCTTTCATTTGATTGGTCAACTTTTATTATATTTAAAAAGGTTAAACAGTTTTGTTGCAGGAATTGCAGAAAATGATGTATTTTTTTTAAAAGTAATGGCTATAAATAACTATATAAGCAGGGCGGTAGTGTAGTGGACAAATTGTTGGCCATTCACGCCAGTGGTTGCGGGTTCCGTCCTCAGCTCGACTCGAGACCTTTCATAAAACAACACTCAGTACTGGTTCTACCCAGGAAGCGGACTCGAGAGCGGTTAATATAAGCTCTAAGCTTTCATCGCAATCGTGCTAAAAAATAGTATAAACTTAGGCGAGTCTCATAACAGGATCACTTTAAGGCGTCAATTTGTGATATACACGTTCTCTTAGAACGGATATTTGTAATTTGTGAGAATTGTTTATCAGTCCACATAATCGTATGTCCTTCATAGAGGCATTAAAGAAAGATTTTTATGTCTGTACTTATTTGATGTTCGGTGAATTAAAAATTATATAATTGTTAATTCTATTAGCTATTGCAATGCTCATAAAACACTAAAGTTGCAAATGGTTTGTAAAATAATATTTAAAGTGTACTTAATTGAACAACTAATATAGCTTAACTACTTGCTGTCGTATTCACTTACCATTCTTGAGCATAATCTTAGACTTAAACTTGAAACTCCAAATCTCAACCTTTGATATCTAGTTTACCATGACAGATATAATAACTGTGAGAATTTATTTGACCATGTATTAGGTGTAACGACGTGCTTGCAAATTTTGGCTTAAAAAATGGTCTAAGAATATTCGTAAGAATGGTTAGTGAATACCACCACATGTATGCCTTTAAATAAAAACAAATAAGTCGACATTTGATTCTATAGTGTCTTATGCTTGTTCAATAAAACTTCTTACTTATATATTTAGTATATCAGAGATTTATCTTAGTTTTGTGAACAGGTGATTAATGACTTTATTTCAGCATTTCAAATAAATATATTTTATATCTGCAATACTCTTACACATATACACGGCAACATCATCAGTGCATCAGACACATTGTTATTTTTCAGTTTTGTTTTGATGTCATATTGACTGCTTTTAAATCATTTTGATATTTTTTGTTAATGAAGTATTTATTACATGTGTGATTATTATATGTTACGACACTACTTCAGCAAATATTTAAATGATTATCAAACCTTGAATAGGTGTATTTAACTGGTAAGATGTTTTGCACAATTACATTATCTTAATTTAGGTGTGCTGGTATAAAGCAAGGGAGATAACCGGTACGGACGTAATTTTATGTGGACTTCAATGAGTTGTTTTATATTATCAAGAACTAAATAGCTATGTATATTTTGTAAGAGAAACATCTAAAAGTAACAGGCTGAGAAAAATATACAACCAGTCAGGGACTCGAACCGACAGACAAAGTCCGTGTGCTGAAATACATTTCTCTCCACAGGTTACGTGCACACAGATATAGTTCTTGATATGTAATTAATGAATCCATCTATTATTTATATATTAAATGTGTAATGATGTGTCATAAATTACATTTAAAATAATAAATAGATTCAACACTCAAATTATTTAGTTATTTATTTTACCTCACATGAGCCAAAGCCCAAGTGAGGTATTTTGTTCACTTTACATCCGTCATCCGTCGGTTAATACTTTCTTCTCAGGACTCATACAATAACATCGCATGCCATATTTTTGCCATATCTGGTGTGAAGCATTTTCTTAAGATTTTAAAATAAACCTCTCCGAAATTCAAGGCCTAGAACTTTGATATTTCGCATGTAGTGTCACCTAATAATGTTCAAACCGTAACCCCAAAGTCAAAATCGGCCCGCACAGATACTTGATACAGGTAATATTTAACTCTTTTACTCAAGAACCAGTCAAATTTGTTCATATTTGGTAAAAATGAATCCAAGTTGGAGTTTGAAGTATGTTCAAAGGTAAGCACTGGGGTCAATTAGGTCGTTTTTATATAGGAATACTGTAAGACAACGAGACACTTTCCCATCTATTTTAGCAGCTAATTTAATTATATTGAGACTGTTTGATTATTAAACTTACATTTTATGTCGACAACCTATCTTTCTCTATCAGGTGTGGTCCGTTGGCGGATTGCACCAGTAAATTGACCTAACAATGCAGAAAGGACTGTATCTTTCTATATCAGGTGTGGTCCAATGGCGGATTGCATCAGTTAATTGAACTCTAAAGCAGGTAATACTTTATCTTTATCAGCTGATGTGCACTGGCTGATGTTTAACTTGTTTATCGATCTGTAAAAAAAAGTTTATTGTGTCGGTCATTTTATTAATACTAATATTTGATACTTTGATTTGATTTTTGGTTAATATGAAATCAGATGGTAACATAATCTTTTTGATTCAATAAGGTCAAGGTCACAATTAAACTTTGACGACACTTCCAGTTTGTTGATATGTTATGTCTGGTCTGTAACTTTGTCTTACATGGATGCATTTTAAAATAGCTTGACTAAACTATGATAACTTTATTTCAATTAATTAAAATTGAAATAGCTTGTTTCAAATTACATAAGGAATGTTTTTCTTCATTTACTGAAATAAATAATATTTGGCTGATAATAATTACAATTTTTTTCGCATTTTTATTTGTGCTATGAAATAAATATCATGAAGTTAAAACTTGACCACAACGTTTGTATATACAAAAATATATGTTCAAGTTTACACCTTTCCAAGTATCTTTTGTAAAAAGTTGTTTTGTTGTTTTTTTATAAAATCCAAACTTGTCATCTTTACATAATTTATTATCATCCATACAGTCGTCCAAGCAGTAAGAATATTGTGGAGAAAAACATTTTTCAGAACTCAGTTATTTATATCATTACAGTTAACATCACATTCAAACATAAGATTAAGCAGTTTTATATCATATAAAACACTACAAGG
This sequence comes from Panopea generosa, assembly GCA_029582155.1. NCBI lineage: Eukaryota > Metazoa > Mollusca > Bivalvia > Adapedonta > Hiatellidae > Panopea > Panopea generosa. The sequence continues at coordinate 19,647,706 of CM055901.1, read as the reverse complement.
ACAATGTGAAAGTATAACATAAGCAGCTATACTTGCTTCATATTCCCTTCAATGCTGGCTGCGAATATTGCATACATTATGAAAACATATTGCTTTATTGTAAATGAGAAATAATACAACTGAAAAAAAAATAAGAGTCGAAACAATTGTATTTTTTATGTTCTTTATGCCATGCTCCAAAAAGGATTTCCTCCTTATAGTTGTCATAGGACATTAAAAGATGTTGGCTGCAAATTGTACACTGATATAGAAAGATACAGTACATTCAATCCACCATTGGACCACTCCTGATATAGAAATGTATAACAGTATTTGCATTTCTAGACCCATTTGGTCAGCCACCATCATTGCGTTTTCTATAGACTTACATTATAACGTTTGACCTCATTTTCACTATTTCTATCATTCGCGGACCAAAAAGTCCTATACATATTAAAGTACTGTCCTAGACTCAAATTAAAATGTCCCCAAAATGGGGTCAAAAGTACCACTTTTTACCACTTTTTGACCCCTGAAGTTGGGTACCCCCACTTTCAGCATGAAAAAAAGTAAATTTTACTCTTCATGCAGTTTCCTTGATAATATAAATTTAGTCAGACATACAAAACATAATCTTAATTTTTTATTGACGCAAACATAATAAACTTATATTTTATTGTGATCATTTGCCAGTTTATCATTTTCATCCAACCAGAATTAAGCTTACTATAAAATTATATGCCCTGAACATCCATATACCTTTTGATGCCAGTCAGAGAGCTTGTCTCAATGGTGGTAGATGACCATTTACTGGTGCAATCCGCCATTGTACCCAACCTGATATAGTAAGATACAGTACTTTCTGCATTGTTAGATCCATTTACTGGTGCAATCCACCACTGGACCTCTCTTGATATAGAAAAAATACATTACTTTCTGCATTGTTAGATCAAAGTTAAGATCACATTTTAAAATATTGCAGTTAAAATAATTTTTGTAAATGAGAATCATAAGGCCGTTTTTGTTATTTTATCCATTGTTTTGAATACAGAAATGAAGCTTTTAGATGTTATGAATAGATTTCCGAAATAAAATGTTGCTATTATATCAACATCGTATAATTTACATTATACACAAATCAGTTGAAGAAAAAGTATATATTGGAATGGAACACGTATATAGAGACACGTCATAACTGGCATCTGTTATCTACATACGTGTATTATAGAGACACGCTCTCACTATCATATCTACAGCTATATATGTGCGTTATAGAAACACGTTCTTACTGGCATATATCTATCTGCATATGTGTGTTATAGAGATAATCCCTGACTAGCATATATATATATACCTACATATGTGTGTTAATGAAAGACGTACTAACTAGCTTATATATACCTACATATATGTGTTATAAAGACACGTCATAACTAGCATATATATACCTACATATATGCGTTATAGAGACAGGTTCTTACTGGCATATATCTATCTACATAGGTGTGTTATATAGATACGCCCTAACTAGCATATATATACCTACATATGTGTGTTACTGAGAGACGTACTAACTAGCTTATATATACCTACATATATGTGTTATAGAGACAAGTCCTAACTAGCATATATATACGTACATATATGTGTTATAGAGACACGCCCTTACTGGTATATCTATATCTTCATATATATGTTATAGAGACAGTCGTTATTGGCATATCTATATTTACATATATGTGTTATACAGACAATTTCTAACTGGCATATATATATCTACATATATGTTTTATAGAAACACGTCCTTAATTGCATATCTATATATATATATATATATATATATATATATATATATATGTCTTTTTGAGACACATTCTAACTAGCATATCTACATAATTTTATATGTGTTATAAAGACAGTCGTTACTGGCATATCTACATCTACATATATGTGTTATAGAGACACGTCCTTATTAGCATATATATATATATATATATATATATATATATATATATGTCTTTAAGGGACACGTCCTTACTGGCATATCTTTATCTACATAGATGTGTTATAGAGACACGTTCTAACAGGCATATCTATACCTACATAATTATATGTGTTATAGAAACTCGTCCTTACTGGGATATCTATATCTACATAAATGTGTTTTAGAGGCACGTCCAGACTGGCATATCTATATCCTCATATATTTATTATAGAGAAACGTTCTAACTAGCATATCTATATCTACATAATTATATGTGTTATAAAGACACGTCCTTACTGGCATATCTTTATCTACGTATATGTGTTATATAAACACGTCCTTACTGGCATATCTTTATCTACGTATATGTGTTATATAAACACGTCCTTACTGGCATATCTTTATCTACGTATATTGTTATAGAGAAACGTCCTTACTGGCAAACTACATCTATATATATATGTGTGTTATAAAGACACGTCCTTACTGGCATATCTTTGTCTATGTATATGTGTTATATAGACACGTCCTTACTGGCATATCTTTATCTACGTATATTTGTTATAGAGAAACGTCAATACTGGCAAACTACATCTATATATATATGTGTTATAAAGGCACGTTCTGACTGGCATATCTATATCCTCATATATTTATTATAGAGAAACGTTCTAACTAGCATATCTATATTTACATAATTATATGTGTTTTAAAGACACGTCATTACTGGCATATCTTTATCTACGTATATTTGTTATATAGACACGTCCTTACTGGCATATCTTTATCTACGTATATTTGTTATAGAGAAACGTCCTTACTGGCAAACTACATCTATATATATATATGTTATAAAGACACGTGCTTACTGGCATATCTTCATCTACGTATATGTGTTATATAGACACGTCCTTACTGGCATATCTTTATCTACGTATATTTGTTATAGAGAAACGTCCTTACTGGCAAACTACATCTATATATATATGTGTTATAGAGGCACGTCCTGACTGGCATTTTTATATCCTCATATATTTATTATAGAGAAACGTTCTAACTAGCATATCTATATCTACATCATTATATGTGTTATAAGACACGTCCTTACTGGCATATCTTAATCTACGTATATGTGTTATATAGACACGTCCTTACTGGCATATCTTTATCTACGTATATGTGTTATATAGATACGTCCTTACTGGCATATCTTTATCTACGTATATTTGTTATAGAGAAACGTCCTTACTGGCAAACTACATCTATATATATATGTGTTATAGAGGCACGTCCTGACTGGCATTTTTATATCCTCATATATTTATTATAGAGAAACGTTCTAACTAGCATATCTATATCTACATCATTATATGTGTTATAAGACACGTCCTTACTGGCATATCTTAATCTACGTATATGTGTTATATAGACACGTCCTTACTGGCATATCTTTATCTACGTATATGTGTTATATAGACACGTCCTTACTGGCATATCTTTATCTACGTATATTTGTTATAGAGAAACGTCCTTACTGGCAAACTACATACATATATATATATATATGTGTGTGTGTGTCATAGAGACACGTCCTTACTGGCATATCTTTATCTACGTATATGTGTTATAGAGAAACGTCCTTACTGGCAAACTACATCTATATATATTTGTGTTTTAGAGACACGTCCTAACTGGCATATCTGTATCTACATAAATGTGTTATAGAGACACATCTGACTGGCATATCTATATTCTCATATATTTATTATAGAGAAACGTTCAAACTAGCATATCTTCATCTACATGTATGTGTTATAAAGACACGTCCTTACTAGCATATATTTACCTACATATATGTGTTATAGAGATACGTCCTTACTGGCATTTATATAACTACATATATATGTTATAGAGACACGCCCTTACTAGCATGTATATATACCTACATATGTGTGTTATGGAGACACGTCATTACTAGCATATATATATATATATATATATATATACCTACATATGTGTGTTATAGAGATACGTCATAACTTGCATTTAGATATATCTACATATATGCGTCATAGAGACACGTCCTAACTAGCATATATATATATATATATATATATATATATATATATACACACACCTACATATGTGTATAATAGAGAGACGTACTAACCAGTATATATAAACCTACATATGTGTGTTTTCGAGAGACGTCCTAACTAGCATATATATACCTTAATATTGTGTGTTATAGAGACACGTCTTAACTAGCATATATATACCTACATATTGTGTGTTATATAGACATGTCCTAACCAGCATACATATACCTACATATATGCGTTATATAGACACGTCCTAACTAGCATATATATACCTACATGTGTGTGTGTTATAGAGACACGACCAAACTAGCATATATATACATACATATATGTATTATAGAGATACGTCCTAACTAGCATATATAAACCTTCATAGCGTGTGTAATAAAGACACGTCCTAACTAGCATATATATATACTTATTTGTGTTATAGTGACACGTCCTAGCTAACATATATATACCTACATATATGTATTATAGAGAGACGTCCTAACTAGCATTGTATATTATAGAGACACACCATATATTTATATTCATTTTTTTCTCTCTTTTTTTTGAGCTAGTGTATGTAACAATGGAATGGTCCGATTTATAACTAGTTTTCATGCAACTAGATGTTCTGCAGTTTACAAGATTATTCGAAATAAGAAAATAATCTAATCGACAAGAGGTCAGTGGTGAATTATTTGAATGCCAGTATATTGACGCTTTGTGGCAACCCTTAGGTGTAACCGCAACCCTTAGTGTAACAAAAATATTTTGTTAAACTAAGGGGCGATATATGACATATAGTTGCAATATGTAACAAAATTAAAGAAATCATCTTAATAGTATTCTTACATATTATGCCAAATTACACAATTTAAACAACTGATCTGTTTAATACCGAAACGAAATGTACTGTTTATGCAACCGCCTTAAAATTTGGATGGGTGCGGTGGAGAGGTAAATATATTGATACCAATTTCCGTCCGTCGTACCGTCCGTCCGTCCGTCTGTCCGTCAGTCCGTTCTTCCGTACGTCACGATTTTCAGGTCAAGATCAATATCACTGTTACTAAAAGTTGAACACCACGGTTACCGCTCGACCGCCCTTATTTTAATCCAATTTTGATGAAACTTAATATAGGTGTACAGAAAACTAAAGTAAGAAGTGTTACAAACAATACATTGTTTCAGTGAATGTTATGGTTATTTTGGAAAGGAATTAGTCTTGAATCATGAGGTATTACTACATTGTCACTACAAAAAGTGAACTGGTAACACTTTGAATTGTATTTTCCCTTAATGCTAGGTAGGAACATGAAATCAGAGACATAAAATAATATTTAATATCTCTAATGAAATCAAGGAAATGTACTGTACAAGTGCTTATATAATATATAGGACTAGAAATATGATTATAGAGTGTGCACATAATTTTGTGTTGGCGATATCATTTACTTCAAACTAACTTTCAATAAATATAAGGGACAATACGTATGTAAACATTAGCCCTGTTTTTATTGAATGACTATACAATTCATATTCGCCACCCCTACGTGTAACAAAAACTATCGTCGGAATAAGAATTTCTTCATCAAATCACATTCACATCAATTTATTTTTGTTACACTTAGGGTTGCGGTTATCAATTAACTTTGGTGAAACAAAAATATACCTATCCCTAGAATCATATTTTCTTCACCAAATCACATCTACATAAAAATCATTATCAATAACCCTTAGTGTAACAAAATATTTTGTCAGATATGCTAGACGTTTTTCTTAACCTCTAGTTAATAGTTTTTATTTAAATATGAAGCGGAACAAGAGCACTGCAAGCAGGTGCAGACGCTCGTCATTTTTCCATATCTATTATGTAGGTCAAAGTCAGTGACGTAAACTTTTTAAACTTGATGGTGATTAGTTTAAAAAATCAATACTATAACTGAAAAAATAGAACAGATTTAAAAAAGTCACCAAAAATAGAGATGTCGAATAACAACGTTAACTCGACTATTCTAGCCTTGTCGATCATAGAACAGTATATTATAATATTCCATCAGAAAAACAGATATGTCTGTATGAATGAAACCATCTTTCATATTAGCAAAATAGTTGATACATGTATGTGCAAGTAAGACTATTAGGGCAGAATATACGCTATGTCTTTGTCTGGCTAAGGTTAGCTAGCCAGTACTTAAGCTGAAATGTATTTAATTTATTTTTAAAATCTGGGTGTGAATGTGCCAAAGTTTAATAAACAGGACTGTTTAGTTTAATAATATAAAAAAAAGTTGGAGGGAGAGGGTGTCTTGGGGTTAGTAACAAAGTTTAAAAGGGACAGTGTATATACTTCAAAATTTTAAGAAAACAACTGGAGGGGTTGGGTGGTAGGGGTGGGCGTGGGGGGGGGGGGGGGGGGTCTTGGGGGGGGGGGGTTATAAAGGGGCAGAATAGTATTAAATTTAAAACAAAACAAAATTTAAAAGAAAAGTGAAAAAAAAATGGGAGAAGTGAAATCCTTGGGGTCAGTAACAAAGTTAAAATGGGGCAAAGTATTTAATTTAAAACAAAACAAAATTAAGTGTGAGGGTCTTTCGGTCGGTAATAAGGTTGAAATGGGGCAGAGTATTTGATTTAATACAAATAATACAAAACAAAATTTTAAAAAAAGCAATGGGTGGGGATCGGTTTGTGGGGGTAGGGGGTAGGGGTGAGGGTCTTTGGGTCGGTAACAAAGTTGAAATGGGCCAGAGTATTTGATGTAATGCAAAACAAAATAAAAAAAACAACAAAAAATTTAAAAAAAATCGGCGATGATGGTGTGTGTGTGTGTGTGTGGGGAGGGGGGGGGGGGGGATGGTGTGCGGGTAGGGGGAGGGTCTTTGGGTCGGTAACAAAGTTGAAATGGGGCAGAGTATTTGATTAAATGCAATACAAATTGAAAAATAATGAGAGAGGATATGTGTGTGTGTGAGGGGGTGGGGGAGGGGTAGGGGTGAGGGTTTTTGGGTTGGTTACAAAGTTGAAATGGGGCAGAGTATTTGATTTAATACAAAACAAAATTAAAAAATATATTATATGAGCAGCAGGATGGGGGTCTTGGTTGGGCTCGGGCAGGAAAGTCCATTAAATAGGTCAGGGTCAGTGATGTGAATTTGTTTTAGTTGATGGTGATCAGCTTACAGTTGGCCTGAGGGGTTTCAAGTAGAGATGTATTAGGTCTATTCTCTGCTGACATTTTGGTGGATAAAACATGTTTACTAGTGTTAAATCATAAAATATTTATGATACATTTGTGTCTAAAGTATGACTTGACAGAATAGTGAAAAAAATTATTTGAAAATTGATTTTCAAGAAAAAATAAAAAAAGGAAAAACTAACTGCAAAATTCCTTTGTTTGGAATTTTAAATTTCAAGGACTTTAGTGTTGTGACACAATCCCTAACACATTGGAGGATTAACTACAATCAACTACAATCATGAATAAAAGTGATATAATTAAGCCAGCCAAACAAATGGGGAAATCAGGATCTTCAAAAGGACAATTACTGAGGACTCACCAAATTCAAGTGTTGAAGAAATAACTGTACTCAGTCATCATCTAGAGGGATTATCGAAGGAAGTTAAAAGTTTGAGGGGAGACTTCAAAATGGTTTTGAAGAAAGATGAGATGGAGTTGTTTATCCAACAGACTGTTACAAAAATCATTGCAGATCTAAATGAAAACATGGAGGTAACCATTGCCATAAAAGTGGAAGAAAAAACAAAAGCAATTCAAGAGAATATTTAAGATCTTGTGACAGAAAATGAAATGCTTAAAAAGGACTTAACACAACTAAAAACACAAATGTCAAATGTCAAATCTACATGTGAAAAAGCAGATAGCAGGTCTAAAGAAGCATTAGCTAAGGCCAATTACAATGAACAGTATTCCCTTAAGAACAACTTCAAGATCATGAACATTAAGGAAAGGCCGGGTGAAACTGTAGAGACATTGACCACTCATGTTTGTGACATGCTCCAGAAGAAGAGAATAACTCTTGAAAAATCGAAAATAGTAGCCATTCACCGCATACCGGGAAAGATAAATCTCGAACGTCCAGTTTTGGTCAAACTGTCCAATAACACTGAAAAGGCCAAAATAATGAAAAACCGCAAAGCTTTCAAAGCAGATGGGCATCGTCTTGTTGACGATGTCACAAAGCTTAATGCAGCATTGATTCAACGACTATGCGAGCATCGCGATATTGACCAGGGATGGTATTTCAACGGTTCCATCTATGCTAAAACTACGCAGAATGACAGGAAGTAAAAATTTGATCTTTTCGACAAGATTGAGGATATCATCAAAAAGAAATAAAATGGTTCTCTAGACCTTTAGTGGGATTTTCTGTATCGTGATTTTTACTGATTGAAATTGGATTATTGATTAATCGAATTACATCTCAATTAAATGGATTTTAGTGGATTTAATTTCAATGGTTCAACTAGAACTTAAGTGGGACTTTCAGTATCACTTACCAACCACAATTCATTCTTATTGTTTATAATATGTGTTTTCATGCTAAGTCAAATGGATTTAAATGTTTATATATATTTATTTACATGGCTTAAGTGGATTTATTATAATTTGGTGGTTCATTTAAAACTTAAGTTGGACTATCAGTATCACTTATGAACCACATTTCATTCTTACTGTTTATAATATGTGTTCTAAATGGATTTAAATGATGAATTTTACTTTTGCGGACTTAAGCATAATTTGGAAAAGGAATTTAGTTTATGTAAGTATATGCCATAAAATATTTTTTAAAAAAGAATAATAAAAAATCTAGCTTTAAATAAACATCATCAAAAAAACCCAAATAACATAGATTAGATATACTTGGTACATTTTGCATTAAATATATCCCTTTTTCATACACACATGGTGGACTAGATCCCGCCTGTTTAAGTAATTGGATATTTATGAAAAACAAAATATATGTACACACTCTTAATAAAAAATAATTTTCACTAAAAATGTGGTAATACAAAACTAAACATAAATCGTTATGGTGGAATCAAATTTAATGTTTTGACATGCTAATATAAATGAGTTTTTTTGGTTTCATTTTATTTTTTGTTCCTTTTTTTATTAATTATGTAAAATTTAAACCAACTGTAAAGCTACAAAATAAATCAATTGACTGTCTGTCCGGCTAGTAATATGCAGTCTAAGACTGGAAGATATGACTTATTCTAATATAGACAGCATTTGTTATTTATTGATTTATCAGCAATATTTTTTGTCTACAGAGAGAGACACAATTTAATGATTTAAAAAAAAATATATAAAAAAATTTATATCAATAATTGTAAATTACATTGAAATCATTTTCAATTTTTTTTACACCATAATGATGTGCATTTTTTCACAATTTATTAAGCACAGCATTAATATGTCTATCACTTTTGAATCTTTTTTGTTTTTTAGTTTGAGTATTCCTCTATGTCTAGGTCATGCATATTGCACCTACATTTTATATAGATTTTCACACAATGGCGACTGACCTTAAAATTTTAACTGTTAATTGTCAGGGTCTTGGTTCAGTTCACAAAAGACTTGATGTTTTTAATTATTTAAAAGCAAAAAACTGTCAGATACACGATTTACAAGATATTCACTCAACAACTTATATAGAAAATGTTATTAATTCAGAATGGGGTAATAAATGTCTTTTCTCCTCGGTCAGCTCAAATAGTCGTGGCTGTGCGATTTTATTCAATACAAACTTAGACTATACTATAGATGCACATACCTCTGACCCTGAGGGTAATTACATAATTGCAGATTTAATTGTAGATAATAATAGATTTACTCTTATAACCTTATATGGACCCAATAAAGACTCCCCATTTTTCTTTGATAATCTTTTGATAAAAGCAGAAGTATGAAACTTATGTCTTATGCGGAGATTTCAACATTGTACAAGACCCGAAATAAGATTACTGCAATTACTCTGATACAAACAATAAAAAAGCACAACAAAAAGTTTTAGTAATAAAAGAAAAAAATAACTTGATTGACCCATTTAGAAAATGTTATTGAACATTAAAACGCTATACCTGGAGGCATAAAACACCTTTAAAACAGGCTAGGCTTGATTTGTTTCTAGTGTCAGAAAAATTACTCTCTTCGGTAAATAAATGCATATTGAATCTAGTTACAGATCCGACCATTCAATGGTTATTTTAAATATTTCTTTTAACAATTTTAAACCTGGTAAAGGTATCTGGAAGCACAATAACAGTCTTTTAAATGATATAGACTATTTAAATACAATAAATGATAAAATCGAAGAAATTAAGGCACAATATGCATTACCCATATATAACTTTAATAATATTGAACAAATTGCAAATGATAAAATAGAATTTATTATAGATGATCAGCTATTTCTTGAAGCGTTACTAATGGAAATCAGAGGCAAATCAATATCTTATTCAAGTTTTAAAAAGAGAGAGACTGACAGGTTAGAAAAAGATTTGATAAATAAAATAGACAATTTAGAAAAAAAACTAAAACCTGACAATATCGACCAATTAGAAAATTACAAAAATGAACTTATAAATATCCGAAAACATAAGATGCGTGGAGCTATGATAAGATCGAGGGCAACTACTATTGAAGAGGATAAAAAACCTTCAAATTATTTTTGCAAATTAGAATCACATAATTATTCCATTAAAATAATACCAAAACTTGAAAAAAATGATGGAAGCTATTTTACTAATCAAACAGATATTCTTAAAGAAGCTCAAATTTTTTATCAGCAACTTTATTCAAGTAGAGATGAAACTCTTATAGATATAAACTTAAATAACGATTTTTAAACGTAACAAATGAAATTCCTAAACTTACATCAATAGAGTCAAATTCACTAGATGGTTTAATTACTTTTGAGCAGGCTTCAATTACGCTTAAAGCAATGAAAAATGGGAAAAGTCCAGGAAGTTCAGGATATAATTGTGATTTCTACAAGGTTTGCTGGGGGTAAATAAGGACATTTCGTTGTACGTTCAATAAATGCTGGTTTTAATAAAGGAGAATTATCTGTTACTCAAAAAGAGGGGATTATAACTTGCATTCCTAAGGAAAATAAAAGTAGATTCCAGATGAAAAATTATAGACCAATTTCACTTTTAAATTGTGTATATAAAATCGCCTCAGGCTGTATGGCAAATCGCATTAAAAGCACTTTAAATAAGTTAATACACTCAGATCAAACTGGGTTCATTGCAGGACGATACTTAGCAGAAAATTCGAGATTATTATATGATATAATGCAGAATACGGAAGAAAAAAAACATATCTGGGTTATTGTTACTAATTGATTTTGAAAAAGCCTTTGATTCCATCTCTTGGTCTATCATTAATAAATTTTTAAAATATTTTGGATTTGGAAACTCCATTATATCATGGGTGAATTTATTTTACAAAAATGCTACCTTTGCTGTTAATCAAGGAGGCCATCTATCATCATTTTTTCAAATAGGTCGCGGTTGTCGTCAAGGCGACCCCTTGTCACCTTATATCTTCATCTTATGTTCCGAAATTCTTGCAATAAAAATTAGAAATGATAAAAATATAAAGGGCATAACCATAGGGGATACAGAATATAAACTTTCACAATATGCTGATGATACTTCGGCTATTCTTGACGGGTCAGATAAGTCTTTAAATGAAACCCTTAATGAATTATCAAATTTTTCAGAATATTCTGGTCTTAAAGTCAACTTTGACAAAACCCAAGTAGTATGGATAGGTCGTAACAAATATAGCTCAGAAACAATAAAAACAAAATGGAAACTAAACTGGGGCAAAACAGAATTCAAATTATTAGGTATCATTTTTAATGTAGACCTTAATGAAATTATCAATATAAACTATAAAGACAAAATAATAAAAATTAAAAAGCTAATCAAACTCTGGCAATGCAGATGTATGACACCACTTGGTAAAATAACTGTCATCAAATCTTTATTACTACCAATATTAAACCATTTATTTATTTCACTACCTAATCCAAATGATAATATAATTAAAGATTTAAATATGATTTTCTATGAATTTTTATGGAAAGGCCCCGCAAAACTAAAAAACATGGTTCTAATCAAACAATATATAGATGGAGGACTAAATATGGTGAATATAAAAGCATTTATTTCAGCACTAAAAATAACTTGGATAAGAAGACTGATAACAATGGAAGGAAACTGGAAAAATATAATTGAAGAAAAACTTAATTTGAAAGATCTGATAAATTTTGGTGGCAAATATTTAAGTAAACAAAGAGACAAAATAAAGATTTTTTTCTGGAAAGATGTCCTTGAAGCATTATATAATTATCAAAAACTAAATAAACCGACAACAACAGATCACATTATCTGGTCACCACTATTTTATGATGAAGATATTTTAGTTGGAAGAGAATCCTTCTTTTGTAAAACATGGTACAGTAAGGGCATTATATATTTAAATGACTTAATAAAAGACAATGGCAGTTTTTATACAGAACAAGAATTTACAGAAATTTATAATATAAACACTAATTTTATTCAATATAATGGTATTATAAATGCAATCAAAGTATTCCTTACAAAAAACAATATAAACAGTTTAAATAAAAAATGCAGTTACTCTATTGTACCTTTTACTGTATCCAAAATTATTATACACAAAAAGGGTTGTAAGGAGTTATATAACATTCTGAATAAAAATAACTTCCAGCCAACATCTAAACTTAAATGGGAACATCATTATGAAATAGAACAAGAAACGTGGAATAATAATTACAAAGCACCCTTCAAAAACAACTATAATTCAATTTTAAGTTGGTTCCAAATTAGAATTAACCATAGAATTTTACCAACAAAAAAATATCTACATAAAATTAAGATAATTAACAGCCCCTTATGCCATGATTGCCAACAAGAGGAAACTTTAATACATATGCTTTGGACATGTACAGCAACGTAACAATTTCTTCAAGATATTAAGCAGTGGCTTCAAACGAAAAATATCAATATAACATTTATAGAAGAACTATTTATATTTAATATTGGGAACATCTATTCAAATGCAGACCTGTTAGTAATCATAGAAATTAAATATTATATATTTTCTACGAAACGACATAATGCTACATTATCTGTAGCTGCATTTAAAAACAGAATCACAAATACATTCTTATCACTAAAATGCATTGCCCAAAAAAAATAATGATATTCATTATTTTGAAACACAATGGAATGAATACAATAACCTATTTCTCTAATAAATATTGTAATACTATTTAAACATACAGAAAACCTAAAATATCATGACCTGTCAAAAAAGCAACTTAAAACTAACCGAGAAACTGGCAAGAAAACAAATGTGCACCTACATTGAAAATCAAAAATGTTTTGACCTACCCTACAAGAGGAATACTCCTGTATTTTTTGTATCTGTTTTTTTTCTCTCTATCTCTTCCAATATATTATCTATATGTAGATCCCTACATTGAGCAGCAAACCAATTAAAATGACATAATCAATTGATCATACTAAATCTTAATTCTGAAGAAATAATTTAGATTAAAAATAAACTTTTATACTGAACCATTCACAAGTTCAAACTAAATTTCATATTATAGTTCAGATTATGGCCAGTTTAATTTTGTCTTTATTTGTTTACATTTGTATATGTTAAAATATGTTCTTCGCTATATGTATCACTATGTAAAAATTGTTTAATAAATGGGCTATCATATGATAGTTGAAGAGAAAAAAAAAAAAAAAAAAGCTTACAGAATTAATAGTATTACTGAAAATAATTGATTGATTGATTGATTGATTGATTGGATATTTAGCGTCATTTTTATGCCACCGAAGGCTAACAGACGATCAGTTAACCTAACCACTGTTTCCTGGGATTAACCAGTACTCGAGCACACCCCATCTCCGCAAGTAACTGATAACTTTCCCACTTGAATCAGTGGTGAGAGACGAATGAGAATGAGACACAATGTCGTATATCAATCATCACGGAGACTGTTGCCGGGCGGGATTTCATTCGAACTCACGACCGCTGGATTGAAAGTCAGACGCGTAACCGACTGAGCTAAGAGTGCTAATCGGGCCCGATTAATTAAATTAAAATTAATGAAAAATAAAATTAATTTTAAAAAATAAATAAATAAAATTCAAACCCGAGCTAAACAAAAACCTTTAATTTAAGGTTTTAAAGCCCAAATTATAGACATTTATGTAATTTACGGCAATAATTCTAAGGTCGCTGTGCCATAACCTATAATACATATTTACAAATGTACCGATATTGCTTGTTGACATTTGGTTGGTTTAGAAAGAGAAAATGAAGATCAATGGCACGCATGTGAACATTGTAACGTGGCAGTTTCCCACCACGACAGTCGCCCATTTGAAAGGTATTTCATGGTGGGGTTTGTTTTGCTTGATTTTAAATCTGAGTTTGTTATTCAACATACGTATCGGATCTCCGATAACAGATCTGTAGTAGTCACTTATATAAAGCCTACTAGAAGGTTACCGACTTTAAGCCCAGTGAGTAAATTTGCATTTCAGTTTGGCTATGTCATGGGATTAACAATTTATGATTAATATAATAAAATAATTCATACTTTAAAGTACAGCATTTTAAATGATTAAATCATTGTTTCTATTAAAAGATAAGTTACTTATAAATTTAATTAATAATCAACAAAATGCATACTGTTAGGCCATATTCACAGTTATGAGTCATGTACTCGTGCTATCTAATTACGTGAACGTTATGTAACTGTCGCTGATATGCTCAGCGTAGTGTTCGGAAAGGTTGATAAGTAGTTTAAACACATTTATTCATTCAAATTTACATACATACAAATCAGTTTAAGTATAAATATGGATTAAAACGGAAGAAAATATCTTATAATTTTTTCTCCATAATTGATTATTGGACATTATCGTTGCGGTAAAAAACTATATCTTATCACAGACCTAGTATTGTTCGATTCATATAATGATTAATCAGATAGTATAAATAACTCTTTTCAACTAAGCAAAATATATAAAGTGTGTGTGCGTGCGTGCGTGCGTGCGTACGTGAGTGCATGCGTGTATGTAGGTGTGGATTTGAGAGAGAATTTCATTATTATTGTTTAACGTGACAATACTTTCTTATACCATGTATGAGTAAAAAAAAGAGATATGTTCTGTTCTGTTCTTATGTTTTAGCTAATGTTTTTGTTACCACCAATGTGACTGAAGGTAATGCTAGCACCAGTAATGTAACATATCCATATTTTCTCAATAATATATGCTTAGTCATGCTTATATCAAATATAAAACGTATTGGTTAGAGGTGCTTACAAAAGTTTATATATATATATATACATTTAGACACATATTCATCAGAGCCATTCTAGTTGTAGATGCAAGCAAGATGAACTCCCCTATGTATATATTTATGTAATAAAGAAACGTCTTAAACATATTCTCTTTACTTACATACTGCAAAACGGACGGTCGTAGTTTCGGTCACTGGACAGGTCATACCCAAGACTAGAAAAAATATACTAAAAGCTTCCACGCTTTGCACATAGAATTTAAAGGAAATAGTTCTACGTCTGGTCGGCCCGGTGTCAATATAATGTGACTGGGTGGTAATAGCATGTGTCTGTGGCATGATACACGAGTCGGCCCGGTGTCGATATAATGTGACTGAGTGGGTATAGCATGTGTCTGTGGCATGATACTCGAGTCGGTCCGGTGTCGATATAATGTGACTGGGTTGGTATAGCATGTGTCTGTGGCATGATACTCGAGTCGGCCCGGTGTCGATATAATGTGACTGAATGATAATAGCATGTGTCTGTGGCATGATACACGAGTCGGCCCGGTGTCGATATAATGTGACTGGGTGGTAATAGCATGTGTCTGTGGCATGATACACGAGTCGGCCCGGTGTCGATATAATGTGACTGAGTAGGTATAGCATGTGTCTGTGGCATGATACTCGAGTCGGCCCGGTGTCGATATAAACGTGACAGGGTGGGTATAGCATGTGTCTGTGGCATGATACACGAGTCGGCCCGATGTCGATATAATGTGACTGGGTGGGTTTTGCATGTGTCTTTGGCATGATATTCGAATCGGCCCGGTGTCGATATAATGTGACTGGGTTGTAATAGCATGTGTCTGTGGCATGATACACGAGTCGGCCCGGTGTCGATATAATGTGACTGGGTGGCAATAGCATGTGTCTGTGGCATGATATTCGAGTCAGCCCGGTGTCGATATAATGTGACTGGGTGGCAATAGCATGTGTCTGTGGCATGATGCACGAGTTGGCCCGTTGTCGATATAATGTAACTGGGTGGTAATAGCATGTGTCTGTGGCATGATACGCGAGTCGGCCCGGTGTCGAAATAATGTGACTGGGTGGGTATAGCATGTGTCTGTGGCATGATACACGAGTCAGCCCGGTGTCGATATAATGTGACTGGGTGGTAATAGCATGTGTCTGTGGCATGATACATGAGTCGGCCCGGTGTCGATATAATGTGACTGGGTGGGTATAGCATGTGTCTGTGGCATGATACTCGAGTCGGCCCGGTGTCGATATAATTTGACTTGGTGGTAATAGCATGTGTCTGTGGCATGATACTCGAGTCGGCCCGGTGTTGATATAATGTGACTGGGTGGTAATAGCATGTGTCTGTGGCATGATACTCGAGTCTGCCCGGTGTCGATATAATGTGACTGGGTGTTAATAGCATGTGTCTGTGGCATGATACTCGAGTCGGCCCGGTGTCGATATAATGTGACTGGGTGGGTATAGCATGTGTCTGTGGCATGATACTCGAGTCGGCCTGGTGTCGATATAATGTGACTGGGTGGTAATAGCATGTGTCTGTGGCATGATATTCGAGTCGGCCCGGTGTCGATATAATGTGACTGGGTGGGTATAGCATGTGTCTGTGGCATGATACTCGAGTCGGCCCGGTGTCGATATAATGTGACTGGGTGGTAATAGCATGTGTCTGTGGCATGATACTCGAGTCGGACCGGTGTCGATATAATGTGACTGGGTGGTAATAGCATGTTTCTGTGGCATGATACTCGAGTCGGACCGGTGTCGATATAATGTGACTGGGTGGTAATAGCATATGTCTGTGGCATGATACTCGAGTCGGTCCGGTGTCGATATAATGTGACTTGGTGGTAATAGCATGTGTCTGTGGCATGATACACGAGTCGCCCGGTGTCGATATAATGTGACTGGTTGGGTATAGCATGTGTCTGTGGCATGATATTCGAGTCGGCCCGATGTCGATATAATGTGACTGGGTGGTAATAGCATGTGTCTGTGGCATGATACACGAGTCGGCCCGGTGTCAATATAATGTGACTGGGTGGGTATAGCATGTGTCTGGGACATGGTATTTGAGTCGGCCCGGTGTCGATATAATGTGACTGGGTGGGTATAGCATGTGTCTGTGGCATGGTATTTGAGTCGCCCGGTGTCGATATAATGTGACTGGGTGGGTATAGCATGTGTCTGTGGCATGATACTCGAGTCGGCCCGGTGTCAACATAATGTGACTGAGTGGGTATAGCATGTGTCTGTGGCATGATACACGAGTCGGCCCGGTGTCGATATAATGTGACTGAGTGGATATAGCATGTGTCTGTGGCATGATACTCGAGTCGGCCCGGTGTCGACATAATGTAACTGAGTGGGTATAGCATGTGTCTGTGGCATGATACACGAGTCGGCCCGGTGTCGACATAATGTGACTGAGTGGTAATAGCATGTGTCTGTGGCATGATACTCGAGTCGGCCCAGTGTCGATATAATGTGACTGGATGGATATAGCATGTGTCTGTGGCATGATACTCGAGTCGACCCGGTGTCGATATAATGTGACTGGGTGGGTTTAGCATGTGTCTGTGGCATGATACTTTGAAACCGTTTAATGTTTTTTTTTAAATATATATATTTATCTTCTGTATATTAACCGACTTTGAACGAAATAAAATACTATACAGTCAAACATGTCTTAAGCAGTCACTCAAAGGAGAGATCAAAAGTGACATTTTAAGGCAGGTGGCTGCTTAATACAGGTTAAATAGAAATGATAAATAGAAAATGTGGCTGTTTAAGACAAGTGTTTGCTTCATAGAGGTGAACAATAATACAGGTTTGACTGTATGTGTTATTGTATTTAATGTTGTAAATAATATCGTGCATAGATAGAGACTAGTGGAAGTGTCAAGTTATTAAGTGATTATACAAGACAGTACCATCATTTATTAATAGTTTAACGCACCCGACTTCCATTGATTTGCCGGAACGTTATATTTGTCAATAAAATGTTTGACGTAAACATTGAAAACTTGTACAGATCACATTTATGTTTTGTTCATCGCCGGTACGTCATATTTGTCAATAACTTACATAGTATTTGATTTAAACATTGAAAACTTGTACCGATCAGCATTTTTGTTTATTTAATCGACATTAAATGACATTTCCAATAACCTACATATGGGTTTGACGTAAACATTGAACAGTTGTACAGATCACCATTTTTAGTTCATCGCCGGAAAGTCATATTTGTCAATAAAATATATTTGATTTTAACATTGAAAACTTGTACAGATCGCAATTTGTGTTTAGTTCATCGCCATTACATGATATTTGTTATAGCTGACATATGTGCTTGACGTAAAGATTGAAAACTTGTACAAATCGCCATATTTCTTTAGTTTATCGTCGATATATGATATGTGTAACAATTTACATATGTGCTTGACGTAAACATTGAAAACTTGTACAGATTACATTTTTTTAGTTTATCGTCGATATATGATATGTGTAATAACCTACATATGCGCTTGACGTTAACATTGAAAACTTGTACAGATCGCCATTTTTGTTTAGTTCATTGTCGATATATGATATGTGTAATACCCTAAATATGCATTTAATCTAAACATTGAACACTTGTATGCATCATTGTATACAGTTCATAGCCGATATATAGTTACATATTAGTTGTAAACCTTGAACACTTGTATGCATCATTGTATACAGTTCATAGCTGATATATAGTTACATATTAGTTGTAAACATTGAACACTTGTATGCATCATTGTATATAGTTCATAGCCGATATATAGTTACATATTAGTTGTAAACATTGAACACTTGTATGCATCATCATTGTATTTAGTTCATAACCGATAGATAGTTACATATAAGTTGTAAACCTTGAACACTTGTATGCATCATCATTGTATTAAATTCATAGCCGATATAAAGTTACATATTAGTTGTAAACCTTGAACACTTGTATGCATCATCATTGCATATAGTTCATAGTCGAAAGATAGTTACATATAAGTTGCAAACCTTGAGCACTTGTATGCATCATCATTGTATATAATTCATTGCCGATTGATAGATACATATAAGTTGTAAACCTTGAACACTTGTATGCATCAGCATTGTATTTAGTCCATACCGATAGATAGTTACATATAACTTGTAAACCTTTAACACTTGTATGCATCATCATTGTATTTAATTCATAGCCGATATAAAGTTACATATTAGTTGTAAACCTTGAACACTTGTATGCATCATCATTGCATATAGTTCATAGCAGATAGATAGTTACATATTAGTTGTAAACCTTGAACACTTGTATGCATCATCATTGTATATAGTTCATAGCCGATAGATAGTTACATATAACTTGTAAACATTGAACACTTGTATGCATCATCATTGTATTTAGTTCATAGCCGAAAGATAGTTACATATAAGTTGTAAACTTTGAACACGTGTATGCATCATCATTGTATATAGCTCATAGCCGATAGATAGTTACATATAAGTTGTAAACATTGAACACTTGTTTGTATCATTTTTTGTGTATTTCATCCCCGAGACATTTGCTTCAGCATAATCAATCGGAGCGGCAGTGAAGTGATAAGAGTGTTGAGCGCTCACGTCAGAGGTTGCCAGTTTGATCGCCAGTTCGACCCGGTGCCTCTTAAAAACAACTCAGTACTGGTTCTACCCAGGAAGCAGACTTGAGAGCAGTTCATATAAGCTTTAAACTTTATTCACAATCAAGCTAAAATAAATTAGTATAAACATTTAACTTTAATTAATAGGTTTTGAAAGCCTTCATCATTCTATTAATGGGGTATACCGAATAAGGGATAATGTGGCATTCTATTGTAATGGGGTATACCAAATAAGGGATACTGTGGCATTTTATTGTAATGGGGTATACCGAATAAGGGATATTGTGGTTATTTTGATAAATTATCTTGTATTTATTAAAGAAGACACAATGATCCAATATCGGGCGAATCCATCCGTAGAATGAAGTTACTGTGCATACTATATAGTAGACGGTATAGTAAATCTAGACTGTAGAGATGTATGCTTTCTCATATGATATCATACATAACATATGATAGATATAGCGCTATATGTAAATTTGGCATAATATAGGCACACGTGTGATTTAAGCGTGAATTAGGGTAATTTGTGAGGTTTCCAAAAGTTATATTTTTCGGAAATTTGATTAAGACAAAAACAATAATCCCATATCGGGCGAATCCATCTATAAATAGAATGACGTTAGAAATAGGCTGTTAATGTATAACTACGTTGACACTTGGACGTAACCAACTGTTCATTTTGTATGCTTTTTCAAAAGCATGGTCGTTTTATTTTAAAATGGGGTATATCGTGTAAGGGTTATTGGGAATGTCTTTTCTATTATTTGGCTTATAAGATACATATATAGTACGGCTGAGCCAATCTAGACTGCCAATACAAACTTGCTTATTCATAATGATATCACACATTGCATATGGTAGATAAAGTCATTCCATTAAAGTATATATAATACATATAAGTGCTGGCATTTACTAGTAGATGTAAATGTCACTGTGTACGCTTTTTAAAACCAATGTAATTACATTTTAAAATGGGATATACCGTATAAGGGTTATTTGTGGATATTTTCTATAAGTTATCTTTTTCTAAAGGACATCTAAGGGAGATAAACAAAACACCCGTATCGGGCGAATCCATTTATTAATCCAATATAGCGTATTTGGGTTGTTATTGAGATATCAAAATGATCTCTTAGGCGCATGGAAAGCGTCCAAGAAAGTATGGTTTGACAACAACAACAACAACAACAACAACAACAACAACAACAACAACAACAACAACAAAGTATACGAGCCTGTGTTGGATTAATTTAATTTTTTTATTTGTATCTTATTATCTTTAAATATGTAAGATGCATTCGTTAGTGATGCATATTTTCGTATAATGATTTCACATATAACATGTTACAGTTTTGTATCTAGTTATAAAATACATAAGTCTATATCATTATATTTTAGGAGGGGTATACCGTATAAGGGGTATAGGGGTAATTAATTATTAATATATATATATATATATATATATATTAACGATTTATTACAAATACTACTATAAACCCGTACCGGGTGAATCCATTTATTAGTAGAATGATTTTAGTCACACTAAAAGTGCATTTGGAATTATAATAGATATAATCTGTGCGGATTTAGTTAATACAGAATTTTGGTGCCTGTAAGGCAGACATTTGATAATTTGTACTTTTATCAATTTTAACATTTTTAGATGGAGTGTTGTTTGTAAGAGCAAAATTTTAAGCTAATATGGCTTTATATGCTGTATATTGACATTTCAAATAAAAGGGGATTACACAGTTCTTAGGTGGTGCCCTTTTATTTTGGTTTATCGTTTTCCCATCACCTTTCTATGAAACATCAATATTTTACATTAAAAGTAAACTGTTGGTCATCTTATTTCTTATTTTCGGTAAAATGTTCAGATATTACACCTATTCTACCGAATTAAGGAAAACAATGTTTTAGATATACAAGAAATAACACTTAAACTACTGTTCTACTGAATATATGTAAAAGACTAGCGAAGAACTGAACGTTTCTGTAACCAGAATTAATTTGCTCTTACCGCTGCCTAGAGAACAGGAATATATAAGAATATAATTTTATATATAGGTGATAGTGTTTTATTTCAGTGATTTGCAATGAGTGTATTTTAAAAAGCAAACATTTTAAAAAATGATCCTTGTTTTAGCCTGTTAGTTTAAAAACTCTGGATAATTGCATCAAATGAAATATTATAGTTTGTAACTGATTTTATATAATTTAGTCTCAATATAGATATTTTATACTATGTAGTCTAAATAAAGATATGAAGCATGGCAATGACGATACGACAGATATAATTAGTTGTGTTGTGTATATGTGTAAAAATATTCAATTGAAAACTGAGGGAATTCAATTTTTGTTGCCCTTTTAGAACTGAATCCGAGTGGTGTAAGGCTCCGTCTCAGGTTCACTTACCTCTCATCATTAAGGTCGTAGGTTCGAGTCCCGCTCGCTCAAAAATACTTTATGTGACAAAGTTTGCCATTTACTTGTGGAAGGACGATCGTTCAACTCAGATTCATTTTTTATAAAACTGGATATGCCATATATAACAGAAAATGTGTTAAAATTGTGTTAAACCCCATTAAAAGTTAATTGGTTTACCATCTGCCGGTGATAATTATTATAAAACTGATGTGACTTTAATTTAGTAGATAAGTATATAAACTGACAGAATGAACCACTAAAATAACGTTTTAATAAAATAAAATGAATGGAAATGTTTTTTTTAAATGTTTGTTTCTCATTGCATTGAACTTACTTCGACAACAGATGTTAAAGTGAGATAAAAGTACTGTTTGATATTTGATTTGCTAGCGTTCATCATTACTTCGTCTATTTAAGGAAACAACACATAGCTGGAAACTATTGTTGTTAAACAGACTTAACATCAAAATAAGTATGTTAAATGTTCTTATTTTGAGTTAACAATTTACATATTAGAATGCGATGTACGATGGATCACAATATTAAGCTTTGATACTATTAAAAGAAGCCACTTATTTGGCTCACTATAATTATGTTTTATGTATATGTTGTATGATAGGTTTTGAATATCCGTTCTTAGAATATTGACTGTTTATTTTTTTACCATTTTTTAATTATTTCAGTATTTTACCCCAATGTTTAAAGTCGAATGTTGCCGTTCAATTGAAATGCTACATATCTTATTTCATTGATGTTATAGTTGAAAGTTTTTATACAGATTGGTGGTCCTTATTTTCGAGAACAACTTTTCTTAGACATTCGCTCGACCGTTCTTATTTTTTTAGAAAAGTCTAAATTAGTTTTAAAGTGTATGTTTTATGAAACGTAACGTCAAAATTGTGTTGCTGTTTGGGTGTAAACTTTGGAGAAAATAATTTCATGCTTTCATTTGATTGGTCAACTTTTATTATATTTAAAAAGGTTAAACAGTTTTGTTTCAGGAATTGCAGAAAATGATGTATTTTTTTTAAAAGTAATGGCTATAAATAATTATATAAGCAGGGCGGTAATGTAGTGGACAAATTATTGGCCATTCACGCCAGTGGTTGCGGGTTCTGTCCTCAGCTCGACTCGAGACCTTTCATAAAACAACACTCAATACTGGTTCTACCCAGGAAGCGGACTCGAGAGCGGTTAATATAAGCTCTAAGCTTTCATCGCAATCGTGTTAAAAATTAGTATAAACTTAGGCGAGTCTCATAACAGGATCACTTTAAGGCGTCATTTTTTTATATACACGAACTCTTAGAACGGATATTTGTAATTTGTGAGAATTGTTTATCAGTCCACATAATCGTATGTCCTTCAAAGAGGCATTAAAGAAAGATTTTTATGTCTGTACTTATTTGATGTTCGGTGAATTAAAAATTATATAACTGTTAATTCTATTAGCTATTGCAATGCTCATAAAACACTAAAGTTGCAAATGGTTTGTAAAATAATATTTAAAGTGTACTTAATTGAACAACTAATATAGCATAACTACTTGCTGTCGTATTCACTTACCATTCTTGAGAATAATCTTAGACTTAAACTTGAAACTCCAAATCTCAACCTTTGATATCTAGTTTACCATGACAGATATAATAACTGTGAGAATTTATTTGACCATGTATTAGGTGTAACGACGTGCTTGCAAATTTTGGCTTAAAAAAAGGTCTAAGAATATTCGTAAGAATGGTTAGTGAATACCACCACATGTATGCCTTTAAATAAAAACAAATAAGTCGACATTTGATTCTACAGTATCTTATGCTTGTTCAATAAAACTTCTTACTTATATAGTTAGTATATCAGAGAATTATCTTAGTTTTGTGAACAGGTGATTAATGACTTTATTTCAGCATTTCAAATAAATATATTTTATATCTGCAATACTCTTACACATATATACGGCAACATCATCAGTGCATCAGACAAATTGTTATTTTTCAGTTTTGTTTTGATGTCATTTTGACTGCTTTTAAATTATTTTGATATTTTGCGTTAATGAAGTATTTATTACATGTGTGATTATTATATGTTACGACAATACTTCCGGAAATATTTAAATGATTTTCAAACCTTGAATAGGTGTATTTAACTGGTAAGATATTTTGCACAATTACATTATCTTTATTTAGGTGTGCTGGGGTATAAAGCAAGGGAGATAACCGGTACGGACGTAATTTTATGTGGACTTCAATGAGTTGTTTTATATTACAAAGAACTAAAAAGCTATGTTTATTTCGTAAGAGAAACATCTAAAAGTAACAGGCTGAGAAAAATATACAACCAGTCAGGGACTCGAACCCTTGACCTTACGCTGATAGGGCCAATGCTCTACTGACAGACATAGCCCGTGTGCTGAAATAGATTTCTCTCCACAGGTTACGTGCACACAGATATAGTTCTTGATATGTAATTAATGAATCCATTTATTATTTATATATTAAATGTGTAATGTTGTGTTATAAATTACATTTAAAATGATAAATAGATTCAACACTTAAACTATTTAGTTATTTATTTTACCTCACCTGAGCCAAAGCCCAAGTGAGGTATTTTGTTCACTTTACATCCGTCATCCGTCCGTTTGTAATTTCTTCT
This sequence comes from Panopea generosa, assembly GCA_029582155.1. Lineage (NCBI taxonomy): Eukaryota > Metazoa > Mollusca > Bivalvia > Adapedonta > Hiatellidae > Panopea > Panopea generosa. The sequence continues at coordinate 19,622,488 of CM055901.1, read as the reverse complement.
AAGGACTTCTACAATAAAATCGCATGCCATATTTTTGCCATATCTGGTGTGAAGCATTTTCTTAAGATTTTAAAATAAACCTCTCCGAGATTCAAGGCCTAGAACTTTGATATTTCGCATGTAGTGTCACCTAATAATGTTCAAACCTTAACCCCAAAGTCAAAATTGGCCCGCACAGATACTTGATACAGGTAAATTTTAAACTCTTTTACTCAAGAACCAGTCAAATTTGTTCATATTAGGTAAAAATGAATCCAAGTTGGAGTTTGAAGTATGTTCAAAGGTAAGCACTGGGGTCAATTAGGTCCACATAGGAAGCCTTTCCTTTTTATATAGGAATACTGTAAGACAACGAGACACTTTCCCATCTATTTTAGCAGCTATTTTTATTATATTGAGACTGTTTGATTATTTAACTTACATTTTATGTCGACAACCTATCTTTCTATATCAGGTGTGGTCCGTTGGCGGATTGCACCAGTAAATTGACCTAACGATGCAGAAAGGACTGTATCTTTCTATATCAGGTGTGGTCAAATGGCGGATTGCATCAGTAAATTGAACTCTAAAGCAGGTAATACTTTATCTTTATCAGCTGATGTGCACTGGCTGATGTTTAACTTGTTTATCGATCTGTAAAAAAATGTTTATTGTGTCGGTCATTTTATTAATACTAATATTTGATACTTTGATTTGATTTTTGGTTAATATGAAATCAGATGGTAACATAATCTTTTTGATTCAATAAGGTCAAGGTCACAATTAAACTTTGACGACACTTCCAGTTTGTTGATATGTCATGTCTGGTCTGTAACTTTGTCTTACATGGATGCATTTTAAAATAGCTTGACTAAACTATGATAACTTTATTTCAATTAATTAAAATTGAAATAGCTTGTTTCAAATTACATAAGGAATGTTTTTCTTCATTTACTGAAATAAATAATATTTGGCTGATAATAATTACAATTTTTTTCGCATTTTTATTTGTGCTATGAAATAAATATCATGAAGTTAAATCTTGACCACAACGTTTGTATATACAAAAATATATGTTCAAGTTTACACCTTTCCAAGTATCTTTTGTAAAAAGTTGTTTTGTTGTTTTTTTATAAAATCCAAACTTGTCATCTTTACATAATTTATTATCATCCATACAGTCGTCCAAGCAGTAAGAATATTGTGGAGAAAAACATTTTTCAGAACTCTGTTATTTATATCATTACAGTTAATATCACATTCAAACATAATATTAAGCAGTTTTATATCATATAAAACACTACAAGGACAATGTGAAAATATACCATTAGCAGCTATACTTGCTTCATATTCCCTTCAATGCTGGCTGCGAATATTGCATACATTATGAAAACATATTGCTTTATTGTTAATGAGAAATAATACAACTGAAAAAAAAATAAGAGTCGAAACAATTGTATTTTTTATGTTATTTATGCCATGCTCCAAAAAGGATTTCCTCCTTATAGTTGTCATGGGACATTAAAAGATGTTGGCTGCAAATTGTACACTGATATAGAAAGATACAGTACATTCAATCCACCATTGGACCACTCCTGATATAGAAATGTATAACAGTATTTGCATTTCTAGACCCATTTGGTCAGCCACCACCATTGCGTTTTCCATAGACTTACATTAAAACGTTTGACCTAATTTTCACTATTTCTATCATTCGCGAACCAAAAAGTACTATATCATATTAAAGTACTGTCCTAGATTCAAATTAAAATGTCCCCAAAATGGGGTCAAAAGTACCACTTTTTACCAATTTTTGACCCCTGAAGTTAGGTACCCCCACTTTCAGCGTGAAAAAAAGTAAATTACACCAATTTTACTCTCCATGCAGTTTCCTTGATAATATGAATTAAGTCAGTCACAGAAACATAATTTTAATTTTTTATTGACACAAACATAATAAACTTATATTTTATTGTGATCATTTGCCAGTTTAACATTTTCATCCAACCAGAATTAAGCTTACTATAAAAATATATGCCCTGAACATCCCTATACCTTTTTATGCCAATCAGAGAGCTCGTCTCAATGGTGGTAGCTGACCATTTACTGGCGCAATCCGCCATTGGACCTAATCTGATATAGAAAGATACAGTACTTTTTGCACTGTTAGATAAATTTACTGGTGCAACCTGCCATTGAACCCAACCTGATATAGTAAGATACAGTACTTTCTGCATTGTTAGATCCATTTACTGGTGCAATCCACCACTGGACCTCACTTGATATAGAAAAAATACATTACTTTCTGCATTGTTAGATCAAAGTTAAGATCACATTTTAAAATATTGCAGTTAAAATAATTTTTGTAAATGAGAATCATGAGGCTGTTTTTGTTATTTTATCCATTGTTTTGAATACAGAAATGAAGCTTTTAGTTGTTATGAATAGATTTCCGAAATAAAATGTTGCTATTATATCAATATCGTATAATTTACATTAAACACAAATCAGTTGAAGAAAAAGTATATATTGGAATGGAACATAAAAATTGTCAAATCCATGTGTGTGTGTGTGTGTGTATGTGTGTGTGTGTGTGAGAGACTCGTCCTAGACATATTTACATACCTGCAAATGTGTGTTATAGAGACACGTCATAACTGGCATCTATTATCTACATACATGTATTATAGAGACACGCTCTCACTAGCATATCTAGAGCTACATATATGCGTTATAGAGACACGTTCTTACTGGCATATATCTATCTGCATATGTGTGTTGTAGAGATAATCCTTGACTAGCATATATATATATACCTACATATGTGTGTTACTGAGAGACGTACTAACTAGCTTACATATACCTACATATATGTGTTATAGAGACACGTCCTAACTAGCATATATATACGTACATATATGTGTTATAGAGACACGCCTTTACTGGCATATCTATATCTTCATATATGTGTTATAGAGACAGTCGTTAATGGCATATCTATATTTACATATATGTGTTATACAGAGAATTTCTAACTGGTATATCTATATCTACATATATGTTTTATAGAAACACATTCTTACTGGCATATCTATATCTATATACATATGTCTTTTTGAGACACATTCTAACTAGCATTTCTACATCTACATAATTTTATATGTGTTATAAAGACAGTCGTTACTGGCATATCTACATCTAAATATATGTGTTATAGAGACACGCCCTTATTAGCATATATGTAGATATGCAAGTAACGACTGTCTCAAAAAGACACACATATATATATATATATGTGTTAAAGGGACACGTCCTTATTGGCATATCTTTATCTACGTATATATGTTATATAGACACGTCCTATGGCATATCTTTATCTACGTATATTTGTTATAGAGAAACGTCCTTACTGGCAAACTACATCTATATATATTTGTGTTACAGAGACACGTCCTGACTGGCATATCTTTATTTACAAAATTATATGTGTTATAAAGACACGTCCTTACTGGCATATCTTTATCTACGTATATGTGTTATATAGACACGTCCTTACTGGCATATCTTTATCTACGTATATTTATTATAGAGAAACGGTCTAACTAGCATATCTTTATTTACATAATTATATGTGTTATAAAGACACGTCCTTACTGGCATATCTTTATCTACGTATATGTGTTATATAGACACGTCCTTACTGGCATATCTTTATCTTCGTATATTTGTTATTGAGAAACGTCCTTACTGGCAAACTACATATATATATATATATGTGTGTGTTATAAAGACACGTCCTTACTGGCATATCTTTATTTACATAATTATATGTGTTATAAAGACACGTCCTTACTGGCATATCTTTATCTACGTATATGTGTTATAAAGACACATCCCTACTGGCATCTTTATCTACGTATATTTGTTATGGAGAAACGTCCTTACTGGCAAACTACATCTATATATATATGTGTTATAGAGGCATGTCCTGACTGGCATATCTATATCCTCATATATTTATTATAGAGAAACGTTCTAACTAACATATCTTTATTTACATAATTATATAGGTGTTATAAAGACACGTCCTTACTGGCATATCTTTATTTACGTATATGTGTTATATAGACACGTCCTAACTGGCATATCTTTATCTACGTATATTTGTTATAGGGAAACGTCCTTACTGGCAAACTACATCTATATATATATGTGTGTTATAAAGACACGTCCTTACTGGCATATCTTTATCTACGTATATTTGTTATGGAGAAACGTCCTTACTGGCAAACTACATCTATATATATATATATGTGTGTGTGTTATAGAGGCACGTCCAGCCTGGCATATCTATATCCTCATATATTTATTATAGAGAAACGTTCTAACTAGCATATCTTTATTTACATAATTATATGTGTTATAAAGACACGTCTTTACTGGCGTATCTTTATCTACGTATATGTGTTATATAGACACGTCCTTACTGGCAAACTACATCTATATATATATGTGTTATAGAGGCACGTCCAGACTGGCATATCTATATCCTCATATATTTATTATAGAGAAACGTTCTAACTAGCATATCTTTATTTACATAATTATCTGTGTTATAAAGACACGTCCTTACTGGCATATCTTTATCTACGTATATGTGTTATATAGACACGACCTTACTGGCATATCTTTATCTACGTATATTTGTTATGGAGAAACGTCCTTACTGGCAAACTACATCTATATATATATGTGTTATAGAGACACGTCCTAACTGGCATATCTCTATCTACGTATATGTGTTATAGAGAAACGTCCTGACTGGCAAACTACATATATATATATATGTGTGTTATAAAGACACGTCCTTACTGGCATATCTTTATCTACGTATATGTTTTATATAGACACGTCCATACTGGCATATCTTTAGCTACGTATATTTGTTATATAGACACGTCCTTACTGGCAAACTACATCTATATATATATGTGTTATAGAGGCACGTCCAGACTGGCATATCTATATCCTCATATATTTATTATAGAGAAACGTTCTAACTAGCATATCTTTATTTACATAATTATCTGTGTTATAAAGACACGTCCTTACTGGCATATCTTTATCTACGTATATGTGTTATATAGACACGACCTTACTGGCATATCTTTATCTACGTATATTTGTTATGGAGAAACGTCCTTACTGGCAAACTACATCTATATATATATGTGTTATAGAGACACGTCCTAACTGGCATATCTCTATCTACGTATATGTGTTATAGAGAAACGTCCTGACTGGCAAACTACATCTATATATATATGTGTGTTATAAAGACACGTCCTTACTGGCATATCTTTATCTACGTATATGTTTTATATAGACACGTCCATACTGGCATATCTTTAGCTACGTATATTTGTTATGTAGAAATGTCCTTACTGGCAAACTACATCTATATATGTATGTGTTATAGAGGCACGTCCAGACCGGCATATATATATCCTCATATATTTATTATAGAGAAACGTTCTAACTAGCATATTTATATCTACATAATTATATATGTTATAAAGACACGTCCTTACTGGCATATCTTTATCTACGTATATGTGTTATAGAGAAACGTCCTTACTGGCAAACTACATCTATATATACATGTGTTATAGAGGCACGTCCAGACTGGCATATCTATATTATCATATATTTATTATAGAGAAACGTTCTAACTAGCATATCTATATCTACATATTTATATATGTTATAAAGACACGTCCTAACTGGCATATTTTTATCTACGTATATGCGTTATATAGACACGTCCTTACTGGCATATCTTTATCTACGTACATGTGTTATATAGACACGTCCTTACTGGCATATCTTTATCTACGTATAGTTGTTATAGGGAAACGTCCTTACTGGCAAACTACATCTATATATATATTTGTGTTATAAAGACACGTCCTTACTGGCATATCTTTATCTACGTATATGACTTATATAGACATGTCCATACTGGCATATCTTTATCTACGTATATTTGTTATGGAGAAACGTCCTTACTGGCAAACTACATCTATATATATATATATATGTGTTTTATAGAGACACGTCCAGACTGGCATATCTATATCCTCATATATTTACTATAGAGAAACGTTCTAACTAGCATATCTATATCTACATAATTATATGTGTTATAAAGACACGTCCTTACTGGCATATCTTTATCTACGTATATGTGTTATAGAGAAACGTCCTTACTGGCAAACAACATCTATATATATATATGTGTTATAGAGGCACGTCAAGACTGGCATATCTATATCCTCATATATTTATTATAGAGAAACGTTTAACTAGCATATCTAAATCTACATAATTATATGTGTTATAAAGACACGTCCTTACTGGCATATCTTTATCTACGTAAATGTGTTATATAGACACGTCCTTACTGGCATATCTTTATCTACGTATATGTGTTATATAGACACGTCTTACTGGCATATCTTTATCTACGTATATTTGTTATGAATAAACGTCCTTAGTGGCAAACTACATCTATATATATATATATATATGTGTGTGTGTTATAAAGACACGTCCTATCTGGCATATCTTTATCTACGTATATGTGTTATATAGACACGTCCATACTGGCATATCTTTATCTCCATATATTTGTTATAGAGAAACGTCCTTACTGGCAAACTACATATATATATATATATGTGTTAAAGAGACACGTCCTTACTGGCATATCTTTATCTACGTATATTTGTTATAGACAACGCCTTACTGGCAAACTACATCTATATATATATATGTGTTATAGAGACACGTCCTAACTGGCATATCTATATCTACATAAATTTGTTATAGAGACACATCTGACTGTCATATCTATATTCTCATATATTTATTATAGAGAAACGTTTTAACTTGCATATCTACATCTACATATATGTGTTATAAAGACACGTCGTTATTGGCATATATTTACCTACATATATGTGTTATAGAACTATGTCCTTACTGGCATTTATTTACTTACATATATGTGTTATAGAGACACGTCCTTACTAGCATGTATATATACCTACATATGTGTGTTATAGAGATACGTCCTAACTGGCATATATATATCTACATATATGCGTCATAGAGACACGTCCTAACTAGCATGTATATATATATATATATATATATATATATATATATATATATACATACACCTACATATGTGTATAATAGAGAGACGTACTTACCAGTATATATAAACCTACATACGTGTTTTTTAGAGAGATGTCCTAACTAGCATATATATACCTACATATTGTGTGTTATAGAGACACGTCTTAACTAGCATATATATACCTACATATTGTGTCTTATATAGACACGTCCTAACCAGCATACATATACCTACATATATGCGTTATATAGACACGACCAAACTAGCATATATATACCTACATATATGTATTATAGAGATACGTCCTAACTAGCATATGCAAACCTTCATAGCGTGTGTAATAGAGACACGTCCTAACTAGCATATATATATATACTTATTTGTGTTATAGTGACACGTCCTAACTAGCATATATATATACTTATTTGTGTTATAGTGACACGTCCTAACTAGCATATATATATATACTTATTTGTGTTATAGTGACACGTCTTAACTAGCATATATATACCTACATATATGTATTATAGAGAGACGTCCTAACTAGCATTATATATTAAAGAGACACACCATATATTTATATTCATTGTTCTCTCTTTTTTTGAGCTAGTATATGCAACAATGGAATGGTCCAAATTATAACTAGTTTTCATGCAAATAGATGTTCTGCAGTTTACAAGATTATTCGAAATAAGAAAATAATCTAATCGACAAGAGGTCAGTGGTGAAGTATTTGAATGCCAGTATATTGACGCTTTGTGGCAACCCTTAGTGTAACCGCAACCCTTAGTGTAACAAAAATATTTTGTTAAACTAAGGAGCGATATATGATATATTGTTGCAATATGTAACAAAATTTAGGAAATTATCTTAATAGTATCCCTACATATTATGCAAAATTACACAATGTATACAATTGATCTGTTTAATACCGAAACGAAATGTACCGTTTATGCAACCGCCTTAAAATTGGGGATGGGTGCGGTGATGAGGTAGATAAATTTGATACCAATTTCCGTCCGTCTGTCCGTCAGTCCGTTCTTCCGTACGTCACGATTTTCAGGTTAAGGTCAATATCACTGTTTCTAAAAGTAGAACATCACAGTTAACGCTCGATCGCCCTTATTTTAATCCAATTTTGATGAAACTTAATATAGGTGTTCAGAAAACAAAAAGTAAGAAGTGTTACAAACAATACATTGTTTCAGTGAATGTTTTGGTTATTTTGGAAAGGAATTAGTCTTGAATCATGAGGTATTACTACATTGTCATTACAAAAAGTGAACTGGTAACTCTTTGAATGGTATTTTCCTTTAATGCTAGGTAGGAACATGAAATCAGAGACATAAAATAATATTTAATATCTCTGATGAAATCAAGGAAATGTACTGTACAAGTGCTTATATAATATATAGGACTAGAAATATGATTATAGAGTGTGCACGTAATTTTGTGTTGGCGATATCATTTACTTCAAACTAATTTTCAATAAGTATAAGGGACAATACGTATGTAAACATTAGCCCTGTTTTTATTGAATGACTATACAATTCATATTCGCCACCCCTACGTGTAACAAAAACTATCGTCGGAATAAGAACTTCTTCATCAAATCACATTCACATCAATTTATTTTTGTTACACTTAGGGTTGCGGTTATCAATTAACCTTGGTGTAACAAAAATATACCTATCCCTAGAATCATATTTTCTTCACCAAATCACATCTACATAAAAATCATTATCAGTAACCCTTAGTGTAACAAAATATTTTGTCAGAGATGCTAGACGTTTTTCTTAACCTCTAGTTAATAGTTTTTATCTAAATATGAAGTGGAACAAGAGCACCGCAAGCAGGTGCAGACGCTCGTCTTTTTTCCAAATCTATTATGTAGGTCAAAGACAGTGAAGTAACCTTTTTAAACTTGATGGTGATTAGTTTAAAAAATCAATACTATAACTGAAAAAATAGAACAGATTTAAAACAATCACCAAAAAATAGAGATGTCGAAGAACAACGTTAACTCGACTATTCTAGCCTTGTCGATCACAGAACAGTATATTATAATGTACCATCAGAAAAACAGATATATCTGTATGAATGAAACCATCTTCCATATTAGCAAAATAATTGATACATGTATGTGAAAGTAAGACTACTAGGGCAGAATATACGCTATGTCTTTGTCTGGCTAAGGCTAGCTAGCCAGTACTTAAGCTGAAATGTATTTAATTTATTTTTAAAATCTGGGTGTGAATGTGGGGGTGTATGTGCCAAAGTTTAATAAACAGGACTGTTTAGTTTAATAATATAAAAAAGAAGTTGGAGGGAGAGGGTGTATTGGGGTTAGTAACAAAGTTTAAAAGGGACAGTGTATCTACTTCAAAATTTTAAGAAAACAATTGGAGGGGGTGGGTGGTGGTGGTGGTGGTGGTGGTGGGGGGGGAGGGGGTCTTAGGGTGGTAACAAAGGGGCAGAATAGTATTAAATTGAAAACAAAACATAATTTAAAAGAAAAGTGAAAAAAAAAAAAAAATGGGTGAAATCCTTGGGCAAGTTGAAATGGGGCAAAGTATTTAATTTAAAACAAAACAAAATTAGGTGTGAGGGTCTTTGGGTCGGTAAAAAGGTTGAAATGGGGCAGAGTATTTGATTTAATAAAAAACAAAATTAAAAAATATATTATATGAGCAGCAGGATGGGGGTCTTGGTCAGGGTCAGTGATGTGAATTTGTTTTAGTTGATGGTGATCAGCTTACAGAATTAATAGTATTACTGAAAATAATTGATTGATTGATTGATTGAATATTTAGCGTCATTTTATGCCATCGAGGGCTAACAGACGATCAGTTAACCTAACCACTGTTTCCTGGGATTAACCAGTACTCGAGCACACCCTATCTCCACAAGTAACTGATAACTTTCCCACTTGAATCAGTGGTGAGAGACGAATGAGAATGAGACACAATGTCGTATATCAATCATCACGGAGACTGTTGCCGGGCGGGGATTCGAACTCACGACCCCTGTATTGATAGTCAGACGCATAACCGACTGAGCTAATCAGGGCCCGATTAATTAAATTAAAATTAATGAAAAATAAAATTGATTTAAAAAAATAAATAAATAAAATTCAAACCCGAGCTTAACAAAAACCTTTAACTTAAGGTTTTAAAGCCCAAATTATAAACATTTATGTAGTTTACGGCAATAATTCTAAGGTCGCTGTGCCATAACCTTTAATACATATTTACAAATGTACCGATATTGCTTGTTGACATTTGGTTGGTTTAGAAAGAGAAAATGAAGATCAATGGCACGCATGTGAACATTGTAACATGGCAGTTGCCCACCACGACAGTCGCCCATTTGAAACGTATTTCGTAGTAGTTGTGTTTCGCTAAATCTGAGTTTGTTATTCAACATACGTATCGGATCTCCGATAACAGATCTGTAGTAGTCACTTATATAAAGCCTACTAGAAGGTTACCGACTTTAAGCCCAGTGAGTAAATTTGCATTTCAGTTTGGCTATGTCATGGGATTAACAATTTATGATTAATATAATAAAAATAATTCATACTTTAAAGTACAGCATTTTAAATGATTAAATCATTGTTTCTATTAAAAGATAAGTTACTTATAAATTTAATTAATAATCAACAAAATGCATACTGTTAAGCAATACTCACAGTTATGAATCATGTACTCGTGCTATCTAATTACGTGAACGTTATGTAACTGTCGCTGATATGCTCAGCGTAGTGTTCGGAAAGGTTGATAGGTAGTTCAAACACATTTATTCATTCAAATTTACATACATACAAATCAGTTTAAGTATAAATATGGATTAAAACGGAAGAAAAAAATCTTATAAATTTTTCTCCATAATTGATTACTGGACATAATCGTTGCGGTAAAAAAACTATATCTTATCACAGACCTAGTATGGTTCGATTCATATAATGATTAATCAGATAGTATAAAAAACTCTTTTCAACTTAACAAAAAATATAAAGTGTGCGTGCGTGCGTGCGTGCGTGCGTGCGTGCGTACGTGAGTGCATGCGTGTATGTACATGTAGGTGTGGATTTGAGAGAGAATTTCATTATTATTGTTTACGTGACAATAATTTCTTATACTATGTATGAGTAAAAAAAGAGATATGTTCAGTTCTGTTCGGTTCTTATGTTTTAGCTAATGTTTCTGTTACCACCAATGTGACTGAAGGTAATGCTAGCACCAGTCATGTTCTCAATAATATATGCTTTGTAATGCTTATATCAAATATAAAACGTATTGGTTAGAGGTGCTTACATAAGTATATATATTTAGACACGTATTCATCAGAGCCATTCTAGTTATTGATGCAAGCAAGATGAACTCACCTATGTATATATTTGTGTAATAAAGAAACGATATAATGTGACTGGGTGGTAATAGCATGTGTCTGTGGCATGATACTTGAGTCGGCCCGGTGTCGATATAATGTGACTGGGTGGGTAAGGCATGTGTCTGTGGCATGATACTTGAGTCGGCTCGGTGTCGATATAATGTGAATGGGTGGGTAAAGCATGTGTCTGTGGCATGATACACGAGTCGGCCCGGTGTCGATATAATGTGACTGGGTGGTAATAGCATGTGTCTGTGGCATGATACTTGAGTCGGCCCGGTGTCGACATAATGTGACTTGGTGGTAATAGCATGTGTCTGTGGCATGATACTTGAGTCGGCCCGGTGTCGATATAATGTGACTGGGTGGGTATAGCATGTGTCTGTGGCATGATACACGAGTCGGCCCGGTGTCGATATAATGTGACTGGATGGTTATAGCATGTGTCTGTGGTATGATACTCGAATCGGCCCGGTGTCGATATAATGTGACTGGGAGGTAAAAGCATGTGTCTGTGGCATGATACACGAGTCGGCCCGGTGTCAATATAATGTGACTGGATGGTAATAGCATGTGTCTGTGGCATGATACACGAGTCGGCCCGGTGTCGATATAATGTGACTGGGTTGTAATAGCATGTGTCTGTGGCATGATACTCGAGTCGGCCCGGTGTCGATATAATGTGACTGGGTGGGTATAGCATGTGTCTGTGGCATGATACACGAGTCGGCCCGGTGTCGATAAAATGTGACTGGGTGGTAATAGCATGTGTCTATGGCATGATACACGAGTCGGCCCGGTGTCGATATAATGTGACTGGGTGGGTATAGCATGTGTCTGTGGCATGATACACGAGTCGGCCCGGTGTCGATATAATGTGACTGGGTGGGTAGAGCATGTGTCTGTGGCATGATACACGAGTCGGCCCGGTGTCGATATAATGTGACTGGGTGGGTATAGCATGTGTCTGTGGCATGATACTCGAGTCGGCCCGGTGTTGATATAATGTGACTGGGTGGTAATAGCATGTATCTGTGGCATGATACACGAGTCGGTCCGGTGTCGATATAATGTGACTGGGTGGTAATAGCATGTGTCTGTGGCATGATACACGAGTCGGCCCGATGTCGATATAATGTGACTTGGTGGTAATAGCATGTGACTGTGGCATGATACACGAGTCGGCCCGATGTCGATATAATGTGACTGGGTGGTAATAGCATGTGTCTGTGGCATGATACTTGAGTCGGCCCGGTGTCGATATAATGTGACTGGGTGGGTATAGCATGTGTCTGTGGCATGATACACGAGTCGGCCCGTTGTCGATATAATGTGACTGGGTGGGTAAAGCATGTGTCTCTGGCATGATACTTGAGTCGGCCCGGTGTCGATATAATGTGACTGGGTGGGTATAGCATGTGTCTGTGGCATGATACACGAGTCGGCCCGGTGTCGATATAATATGACTTGGTGGTAATAGCATGTGTCTGTGGCATGATACTTGAGTCGGCCCGGTGTCGATATAATGTGACTGGGTGGTAATTACATGTGTCTGTGGCATGATACTTGAGTCGGCCCGGTGTCGATATAATGTGACTGGGTGGGTATAGCATGTGTCTGTGGCATGATACACGAGTCGGCCCGGTGTCGACATAATGTGACTTGGTGGTAAAAGCATGTGTCTGTGGCATGATACTCGAGTCGGCCCGTTGTCGATATAATGTGACTGGGTGGTAATAGCACGTGTCTGTGGCATGATACACGAGTCGACCCGATGTCGATATAATGTGACTGGGTCGGTATAGCATGTGTCTGTGGCATGATACACGAGTCGGCCCGGTGTCGATATAATGTGACTGGGTGGGTATAGCATGTGTCTGTGGCATGATACACGAGTCGTGGTGTCGATATAATGTGACTGGGTGGGTATAGCATGTGTCTGTGGCATGATACTCGAGTCAACCCGGTGTCGATATAATGTGACTGGGTGGGTATAGCATGTGTCTGTGGCATGATACACGAGTCGGCCCGGTGTCGAAATAATGTGACTGGGTGGTAATAGCATGTGTCTGTGGCATGATATTCGAGTCTGCCCGGTGTCGATATAATGTGACTGGGTGGGTATAGCATGTGTCTGTGGCATGATACTCGAGCCGGCCGGTGTCGATATAATGTGACTGGGTGGTAATAGCATGTGTCTGTGACATGATACTCGAGTCGGCCCGGTGTCGATATAATGTGACTGGGTGGTAATAGCTTGTGTCTGTGGCATGATACTCGAGTCGGCCCGGTGTCGATATAATGTGACTGGGTGGGTATAGCATGTGTCTGTGGCATAATACTCGAGTCGGCCCGGTGTCGATATAATGTGACTGGGTGGTAATAGCATGTGTCTGTGGCATGATACTCGAGTCGGCCGGTGTCGATATAATGTGACTGGGTGGTAATAGCATGTGTCTGTGGCATGATACTCGAGTCGGCCCGGAGTCGATATAATGTGACTGGGTGGTAATAGCATGTGTCTGTGGCATGATACTCGAGTCGGCCCGGTGTCGATATAATGTGACTGGGTGGGTATAGCATGTGTCTGTGGCATAATACTCGAGTCGGCCCGGTGTCGATATAATGTGACTGGGTGGTAGTAGCATGTGTCTGTGGCATAATATTGGAGTCTTCCAGTTGTCGATATAATGTGACAGGGTGGGTATAGCATGTGTCTGTGGCATGATATACGAGTCGGCCCGGTGTCGATATAATGTGACTGGGTGGGTATAGCATGTGTCTGTGGCATGATATTCGAGTCTGCCAGTTGTCGATATAATGTGACAGGGTGGGTATAGCATGTGTCTGTGGCATGATACTCGAGTCGGCCCGGTGTCGATATAATGTGACTGGGTGGTAATAGCATGTGTCTGTCGCATGATACTCGAGTCGGCCCGGTGTCGATATAATATGACTGTGTGGGTATAGCATGTGTCTGTGGCATGATACTTGAGTCGGCCCGGTGTCGATATAATGTTACTGGGTGGGTAAGGCATGTGTCTGTGGCATGATACTCGAGTCGGCCCGGTGTCGATATAATGTGACTGGGTGGGTGTAGCATGTGTCTGTGGCATGATACTCGATTCGGCCCGGTGTCGATATAATGTGACTGGGTGGGTGTAGCATGTGTCTGTGGCATGACACTCGAGTCGGCCCGGTGTCGATATAATGTGACTGGATGGTAATAGCATGTGTCTGTGGCATGATATTCGAGTCGGCCCGGTGTCGATATAATGTGACTGGGTGAGTATAGCATGTGTCTGTGGCATGATACTCGAGTCGTCCCGGTGTCGATATAATGTGACTGGGTGGTAATAGCATGTGTCTGTGGCATGATACTCGAGTCGGCCCAGTGTCGATATAATGTGACTGGATGGGTATAGCATGTGTCTGTGGCATGATACTCGAGTCGGCCCAGTGTCGATATAATGTGACTTGATGGGTATAGCATGTGTCTGTGGCATGATACTCGAGTCGGCCCGGTGTTGATATAATGTGACTGGGTGGTAATAGCATGTGTCTATGGCATGATACACGAGTCGGCCCGGTGTCGATATAATGTGACTGGGTGGGTATAGCATGTGTCTGTGGCATGATACACGAGTCGGCCCGGTGTCGATATAATGTGACTGGGTGGGTAGAGCATGTGTCTGTGGCATGATACACGAGTCGGCCCGGTGTCGATATAATGTGACTGGGTGGGTATAGCATGTGTCTGTGGCATGATACTCGAGTCGGCCCGGTGTTGATATAATGTGACTGGGTGGTAATAGCATGTATCTGTGGCATGATACACGAGTCGGTCCGGTGTCGATATAATGTGACTGGGTGGTAATAGCATGTGTCTGTGGCATGATACACGAGTCGGCCCGATGTCGATATAATGTGACTTGGTGGTAATAGCATGTGACTGTGGCATGATACACGAGTCGGCCCGATGTCGATATAATGTGACTGGGTGGTAATAGCATGTGTCTGTGGCATGATACTTGAGTCGGCCCGGTGTCGATATAATGTGACTGGGTGGGTATAGCATGTGTCTGTGGCATGATACACGAGTCGGCCCGTTGTCGATATAATGTGACTGGGTGGGTAAAGCATGTGTCTCTGGCATGATACTTGAGTCGGCCCGGTGTCGATATAATGTGACTGGGTGGGTATAGCATGTGTCTGTGGCATGATACACGAGTCGGCCCGGTGTCGATATAATATGACTTGGTGGTAATAGCATGTGTCTGTGGCATGATACTTGAGTCGGCCCGGTGTCGATATAATGTGACTGGGTGGTAATTACATGTGTCTGTGGCATGATACTTGAGTCGGCCCGGTGTCGATATAATGTGACTGGGTGGGTATAGCATGTGTCTGTGGCATGATACACGAGTCGGCCCGGTGTCGACATAATGTGACTTGGTGGTAAAAGCATGTGTCTGTGGCATGATACTCGAGTCGGCCCGTTGTCGATATAATGTGACTGGGTGGTAATAGCACGTGTCTGTGGCATGATACACGAGTCGACCCGATGTCGATATAATGTGACTGGGTCGGTATAGCATGTGTCTGTGGCATGATACACGAGTCGGCCCGGTGTCGATATAATGTGACTGGGTGGGTATAGCATGTGTCTGTGGCATGATACACGAGTCGTGGTGTCGATATAATGTGACTGGGTGGGTATAGCATGTGTCTGTGGCATGATACTCGAGTCAACCCGGTGTCGATATAATGTGACTGGGTGGGTATAGCATGTGTCTGTGGCATGATACACGAGTCGGCCCGGTGTCGAAATAATGTGACTGGGTGGTAATAGCATGTGTCTGTGGCATGATATTCGAGTCTGCCCGGTGTCGATATAATGTGACTGGGTGGGTATAGCATGTGTCTGTGGCATGATACTCGAGCCGGCCGGTGTCGATATAATGTGACTGGGTGGTAATAGCATGTGTCTGTGACATGATACTCGAGTCGGCCCGGTGTCGATATAATGTGACTGGGTGGTAATAGCTTGTGTCTGTGGCATGATACTCGAGTCGGCCCGGTGTCGATATAATGTGACTGGGTGGGTATAGCATGTGTCTGTGGCATAATACTCGAGTCGGCCCGGTGTCGATATAATGTGACTGGGTGGTAATAGCATGTGTCTGTGGCATGATACTCGAGTCGGCCGGTGTCGATATAATGTGACTGGGTGGTAATAGCATGTGTCTGTGGCATGATACTCGAGTCGGCCCGGAGTCGATATAATGTGACTGGGTGGTAATAGCATGTGTCTGTGGCATGATACTCGAGTCGGCCCGGTGTCGATATAATGTGACTGGGTGGGTATAGCATGTGTCTGTGGCATAATACTCGAGTCGGCCCGGTGTCGATATAATGTGACTGGGTGGTAGTAGCATGTGTCTGTGGCATAATATTGGAGTCTTCCAGTTGTCGATATAATGTGACAGGGTGGGTATAGCATGTGTCTGTGGCATGATATACGAGTCGGCCCGGTGTCGATATAATGTGACTGGGTGGGTATAGCATGTGTCTGTGGCATGATATTCGAGTCTGCCAGTTGTCGATATAATGTGACAGGGTGGGTATAGCATGTGTCTGTGGCATGATACTCGAGTCGGCCCGGTGTCGATATAATGTGACTGGGTGGTAATAGCATGTGTCTGTCGCATGATACTCGAGTCGGCCCGGTGTCGATATAATATGACTGTGTGGGTATAGCATGTGTCTGTGGCATGATACTTGAGTCGGCCCGGTGTCGATATAATGTTACTGGGTGGGTAAGGCATGTGTCTGTGGCATGATACTCGAGTCGGCCCGGTGTCGATATAATGTGACTGGGTGGGTGTAGCATGTGTCTGTGGCATGATACTCGAGTCGGCCCGGTGTCGATATAATGTGACTGGGTGGGTGTAGCATGTGTCTGTGGCATGACACTCGAGTCGGCCCGGTGTCGATATAATGTGACTGGATGGTAATAGCACGTGTCTGTGGCATGATATTCGAGTCGGCCCGGTGTCGATATAATGTGACTGGGTGAGTATAGCATGTGTCTGTGGCATGATACTCGAGTCGTCCCGGTGTCGATATAATGTGACTGGGTGGTAATAGCATGTGTCTGTGGCATGATACTCGAGTCGGCCCAGTGTCGATATAATGTGACTGGATGGGTATAGCATGTGTCTGTGGCATGATACTCGAGTCGGCCCAGTGTCGATATAATGTGACTTGATGGGTATAGCATGTGTCTGTGGCATGATACTCGAGTCGGCCCTGTGTTGATATAATGTGACTGGGTAGGTATAGCATGTGTCTGTGGCATCATGATACTCGAGTCGGTCCGGTGTCGATATAATGTGACTGGTGGGTATAGCATGTGTCTGTGGCATGATACACGAGTCGGCCCGGTGTCGATATAATGTGACTGGGTGGGTAAAGCATGTGTCTGTGGCATGATACTCGAGTCGGCCCGGTGTCGATATAATGTGACTAGTTGGGTGTAGCATGTGTCTGTGGCATAATATTCGAGTCGGCCCGGTGTCAATATAATGTGACTGGGTGGTAATAGCATGTGTCTATGGCATGATATTCGAGTCGGCCCGGTGTCGATATAATGTGACTGGATGGTAATAGCATGTGTCTGTGGCATGATACTCGAGTCGGCCCGGTGTCGATATAATGTGACTGGGTGGTAATAGCATGTGTCTGTGGCATGATAATCGAGTCGGCCAGGTGTCGATATAATGTGACTGGATGGGTATAGCATGTGTCTGTGGCATGATATTCGAGTCGGCCCGGTGTCGATATAATGTGACTGGGTGGGTATAGCATGTGTCTTTGGCATGATACTCGAGTCCGTCCGGTGTCGATATAATGTGACTTGGTTGGTATTGCATGCGTCTGTGGCATGCTATTCGAGTCTGCCCGGTGTCGATATAATGTGACTGGGTGGTAATAGCATGTATCTGTGGCATGATACACGAGTCAGCCCATTGTCGATATAATGTGGCTGGGCGGGTATAGCATGTGTCTGTGGCATGATATTCGAGTCGGCCCGGTGTCGATATAATGTGACTGGGTGATAATAGCATGTGTCTGTGGCATGATACACGAATCGGCCCAGTGTTGATATAATGTGACTGGAAGGGTATAGCATGTGTCTGTGGCATGCTATTCGAGTCTGCCCGGTGTCGATATAATGTGACTGGGTGGTAATAGCATGTATCTGTGGCATGATACACGAGTCAGCCCATTGTCGATATAATGTGGCTGGGCGGGTATAGCATGTGTCTGTGGCATGATATTCGAGTCGGCCCGGTGTCGATATAATGTGACTGGGTGGTAATAGCATGTGTCTGTGGCATGATACTCGAGTCTGCCCGGTGTCGATATAATGTGACTGGGTTGGTATAGCATGTGTCTGTGGCATGATACTCGAGTCGGCCCGGTGTCGATATAATGTGACTGGGTGGTAATAGCATGTGTCTGTGGCATGATATTCGAGTCGGCCTGGTGTCGATATAATGTTACTGGGTTGTAATAGCATGTGTCTGTGGCATGATACACGAGTCGGCCCGGTGTCGATATAATGTGACTGGGTGGTAATAACATGTGTCTATGGCATGATATTCGAGTCTGCCCGGTGTCGATATAATGTAACTGGGTGGTAATAGCATGTGTCTGTGGCATGATACACGAGTCGGCCCGGTGTCGATATAATGTGACTGGGTGGTAATAGCATGTGTCTGTGGCATGATACTCGAGTCGGCCCGGTGTCGATATAATGTGACTGGGTGGTAATAGCATGTGTCTGTGGCATGATACTCGAGTCGGCCCGGTGTCGATATAACGTGACTGGATGGTTATATCATGTGTCTGTGGCATGATATTCGAGTCGGCCAGGTGTCGATATAATGTGACTGGGTGGGTATAGCATGTGTCTGTGGCATGATACTCGAGTCGGTCCGGTTTCGATATAATGTGACTTGGTTGGTATTGCATGTGTCTGTGGCATGCTATTCGAGTCTGCCCGGTGTCGATATAATGTGACTGGATGGTAATAGCATGTGTCTGTGGCATGATACACGAGTCAGCCCGTTGTCGATATAATGTGGCTGGGTGGGTATAGCATGTGTCTGTGGCATGATATTCGAGTTGGCCCGGTGTCGATATAATGTAACTGGGTGATAATAGCGTGTGTTTGTGGCATGATACACGAGTCGGCCCGGTGTCGATATAATGTGACTGGGTGGGTATAGCATGTGTCTGTGGCATGATACTCGAGTCTGCCCGGTGTCGATATAATGTGACTGGGTGGTAATAGCATGTGTCTGTGGCATGATACACGAGTCGGCCCGGTGTCGATATAATGTGACTGGGTGGTAATAGCATGTGTCTGTGGCATGATACACGAGTCGGCCCGGTGTCGATATAATGTGACTAGGTGGTAATAGCATGTGTCTGTGGCATGATGCTCGAGTCGCCCGGTTTCGATATAATGTGACTGGGTTGGTATAGCATGTGTCTGTGGCATGATTCTCGAGTCGGCCCGGTGTCGACATAATGTGACTGGGTTGGTATAGCATGTGTCTGTGGCATGATACTCGAGTCTGCCCGGTGTTGACATAATGTGACTGAGTTGGTATAGCATGTGTCTGTGGCATGATACTCGAGTCGGTCCGGTGTCGACATAATGTGACTGAGTGGGTATAGCATGTGTCTGTAGCATGATACTCGAATCGGCCCAGTGTCGATATAATGTGACTTGTTGGGTATAGCATGTGTCTGTGGCATGATACTCGAGTCGACCCGGTGTCGATATAATGTGACTGGGTTGGTATAGCATGTGTCTGTGGCATGATACTTTGAAACCGTTTAATGTTTATTTTTTAAAATATATATATTTATTTTCTGTATATTAACCGACTTTGAACCACATAAAATACTATACAGTCAAACTTGTCTTAAGCAGCCACTCAAAGGAGAGATCAAAAGTGACATTTTAAGGTTGGTGGCTGCTTAATACAGGTTAAATAGAAATGATTGATCTGTTCCTACTGTTTGAATGCTGCGGAAATGCACATAGTGCTGTTGTGAACCGCTTTCTCTTCCTGCTCATGTATAAATGGCTATGGATATAAAAGTTTGCACCTTTAACGTGAATGTTGCGGGTGAATATAGGAAAAGACGTCGGATTTTCGAATGGTTAAAGCATAATAAATATGACATATGTTTTTTTTTGCAGAAACTACATTATAAAGAAGAATGTATGGACAAATGGAAACAAGAATAGGGAAGCAATGCTTACTTTAGTGGCAATAGTTCAAACCGTACTGGTATAGGTATCGTATTTAGTTCTAAGATAGTTTTTACTGTTTTAGAATACAAGGAAGTTATTTCTGGGCGAATGCAAGTTTTAAAAATTCACATTAATGAAATGGAAATAGTTTTATTTAATATTTACGGACCAAATAATGACGACACAGAAAAGTTTAGAAGATATAATTAAACAATATGAGAATCAGACACTTATTATAGGGGGCGATTTCAATACCATAATTGATAATGAAAAAGATAAGAAAAATGGACGAACAAACACTAACAAAAAAAATAGAGAAAAAATAAATGCTTTAATAAATGAATATGATTTAAATGATATTTGGAGAGTTTTTAATACAAACTCGAATCATTATACATGGCATTCAAATCATAAACCGCCAATATTTTGTAGGCTTGATTATTTTTTAACGTCATCAAACATAATAAACAAAACAACAAAATGTAAAATTTCCTCAGAAATCAGATCAGACCACTCACTAGTATATTTCACGTTTAGTCCTTTAAATGAACAAAGAGGTCCGGGTTATTTCAAAATCAATAATAGCATTCTTTAAGATAACAACTACCAAAAGAAAATCCGAGATAGTGTTAAATATATAGCTGAAATAAATAAAGAAGCAAATGCAAATACAAAATGGGAAATTATAAAAGGATCAATAAGAAACGAAACAATAAAATACTCCACTAAATTAAAGAAAGATAGTATTGAGATAGAAAATAATCTTACAAAAGAAATTGACAAATTGGAAATGGATTTATTAAATGATACAAACAATAACGAACTTTTAGAAAAAATAAATGAATGTAAACAAGAGTTATCAAACATTAATAAAAAACGAACAAATGGCATTTTAATCAGAGCAAAAGCAGAATGGAGTGAAGGAGCAGAAAAAAATACAAAGTACTTCTCAAATCTAGAATAAAAAATGCTGAAAATAAAAATATATCCAAGCTTATCAAGAACGACATAGAAATTACCAAAACACCAGAAATTTTATCAGAAACAAAATCTTTTTATGAAAAGATTTATAAGAAAAATAAAAATGTAATAGATAGCTATGATTTTTTTAATAATGGGGATTTTAAAAAGTTAACAGATAATCAAAAATATACATGTGAAGGAAAATTAACGTCATATGAATGCACTGCAGCCTTAAAAGAAATGAACAATAATAAAAGCCCGGGATCTGATGTACTTACCACAGAGTTTTATAAAATATTTTCGAATGATATTAAATCATTTTTCTTAGACTCAATAAATTTATCATTTGAAACAAGTCATCTAACACAACTCCAAAAACAAGGGCTAATTTCTCTTTTACCAAAGAAAGATAAAGAACTAACAAATCTAAACAACTAGAGACCTATTACACTGTTGAATATTGACTATAAAATAGCGACAAAAGCGATAGCTAATAGAATAAAAAATGTACTACCAACTATTATAAGTAATTGTCAAACAGGTTTCCTAAAAAATAGGTATATAGGAGAAAATATTCGTTTACTCTTTGATGTAATAGATTTTACTAATGAAACAAATATTCCGGCATGTCTGGTTTTTGCAGATTTTGAAAAAGCGTTTGATAGCTTAGATCATGCTTTATGAAAAAACTTTAGCAGCTTTTAATTTTGGTAATTCTTTTATACAGTGGATAACATTATTCTATAATGATAGTCAAAGTTGTATTTATAACAATGGACATATGTCGGAATTCTTCAAGATAGAAAGAGGTGTACGTCGAGGATGCCCACTTTCACCCTATTTATTTATCACGGCAATCGAAATTTTATCCTATATTATACACAAAGATAAAGAAATAAAATGTATTAAAATGGCAACAAATGAAATAAAAAACACTATGTTTGCAGACGATGCTACATTTATTACAGATGGGTCAAGAACATCAATGGAATCATTAATAAGAAATATTGAACATTTTGGCATATTATCTGGTCTAAAACTAAACAAGAAAAAAACTACTATATTGCGTTGTGGATCACTTAAAAATGCCGATTTCTCTTGTAATAAAGAACAGAATTTTAACTGGACTTCTGATAAAGCTTCTACGTTAGGGATGGTTTTTACAAATAACAAACACGATATTTTAAAATATAACTTAATTCGAAAACTTGAACAATTTTATAAATGTATGAATAATTGGAAAAGGCATGATTTAACCCTTATTGGAAAAATTTCAGTATTAAAAACATTTGCACTGCCAAAACTCATTTATCCCTTAACAATACTTGAATTTCCCCCAAAAGATATTATCAAAACAATTAAAGATACCATGTTTAAATTTCTATGGGATGGGAAACCAGAGAAAATAAATAGAAAAATCATAATACAAGACTATTCAAAAGGAGGGTTAAAGATGATAGAAATAGATGCTTACATAAATTCTTTAAAAATGAAATGGATAAAAAGAATTTTAGATAAAGAAAATAAAGGACAATGGAAAGAAGTATACATAAAAGAATTGGAAGATTTAGGAGGGGAAGTAGTCTTTAAAATGAATATAAAACATTCGGATGTTAAAAACATGCATATTAAATCTAATTTTTTGCGAGAAATATTACAATCATGGACAAAATTAAATTATTCGGAAATTGATCACAAAACTGAAACCATTTCAAAACAGATAATATGGAATAATTCCTACATTAAAAATCACGGGGAAATGTTGTTTTATAAAAATTGGTTTGATAAAGGTGTAACATTTAAAGAACACATTTATGACTATAGAAAAAAATCTTTTCTATCGTTTCATGATTTTAAATTTTTTACTTCTTTAAATATCACATTCTAATTAATAGTTTACCTGCGCAGTGGAAAAATAAACTTAAGGATGAAAATATAAATGGAAATAATAGTTCACAATATGTCATAAATACAATTAATGACAATAAAACAAAAAATAACATTTTGTATTCGAAGCAAATTCAAAAAGAAGGGATAAGTATAGAAATAAAACCTCAGAAAAAATGGGAAGCTATATTCTCCGAAATAAATTGGAAGAAAACGTATAATATAGCAATAAATTGCACAATTGGTACACAGTTAAGGTATTTTCAGTATAAATATTTAATGAAAATTCTACCTTCAAACCGTTTCTTATTAAAATGTAAAATAGTAAATTCTAGTTTATGTGATTTTTGTAATATGCACGAGGAAACAATTAATCATTTTTTTTGGGAATGTCCAGTAAGTCGAAACTTCTGGAATTGAATCGAAAATCTTTTGAGAGCAAAAGGCATTCCGTTAACTCTGGATTACAAAAGCGTTTCGCTTGGTATCACAAAACTAAAAAAGAAAGATTATAAAATTGTTAACTATATATTAATTATAGCAAAATATTTCATATTCTCTAATAAATATAACAAAACCATCCCAAACTACAAATGCTTTTTACAATTTCTACAAAAAAGAATAGAGATAAAAAAAATCATAGCTCTTAAAAAGGATAAATTAGATGTCCACAACGAAAAATGGAAAGATTTTGATAATTCTGAATCCATTTTTGTCCAGTGACCCACTGTGTTATTGGTACATAGATAAAAGGAAAAAAAATATACACAACAGCGCATGTATTCAAATAGTAGGATAGATTCTGTCTCTAATTCTTTTTTCTTCTTCTTTTCCTTTCTATCCTCCTTTCATTCTATAGTTACACTCATCTCTATGATCAAAAACTTTTTTTTGGGATGCATAAATGTATTATAAACATGTATTATATTATTCTGTCACTTAGATATCATTTGATCATTTATTGAATGTATGTATTATGTTTGTGTATTGTAATAAAAAATAAACTTAATAAAAAAAAAAAAAAAAAAAAAAAGAAATGATAAATAGAAAATGTGACTGTTTAAGACAAGTGTTTGCTTCATAGAGGTGAGCAATAATACAGGTTTGACTGTATGTGTTATTGTATTTAATGTTGTAAATAATATCGTGCATAGATAGAGACTAGTGGAAGTGTCAAGTTATTAAGTGATTATTCAAGACAGTACCATCATTTATTAATAGTTTAACGCACCCGACTTCCATTGATTTGCCGGAACGTTATATTTGTCAATAAAATGTTTGACGTAAACATTGAAAACTTGTACAGATCACATTTATGTTTTGTTCATCGCCGGTACGTCATATTTGTCAATAACTTACATAGTATTTGATTTAAACAATGAAAACTTGTACCGATCAGCATTTTTGTTTATTTAAACGACATTATATGACATTTCCAATAACTTACATATGGGTTTGACTTAAACATTGAACACTTGTTCACCATTTTTAGTTCATCGCCGGAAAGTCATATTTGTCAATAAAATATATTTGATTTTAACATTGAAAACTTGTACAAATCGCAATTTTTGTTTAGTTCATCGCCATTACATGATATTTGTAAGAGCTGGCATATGTGCTTGACGTAAAGATTGAAAACTTGTACAAATCGCCATATTTCTTTAGTTTATCATCGATATATGATATGTGTAACAACCTACATATGTGCTTGACGTAAACATTGAAAACTTGTACAGATTACATTTTTTAGTTTATCGTCGATATATGATATGTGTAATAACCTACATATGCGCTTGACGTAAACATTGAAAACTTGTACAGATCGCCATTTTTGTTTAGTTCATCGTCGATATATGATATGTGTAATACCCTACATATGCATTTAATCTAAACATTGAACACTTGTATGCATCATTGTATACAGTTCATAGCCGATATATAGTTACATATTAGTTGAAAACCTTGAACACTTGTATGCATCATTGTATACAGTTCACAGCCGATATATAGTTACATATTAGTTGTAAACCTTGAACACTTGTATGCATCATCATTGTATTTAGTTCATAGCCGATAGATAGTTACATATAAGTTGTAAACCTTGAACACTTGTATGCATCATCATTGTATTTAATTCATAGCCGATATAAAGTTACATATTAGTTGTAAACCTTGAACACTTGTAAGCATCATCATTGCATATAGTTCATAGCCAATAGATAGTTACATATAAGTTGCAACCCTTGAACACTTGTATGCATCATCATTGTATATAATTCATAGCCGATAGATAGATACATATAAGTTGTAAACCTTGAACACTTGTATGCATCATCATTGTATTTAGTTCATAGCCGAAAGATAGTTACATATAACTTGTTAACCTTGAACACTTGTATGCATCATCATTGTATATAGTTCATAGCCGATAGATAGTTACATATAACTTGTAAACCTTGAACACTTGTATGCATCATCATTGTGTATAGTTCATAG
Organism: Panopea generosa; assembly: GCA_029582155.1. NCBI lineage: Eukaryota > Metazoa > Mollusca > Bivalvia > Adapedonta > Hiatellidae > Panopea > Panopea generosa. Next base: position 19,596,230 of record CM055901.1, on the reverse strand, counting down.
CCGATAGATAGTTACATATTACTTGTAAACATTGAACACTTGTTTGTATCATTTTTTGTATATTTTATCCCCGAGACATTTGCTTCAGCATAATCAATCGGGGCGGCAGTGTAGTGATTACAGTGTTGGGCGTTCACGCTAGAGGTTGCCAGTTTGATCGCCAGTTCGACCCAGTGCCTCTTAAAAACAACTCAGTACTGGTTCTACCCAGGAAGCAGACTTGAGAGCAGTTCATATAAGCTTTAAGCTTTATTCACAATCAAGCTAAAATAAATTAGTATAAACATTTAACTTTAATTAATAGGTTTTGAAAGCCTTCATCATTCTATTAATGGGGTATACCGAATAAGGGATAATGTGGCATTCTATTGTAATGGGGTATACCGAATAAGGGATACTGTGGCATTTTATTGTAATGGGGTATACCGAATAAGGGATATTGTGGTTATTTTGATAAATTATCTTGTATTTATTAAAGAAGACACCATGATCCAATATCGGGCGAATCCATCCGTAGAATGAAGTTACTGTGCATACTATATAGTAGACGGTATAGTAAATCTAGACTGTAGAGATGTATGCTTTCTCATATGATATCATACATAACATATGATAGATATAGCGCTATATGTAAATTTTGCATAATATAAGCACACGTGTGATTTAAGCGTGGATTAGGGTAATTTGTGAGGTTTCCAAAAGTTATATTTTTCGGAAATTTGATTAAGACAGAAACAATAATCCCGTATTGGGCGAATCCATCTATAAATAGAATGACGTAAGAAATAGGCTGTTAATGAATAACTACGTTGACACTTGGACGTAGCTAACTGTTCATTTTGTATGCTTTTTCAAAAGCATGGTCGTTTTATTTTAAAATGGGGTAAATCGTGTAAGGGTTATTGGGAATGTATTTTCTATTATGTGGCTTATAAGATACATATATAGTACGGCTGGTTCAATCTAGACTGCCAATGCAAACTTGCTTATTCATAATGATATCACACATTACATATGGTAGATAAAGTCATTCCATTAAAGTATATATAATACATATATGTGCTGGCATTTACTAGTAGATGTAAATATTACTGTGTACGCTTTTTAAAACCAATGTAATTACATTTTAAAATGGGATATACCGTATAAGGGTTATTTGTGGACATTTTCTATAAATTATCTTTTTTTCTAAAGGACATCTAAGGGATATAAACAAAACACCCTTATCGGGCGAATCCATTTATTAATCCAATATAGCGTATTTGGGTTGTTATTGACACATCAAAATGATACCTTAGGCGCATGGAAAGCGTCCAAGAAAGTATGGTTTGATAAAAACAACAACAACAACAACAACAACAACAACAACAACAAAGTATACGAGCCTGTGTTGGATTAATTTAATTTTTTTATTTGTATCTTATTATCTTTAAATATGTAAAATGCATTCGTTAGTGGTGCATATTTTCGTAAAATGATTTCACATATAACATGTTACAGATTAATATCTAGTTATAAAATACATTAGTCTATATCATTATATTTTAGAAGGGGTATACCGTATAAGGGGTATAGGGGTAAGTATATATATATTAACGATTTATTACAAATACAACTATAAACCCGTACCGGACGAATCCATTTATTAATAGAATGATTTTAGTCACACTAAAAGTGCATTTGGAATTATAATAGATATAATCTGTGCGGATTTAGTTAATACAGAATTTGGTGCCTGTAAGGCAGACATTTGATAATTTGTACTTTTATCAATTTTAACATTTTTAGATGGAGTGTTGTTTGTAAGAGCAAACTTTTAAGCTTATATGGCTTTATATGCTGTATATGGACATTTCAAATAAAAAGGGATTACACAGTTCCTAGGTGGTGCCCTTTATTCTTGTTTATCGTTTTCCCATCACCTTTCTATGAAACATCAATATTTTACATTAAAAGTAAACTGTTGGTCATCTTATTTCTTATTTTGGGTAAAATGTTCAGATATTACACCTATTCTACCGAATTAAGGAAAACAATGTTTTAGATATACAAGAAATAACACTTAAACTACTGTTCTACTGAATATATGTAAAAGACTAGCGAAGAACTGAACGTTTCTGTAACCAGAATTAATTTGCTCTTACCGCTGCCTAGAGAACAGGAATATATAAGAATATAATTTTATATATAGGTGATAGTGTTTTATTTCAGTGATTTGCAATGAGTGTATTTTAAAAAGCAAACATTTTAAAAAATGATCCTTGTTTTAGCCTGTTAGTTTAAAAACTCTGGATAATTGCATCAAATGAAATATTATAGTTTGTAACTGATTTTATATAATTTAGTCTCAATATAGATATATTATACTATGTAGTCTAAATATAGATATTTCATGCTATGTAGTCTAAATAAAGATATGAAGCATGGCAATGACGATACGACAGATATAATTAGTTGTGTTGTGTATATGTGTAAAAATATTCAATTGAAAACTGAGGGAATTCAATTTTTGTTGCCCTTTTAGAACTGAATCCGAGTGGTGAAAGGCTCCGTCTCAAGATCACTTACCTCTCATCATTAAGGTCGTAGGTTCGAGTCCCGCTCGCTCAAAAATACTTTATGTGACAAAGTTTGCCATTTACTTGTGGAAGGACGATAGTTCTACTCAGATTCATTTTTTATAAAACTGGATATGCCATATATAACAGAAAATGTGTTAAAATTGTGTTAAACCCCATTAAAAGTTAATTGGTTTACCATCTGCCGGTGATAATTATTATAAAACTGATGTGACTTTAATTTAGTAGATACGTATAGCCGATCCTTTAATAAGATATGCCACGTTTTTGTATAGAACCTGAAGTATATAAACTGACAGAATGAACCACCAAAATAACGTTTAATAAAATAAAATGAATGGAAATGTTTTTTTAAATGTTTGTTTCTCATTGCATTGAACTTATTTCGACAACATATGTTAAAGTGAGATAAAAGTACTGTTTGATATTTGATTTGCTGGTGTTCATCAATACTTCGTCTATTTAAGGAAACAACACATAGTTGAAAACTATTGTTGTTAAACAGACTTAACATCAAAATAAGTATGTTAAATGTTCTTATTTTGAGTTAACAATTTACATATTAGAATGCGATGTACGATAGATCACAATATTAAGCTTTGATACTATTAAAAGAAGCCACTTACTTGGCTCACTATAATTATGTTATATGTATATGTTGTATGATAGGTTTTGAATATCCGTTCTTAGAATATTGACTGTTTATTTTTTTACCATTTTTTAATTGTTTCAGTATTTTACCCCAATGTTTAAAGTCGAATGTTGCCGTTCAATTGAAATGCTACATATCTTATTTCATTGATGTTATAGTTGTAAGTTTTTAAACAGATTGGTGGTCCTTATTTTCGAGAACAACTTTTCTTAGACATTCGCTCGACCGTTCTTATTTTTTTAGAAAAGTCTAAATTAGTTTTAAAGTGTATGTTTTATGAAACGTAACGTCAAATGTTGCTGCTTGGGTGTAAACTTTGGAGAAAATAATTTCATGCTTTCATTTGATTGGTCAACTTTTATTATATTTAAAAAGGTTAAACAGTTTTGTTTCAGGAATTGCAGAAAATGATGTATTTTTTTTAAAAGTAATGGCTATAAATAATTATATAAGCAGGGCGGTAGTGTAGTGGACAAATTGTTGGTCATTCACGCCAGTGGTTGCGGGTTCTGTCCTCAGCTCGACTCGAGACCTTTCATAAAACAACACTCAATACTGGTTCTACCCAGGAAGCGGACTCGAGAGCGGTTAATATAAGCTCTAAGCTTTCATCGCAATCGTGTTAAAAATTAGTATAAACTTAGGCGAGTCTCATAACAGGATCACTTTAAGGCGTCATTTTTTTATATACACGAACTCTTAGAACGGATATTTGTAATTTGTGAGAATTGTTTATCAGTCCACATAATCGTATGTCCTTCAAAGAGGCATTAAAGAAAGATTTTTATGTCTGTACTTATTTGATGTTCGGTGAATTAAAAATTATATAACTGTTAATTCTATTAGCTATTGCAATGCTCATAAAACACTAAAGTTGCAAATGGTTTGTAAAATAATATTTAAAGTGTACTTAATTGAACAACTAATATAGCTTAACTACTTGCTGTCGTATTAACTTACCATTCTTGAGAATAATCTTAGACTTAAACTTGAAACTCCAAATCTCAACCTTTGATATCTAGTTTACCATGATATAATAACTGTGAGAATTTATTTGACCATGTATTAGGTGTAACGACGTGCTTGCAAATTTTGGCTTAAAAAAAGGTCTAAGAATATTCGTAAGAATGGTTAGTGAATACCACCACATGTATGCCTTTAAATAAAAACAAATAAGTCGACATTTGATTCTACAGTGTCTTATGCTTGTTCAATAAAACTTCTTACTTATATATTTAGTATATCAGAGATTTATCTTAGTTTTGTGAACTGGTGATTAATGACTTTATTTCAGCATTTCAAATAAATATATTTTATATCTGCAATACTCTTACACATATATACGGCAACATCATCAGTGCATCAGACAAATTGTTATTTTTCAGTTTTGTTTTGATGTCATTTTGACTGCTTTTAAATTATTTTGATATTTTGCGTTAATGAAGTATTTATTACATGTGTGATTATTATATGTTACGACACTACTTCCGGAAATATTTAAATGATTTTCAAACCTTGAATAGGTGTATTTAACTGGTAAGATATTTTGCACAATTACATTATCTTTATTTAGGTGTGCTGGGGTATAAAGCAAGGGAGATAACCGGTACGGACGTAATTTTATGTGGACTTAATGAGTTGTTTTATATTACAAAGAACTAAAAAGCTATGTTTATTTCGTAAGAGAAACATCTAAAAGTAACAGGCTGAGAAAAATATACAACCAGTCAGGGACTCGAACCCTTGATCTTACGCTGATAGGGCTAATGCTCTACTGACAGACATAGCCCGTGTGCTGAAATAGATTTCTCTCCACAGGTTACGTGCACACAGATATAGTTCTTGATATGTAATTAATGAATCCATTTATTATTTATATATTAAATGTGTAATGTTGTGTTATAAATTACATTTAAAATGATAAATAGATTCAACACTTAAACTATTTAGTTATTTATTTTACCTCACCTGAGCCAAAGCCCAAGTGAGGTATTTTGTTCACTTTACATCCGTCATCCGTCCGTTTGTAATTTCTTCTAAGGACTTCTACAATAAAATCGCATGCCATATTTTTGCCATATCTGGTGTGAAGCATTTTCTTAAGATTTTAAAATAAACCTCTCCGAGATTCAAGGCCTAGAACTTTGATATTTCGCATGTAGTGTCACCTAATAATGTTCAAACCTTAACCCCAAAGTCAAAATTGGCCCGCACAGATACTTGATACAGGTAAATTTTAAACTATTTTACTCAAGAACCAGTCAAATTTGTTCATATTAGGTAAAAATGAATCCAAGTTGAAGTTTGAAGTATGTTCAAAGGTAAGCACTTGGGTCAATTAGGTCCACATAGGAAGCCTTTCCTTTTTATATAGGAATACTGTAAGACAACGAGACACTTTCCCATCTATTTTAGCAGCTATTTTAATTATATTGAGACTGTTTGATTATTTAACTTACATTTTATGTCGACAACCTATCTTTCTATATCAGGCGTGGTCCGTTGGCGGATTGCACCAGTAAATTGACCTAACAACGCAGAAAGGACTGTATCTTTCTATATCAGGTGTGGTCAAATGGCGGATTGCATCAGTAAATTGAACTCTAAAGCAGGTAATACTTTATCTTTATCAGCTGATGTGCACTGGCTGATGTTTAACTTGTTTATCGATCTGTAAAAAAATGTTTATTGTGTCGGTCATTTTATTAATACTAATATTTGATACTTTGATTTGATTTTTGGTTAATATGAAATCAGATGGTAACATAATCTTTTTGATTCAATAAGGTCAAGGTCACAATTAAACTTTGACGACACTTCCAGTTTGTTGATATGTCATGTCTGGTCTGTAACTTTGTCTTACATGGATGCATTTTAAAATAGCGTGACTAAACTATGATAACTTTATTTCAATTAATTAAAATTGAAATAGCTTGTTTCAAATTACATAAGGAATGTTTTTCTTCATTTACTGAAATAAATAATATTTGGCTGATAATAATTACAATTTTTTTCGCATTTTTATTTGTGCTATGAAATAAATATCATGAAAAACTTGACTACAACGTTTGTATATACAAAAATATATGTTCAAGTTTACAACTTTCCAAGTATCTTTTGTAAAAAGTTGTTTTGTTGTTTTTTTATAAAATCCAAACTTGTCATCTTTACATAATTTATTATCATCCATACAGTCGTCCAAGCAGTAAGAATATTGTGGAGAAAAACATTTTTCAGAACTCTGTTATTTATATCATTACAGTTAATATCACATTCAAACATAAGATTAAGCAGTTTTATATCATATAAAACACTACAAGGACAATGTGAAAGTATACCATAAGCAGCTATACTTGCTTCATATTCCCTTCAATGCTGGCTGCGAATAGTGCATACATTATGAAAACAAATTGCTTTATTGTTAATGAGAAATAATACAACTAAAAAAAAAATAAGAGTCGAAACAATTGTATTTTTTATGTTATTTATGCCATGCTCCAAAAAGGATTTCCTCCTTATAGTTGTCATGGGACATTAAAAGATGTTGGCTGCAAATTGTACACTGATAAAGAAAGATACAGTACATTCAATCCACCATTGGACCACTCCTGATTTAGAAATGTATAGCAGTATTTGCATTTCTAGACCCATTTGGTCAGCCACCACCATTGCGTTTTCCATAGACTTACATTAAAACGTTTGACCTAATTTTCACTATTTCTATCATTCGCGGATCAAAAAGTACTATATCATATTAAAGTACTGTCCTAGATTCAAATTAAAATGTCCCCAAAATGGGGTCAAAAGTACCACTTTTTACCACTTTTTGACCCCTGAAGTTGGGTACCCACACTTTCAGCGTGAAAAAAAGTAAATTACACCAATTTTACTCTCCATGCAGTTTCCTTGATAATATGAATTAAGTCAGTCACAGAAACATAATTTTAATTTTTTATTGACACAAACATAATAAACTTATATTTTATTGTGATCATTTGCCAGTTTAACATTTTCATCCAACCAGAATTAAGCTTACTATAAAAATATATGCCCTGAACATCCCTATACCTTTTTATGCCAATCAGAGAGATCGTCTCAATGGTGGTAGCTAACCATTTACTGGCGCAATCCGCCATTGGACCTAATCTGATATAGAAAGATACAGTACTTTTTGCACTGTTAGATAAATTTACTGGTGCAACCTGCCATTGTACCCAACCTGATATAGTAAGATACAGTACTTTCTGCATTGTTAGATCCATTTACTGGTGCAATCCACCACTGGACCTCACTTGATATAGAAAAAATACATTACTTTCTGCATTGTTAGATCAAAGTTAAGATCACATTTTAAAATATTGCAGTTAAAATAATTTTTGTAAATGAGAATCATGAGGCTGTTTTTGTTATTTTATCCATTGTTTTGAATATAGAAATGAAGCTTTTAGTTGTTATGAATAGATTTCCGAAATAAAATGTTGCTATTATATCAATATCGTATAATTTACATTAAACACAAATCAGTTGAAGAAAAAGTATATATTGGAATGGAACATAAAAATTGTCAAATCCATATGTGTGTGTGTGTGTGTGTGTATGTGTGTGTGTGTGTGTGTGTGTGTGTGACACGTCCTAGACATATTTACATACCTGCAAATGTGTGTTATAGAGACATGTCATAACTGGCATCTATTATCTACATACATGTATTATAGAGACACGCTCTCACTAGCATATCTACAGCTACATATATGCGTTATAGAGACACGTTCTTACTGGCATATATCTATCTGCATATGTGTGTTGTAGAGATAATCCCTGACTAGCATATATATATATATATATACCTACATATGTGTGTTAATGAGAGACGTACTAACTAGCTTACATATACCTACATATATGTGTTATAAAGACACGTCATAACTAGCATATATATACCTACATATATGCCATATAGAGACACGTTCTTACTGGCATATATCTATCTACATATTGCTATATAGATACGCCCTAACTAGCATATATATACCTACATATGTGTGTTACTGAGAGACGTACTAACTAGCTTATATATACCTACATATATGTGTTATAGAGACACGCCTTACTGGCATATCTATATCTTCATATATGTGTTATAGAGACAGTCGTTAATGGCATATCTATATTTACATATATGTGTTATACAGACAATTTCTAACTGGCATATCTATATCTACATATATGTTTTATAGAAACACCTTCTTACTGGCATATCTATATCTATATATATATGTCTTTTTGAGACACATTCTAACTAGCATTTCTACATCTACATAATTTTATATGTGTTATAAAGACAGCCGTTACTGGCATATCTACATCTACATATATGTGTTATAGAGACACGCCCTTATTAGCATATATGTAGATATGCAAGTAACGACTGTCTCAAAAAGACACACACATATATATATGTCTTAAAGGGACACGTCCTTATTGGCATATCTTTATCTACGTATATGTGTTATATAGACACGTCCCTACTGGCATATCTTTATCTACGTATATTTGTTATAGAGAAACGTCCTTACTGGCAAACTACATCTATACATATTTGTGTTATAGAGACACGTCCTGACTGGCATATCTTTATTTACATAATTATATGTGTTATAAAGACACGTCCTTACTGGCATATCTTTATCTACGTATATGTGTTATATAGACACGTCCTTACTGGCATATCTTTATCTACGTATATTTATTATAGAGAAACGTTCTAACTAGCAAATCTTTATTTACATAATTATATGTGTTATAAAGACACGTCCTTACTGGCATATCTTTATCTACGTTTATGTGTTATATAGACACGTCCTTACTGGCATATCTTTATCTTCGTATATTTGTTATGGAGAAACGTCCTTACTGGCAAACTACATCTATATATATATATGTGTGTTATAAAGACACGTCTTTACTGGCATATCTTTATTTACATAATTATATGTGTTATACAGACACGTCCTTACTGGCATATCTTTATCTACGTATATGTGTTATAAAGACGCGTCCATACTGGCATCTTTATCTACGTATATTTGTTATAGGGAAACGTCCTTACTGGCAAACTACATCTATATATATATTTGTGTTATAAAGACACGTCCTTACTGGCATATCTTTATTTACGTATTTGTGTTATATAGACACGTCCTTACTGGCATATCTTTATCTACGTATATTTGTTATGGAGAAACGTCCTTACTGGCAAACTACATCTGTATATATATATATGTGTGTGTGTTATAGAGGCACGTCCAGACTGGCATATCTATATCCTCATATATTTATTATAGAGAAACGTTCTAACTAGCATATCTTTATTTACATAATTATATGTGTTATAAAGACACGTCCTTACTGGCATATCTTTATCTACGTATATGTGTAATATAGACACGTCCTTACTGGCAAACTACATCTATATATATATGTGATATAGAGGCACGTCCAGACTGGCATATCTATATCCTCATATATTTATTATAGAGAAACGTTCTAACTAGCATATCTATATCTACATAATTATATGTGTTATAAAGACACGTCCTTACTGGCATATCTTTATCTACGTATATGTGTTATATAGACACGTCCTTACTGGCATATCTTTATCTACGTATATTTGTTATGGAGAAACGTCCTTACTGGCAATCTACATCTATATATATATGTGTTATAGAGGCACGTCCAGACCGGCATATATATATCCTCATATATTTATTATAGAGAAACGTTCTAACTAGCATATTTATATCTACATAATTATATGTGTTATAAAGACACGTCCTTACTGGCATATCTTTATCTACGTATATGTGTTATAGAGAAACGTCCTTACTGGCAAACTACATCTATATATACATGTGTTATAGAGGCACGTCCAGACTGGCATATCTATATTATCATATATTTATTAAACATAAACGTTCTAACTAGCATATCTATATCTACATAATTATATATGTCATAAAGACACGTCCTTACTGGCATACCTTTATCTACGTATATGCATTATATAGACACGTCCTTACTGGCATATCTTTATCTACGTATATGTGTTATACAGACATGTCCTTACTGGCATATCTTTATCTACGTATATTTGTTATAGGGAAACGTCCTTACTGGCAAACTACATCTATATATATATTTGTGTTATAAAGACACGTCCTTACTGGCATATCTTTATCTACGTATATGTGTTATACAGACATGTCCATAATGGCATATCTTTATCTACGTATATTTGTTATGGAGAAACGTCCTTACTGGCAAACTACATCTATATATATATATATATGTGTGTTTTATAGAGACACGTCCAGACTGGCATATCTATATCCTCATATATTTACTATAAAGAAACGTTCTAACTAGCATATCTATATCTACATAATTATATGTGTTATAAAGACACGTCCTTACTGGCATATCTTTATCTACGTATATGTGTTATAGAGAAACGTCCTTACTGGCAAACTACATCTATATATATATATATATGTGTTATAGAGGCACGTCCAGACTGGCATATCTATATCCTCATATATTTATTATAGAGAAACGTTCTAACTAGCATATCTATATCTACTTAATTATATGTGTTATAAAGACACTTCCTTACTGGCATATCTTTATCTACGTAAATGTGTTATATAGACACGTCCTTACTGGCATATCTTTATCTACTTATATGTGTTATATAGACACGTCCTTACTGGCATATCTTTATCTACGTATATTTGTTATAAATAAACGTCCTTAGTGGCAAACTACATCTATATATATATATATATGTGTGTGTGTGTTATAAAGACACGTCCTAACTGGCTTATCTTTATCTACGTATATGTATTATATAGACACGTCCATACTGGCATTCTTTATCTCCATATATTTATTATAGAGAAACGTCCTTACTGGCAAACTATATATATATATATATATATATATATATATATATATATATATATATATATATATATATATATATGTGTGTGTTAAAGAGACACGTCCTAACTGGCATATCTTTATCTACGTATATTTGTTATAGACAACGCCTTACTGGCAAACTACATCTATATATATATGTGTTATAGAGACACGTCCTAACTGGCATATCTATATCTACATAAATTTGTTATAGAGACACATCTGACTGTCATATCTATATTATCATATATTTATTATAGAGAAACGTTCTAACTTGCATATCTTCATCTACATATATGTGTTATAAAGACACGTCCTTATTGGCATATATTTACCTACATATATGTGTTATAGAGATATGTCCTTACTGGCATTTATTTACTTACATATATGTGTTATAGAGACACGTCCTTACTAGCATGTATATATACCTACATATGTGTGTTGTAGAGATACGTCCTAACTGGCATATATATATCTACATATATGCGTCATAGAGACACGTCCTAACTAGCATGTGTGTGTGTATATATATATATATATATATATATATATATATATATATATATATATATATATATATATATACATACACCTACATATGTGTATAATAGAGAGACGTACTTACCAGTATATATAAACCTACATACATGTGTTTTAGAGAGACGTCCTAACTAGCATATATATACCTACATATTGTGTGTTATAGAGACACGTCTTAACTAGCATATTTATACCTACATATTGTGTCTTATATAGACACGTCCTAACCAGCATACATATACCTACATATATGCGTTATATAGACACGACCAAACTAGCATATATATACCTACATATATGTATTATAGAGATACGTCCTAACTAGCATATGCAAACCTTCATAGCATGTGTAATAGAGACACGTCCTAACTAGCATATATATATATACTTATTTTTGTTATAGTGACACGTCCTAACTAGCATATATATGTACTTATTTGTGTTATAGTGACACGTCCTAACTCGCATATATATATACTTATTTGTGTTATAGTGACACGTCCTAACTAGCATATATATACCTACATATATGTATTATAGAGAGACGTCCTAACTAGCATTATATATTAAAGAGACACTCCATATATTTATATTCATTTCTTCTCTCTTTTTTTGAGCTAGTATATGCAACAATGGAATGGTCCAAATTATAACTAGTTTTCATGCAACTAGATGTTCTGCAGTTTACAAGATTATTCGAAATAAGAAAATAATCTAATCGACAAGAGGTCAGTGGTGAAGTATTTGAATGCCAGTATATTGACGCTTTGTGGCAACCCTTAGTGTAACCGCAACCCTTAGTGTAACAAAAATATTTTGTTAAACTAAGGAGCGATATATGATATATTGTTGCAATATGTAACAAAATTTAGGAAATTATCTTAATAGTATCCCTACATATTATGCAAAATTACACAATGTATACAATTGATCTGTTTAATACCGAAACGAAATGTACCGTTTATGTAACCGCCTTAAAATTGGGGATGGGTGCGGTGATGAGGTAGATAAATTTGATACCAATTTTCGTCCGTCTGTCCGTCAGTCCGTTCTTCCGTACGTCACGATTTTCAGGTTAAGGTCAATATCACTGTTTCTAAAAGTAGAACATCACAGTTACCGCTCGACCGCCCTTATTTTAATCCAATTTTGATGAAACTTAATATAGGTGTTCAGAAAACAAAAAGTAAGAAGTGTTACAAACAATACATTGTTTCAGTGAATGTTTTGGTTATTTTGGAAAGGAATTAGTCTTGAATCATGAGGTATTACTACATTGTCACTACAAAAAGTGAACTGGTAACTGAAAGTGAAAATGGTATTTTCCTTTAATGCTAGGTAGGAACATGAAATCAGAGACATAAAATAATATTTAATATCTCTGATGAAATCAAGGAAATGTACTGTACAAGTGCTTATATAATATATAGGACTAGAAATATGATTATAGAGTGTGCACGTAATTTTGTATTGGCGATATCATTTACTTCAAACTAACTTTCAATAAGTATAAGGGACAATACGTATGAAAACATTAGCCCTGTTTTTATTGAATGACTATACAATTCATATTCGCCACCCCTACGTGTAACAAAAACTATCGTCGGAATAAGAACTTCTTCATCAAATCACATTCACATCAATTTATTTTTGTTACACTTAGGGTTGCGGTTATCAATTAACCTTGGTGTAACAAAAATATACTTATCCCTAGAATCATATTTTCTTCACCAAATCACATCTACATAAAAATCATTATCAATAACCCTTAGTGTAACAAATGTTTTGTCAGAGATGCTAGACGTTTTTCTTAACCTCTAGTTAATAGTTTTTATCTAAATATGAAGTGGAACAAGAGCACCGCAAGCAGGTGCAGACGCTCGTCTTTTTTTCCAAATCTATTATGTAGGTCAAAGACAGTGAATTAACCTTTTTAAACTTGATGGTGATTAGTTTAAAAAATCAAAACTATAACTGAAAAAATAGAACAGATTTAAAACAATCACCAAAAAATAGAGATGTCGAAGAACAACGTTAACTCGACTATTCTAGCCTTGTCGATCACAGAACAGTATATTATAATGTACCATCAGAAAAACAGATATATCTGTATGAATGAAACCATCTTTCATATTAGCAAAATAGCAGATACATGTTTGTGCAAGAAGGACTATTAGGGCAGAATATACACTATGTCTTTGTCTGGCTAAGGCTAGCTAGCCAGTACTTAAGCTGAAATGTATTTAATTTATTTTTAAAATCTGGGTGTGAATGTGGGGGTGTATGTGCCAAAGTTTAATAAACAGGACTGTTTAGTTTAATACTATAAAAAAGAAGTTGGAGGGAGAGGGTGTATTGGGGTTAGTAACAAAGTTTAAAAGGGACAGTGTATCTACTTCAAAATTTTAAGAAAACAATTGGAGGGGGTGGGTGGTGGTGGTGGTGGGGGGGGTTTAGGGTGGTAACAAAGGGGCAGAATAGTATTAAATTTAAAACAAAACATAATTTAAAAGAAAAGTGAAAAAAAATGGAAGAAGTGAAATCCTTGGGGTCAGTAACAAAGTTGAAATGGGGCAAATTATTTAATTTAAAACAAAACAAAATTAAGTGTGAGGGTCTTTGGGTCGGTAACAAGGTTGTTGAAATGGGGCAGAGTATTTGATTAAATAAAAAACAAAATTAAAAAAATATATTATATGAGCAGCAGGATGGGGGTCTTGGTCAGGGTCAGTGATGTGAATTTGTTTTAGTTGATGGTGATCAGCTTACAGAATTAATAGTATTACTGAAAATAATTAATTGATTGATTGATTGATTGAATATTTAGCGTCATTTTATGCCATCGAGGGCTAACAGACAATCAGTTAACCTAACCACTGTTTCCTGGGATTAACCAGTACTCGAGCACACCCTATCTCCGCAAGTAACTGATAACTTTCCCACTTGAATCAGTGGTGAGAGACGAATGATAATGAGACACAATGTCGTATATCGATCATCACGGAGACTGTTGCCGGGCGGGGATTCGAACTCACGACCCCTGGATTGATAGTCAGACGCGTAACCGACTGAGCTAATCAGGGCCCGATTAATTCAATTAAAATTAATGAAAAATAAAATTGATTTAAAAAAATAAATAAATAAAATCCAAACCCGAGCTAAACAAAAACCTTTAACTTCAGGTTTTAAAGCCCAAATTATAAACATTTATGTAATTTACGGCAATAATTCTAAGGTCGCTGTGCCATAAACCTTTAATACATATTTACAAATGTACCGTTATTGCTTGTTGACATTTGGTTGGTTTAGAAAGAGAAAATGAAGATCAATGGCACGCATGTGAACATTGTAACATGGCAGTTTCCCACCACGACAGTCGCCCGTTTGAAATGTATTTCATAGTAGTAGTTGGGGTTTGTTTGCTTGATTTGATACTCGGGTTTGTTATTCAACATACGTATCGGATCTCCGATAACAGATCTGTAGTAGTCACTTATATAAAGGCTACTAGAAGGTTACCGACTTTAAGCCCAGTGAGTAAATTTGCATTTCAGTTTGGCTATGTCATGGGATTAACAATTTATGATTAATATAATAATATAATTCATACTTTAAAGTACAGCGTTTTAAATGATTAAATCATTTTTTCTATTAAAAGGTAAGTTACTTATAAATTTAATTAATAATCAACAAAATGCACACTATTAAGCCATATTCACATTTAGGAGTCATGTAATTACGAGGACGTTATGATACGCCCAGCGTAGTGCTCGGAAAGGTCGATAAGTAGTTTAAACACATTTATTCATTCAAATTTACATACATGCACATCAGTTTAAGTATAAATATGGATTAAAATGGAAGAAAAAACCTTATAATTTTTTTTCTCCATAATTGATTATTGGACATAATCGTTTATATCTTATCACAGACCTGGTATAGTTCGATTCATAGAATGATTAATTAGATAGTTTAAAAACTCTTTTTAACTTAGCAAAATATATAACGTGCGTGCGTGCGTGCGTGTATGTAGGTGTCGATTCGATTTCATTATTATTGTTCAACGTAACAATAATTTTTTATACTATGTATTAGTAAAAAAAGAGTTATGTTCTATTCTGTCTAATGTTTCTGTTACCACCAATGTGACTGAAGGTAATGCTAGCACCACTCATGTACCAGATTAATATAACATGCTCAGTTAAGCTTATATCAATTATAAAACGTATTGGTCAGAGGTGCTTACATGAATTTATATATATATTGTCCGTCCAGTCCAGAAGTGTTGCATGTAAATCCATACTATATAAGTCATGGTCGACACCAAATGTATTGGTTTGGCAGAGGCCTTAATATTATATCTATGGTTTGAATTGTAGCTAGGCGCTCTCGCCGTTGTCTGGTCTGTTCATTAATGTCTTGGTTATTCACAAACAATAGTTTTCATATTCACGTACTCAGCAGAGCCAATCTATTTATAGATGCAAGCTAGTGCTAAAACAGAACTTCCTATGTATATATTTATGTTAAAAAGAAACGTCTTAAACATATTCTCACTGGACCCAAGACTAGAAAAAATATACTAAAAGCTTCCTCGCTTTGCACATAGAATTTAAAGGAAAAAGTTCTACGTCTGGTCGGCTCGGTGTGGATATAATGTGACTGGATGGGTATAGAATGTGTCTGTGGCATGATACTCGAGTAGACAACGGCGAAATATAACTGAAAATTGTCGATAGCATCGCTAGACACCATACAATAACACCTATATAGATATATATATACATACCTTATAAGAGCACTAGAGTCACAGCTAAGGTGTTATAGTCTTAATTTTTCATTTGTCAACTCATTACTACCTCAGTCGTATCTTCTCATTGTTAAATTTCTTAATTACTAACTGTACATTAAACTGTACATTAAACACGCCCATATCTTACCCTCAACATGATCTATAATTCCTAACAGCCCTCAAAGCTCATTATCTTGCTATTTCACCTCATTACGGTAATATATTTAATATTTGCAATGTTAAACAGCATTTAAAAAAGGCATTTCATAAATAAATAAATAAATAAATAAATAAATAAATAAATAAATAAATAAATAAATAAATAAAAATACGCGATGATTTCCTGTTTGTACGTATAAAAAGTTATTGAAAAGGTGGCATTTATAGGGATATATATATATATATATATATATATATATATATATATATATATATATATATATATCTAAAGAATGAAATAACTGATTATAATAATATTACAGATTACTCAAGAAAAAGACAAGAACTAAAACGATATAATAACTGAAATCGTGTCTTTTTTCAGAACATTTTAAGATATTATTATATCTTTACAAAATAAATCAAACAAACAAACAATATTTATTTCGCATTTGTGAGTACAGTGCACATAGATATATAATTACTGTAGAAATTAAAATATGGAGTTTTAATATTAACAAAAGAAGGCAAAACAATTAAAAAAAAAACAAGTTGACTTACATTGACATCAAACAACCACGGATTTTCGATTTCATAACACGAATGTTAGGTCATCGCGCTCTGAACTCTATAACTGTATGTTCATCCGGGATTGTATCAGATGCCACGCGTCCAAATGGTTTAATATTTCATCCACACCATACGTAAACATAAATTAACAGACGAAACCTTAACACCGACCACAATGACTGGATGAGCAGTTGGTACACGTACTAACCATGATAATGACGTTACAATAAAAGGCATAAAAAGCATGTCTTCAGGAGCCACAGACAAAATAGTCCCATGTAGCTTACATACTTGGTTACGGATTCATCCACTCTTGCTCTACCATCCCCGTAATTATATCACAAGACGAGTGGTAAATAAAAGTAGTCCCAGCAGACGACTTTCCTCTCACAAACACGGCAGGATGCACCTACACGCGTGTATGTTAACTAACGATGCGTCGAACCTTCACATCGTGTTAATCACAGAATATCGCCCCATTATTACAGTAAGGTGCTTAATGCATATGACTAAAGGAAGACGATTGGCAACTTTCATCATTATCACACTGAGTTTTAAAGGGAATATATCAGAATTTTTCAAAATTTTCAAAATTGTTAAAATCATATTTTTTTTAGAAAGAGTCATGTAGCTGACGACGATGTGAATGTCGTAAAGCATATTTTAAATGGTGTTTCAATAATGGGGGATTTCGTTCAGTTTTTATTGAGTTTCCCACGTTTTAGTGGATTTTACATACCAAACCATTCGGATTATATTTATAAATTATAATGAGATGCTTTTTATCCATTTTAAAAATAATTATATTTTTAAGACATTTCTATCGTGATTGTCTGATATACTCCCTTTAAGATTCTGCAATATCGCTATAGGATCTTGCAGTTCCGCAATCCTTTAACGGATATGACATTTTCATTAAAGATGAAAACTTAATTAAGTATACGAGCGTATATTATTATTGTAATAAGAAATTGTCTAGACGTTGTCAATATGTTATTTGAGTGAACACGCTGTATTTAATATAGATTTAAATGTATGCAACAGATGGTGCGTACAGAACAAATAACGAATTTCACATTTTGTATTATCCATCACCACATAAGTACATGTAACGTTTGTATCAGACGTGTTACATTAAAATGGAAATATACTGAGATAAAGATTTCTGATTAATTTTGTTTGAAGTAAGGTATAATGCAATCAAAACTTTTCCAGTTCAATATTTTTATCATTCCTATGACAAGCTATGGTGAAATTACGGTTGTTGTTTTGCATCTAGGCGACAACTGTGTCCATCTTATAATTTTATACAAGCACCAGTTTTCTCCCCTGGCAATATCCGTATACATACATTTTAGCAATCTTTGCGTTATTAACGCGGTTAATGCGACGATTGAAAAGACTGGAAATTCATAGGGAACGGGGGCGCTGGTTATCTGTCCATACATCTGTTTTCTAGTACCCTTAAGTACCCTCTTGCTGTAATAAATTCTGCAAAACCATCGAGTACATCTGAGTTTCGTTTTATATTTTAAATGAATGATACATAAATGATAGATATAGTAAAAAAGTAGATAAAATTACCGTTTTGCAGTGCTAAAAAAAATAAATATCCTTAACTAGATTTCTTCATCAGAGAAGATAAATAAAATCATAAAACAAACAATTGTATCTATACAAAACGCAATAAAATGACTGACGGAATATGTTGAAGAGAGACTAACAAATTTACTCAAATATCTACACACTAAAAAATACTAAACTTTTCACACACTTTAACTTGCTCAAATTCTACACACTTAAAACTTGATCAAATTTCTTCAGACTTGAAAAAAGTTAACTAAATATATTACAATTTGCGCGCTCTGTAACTGTTAGCGATTCATTCTTCGTTTAACTGGCTCTGTATAATGTAGGTCACATCGGTTTTAAATGTGCATACATGTACATAGGTTTATGAAACAACAAACTTCTGGGGTACGTTTTATGAGCTGTCATGTTAAATCGAAAATTCAACTAAGCAGTGAGCCTTTAATTTGGCGGCTTCATCATACCATCCGAAGCTTTCGTAGTAAGGCAATATATTCCAAACATTATTTCTTAACTCTTTACTATATAAACCTTTACTATATATAGACGCCTTTGGATACCTCTAATATAGACGGCTTTTGAACTATTGGATGAATTATGTTTGTATTAACTGACAGAGTGGAAAACAGTGCTGGAAGTGTTCAGATTGCTCGTTACGAGCAGTCTGAACTCTTCCTGCACTGTTTTCAAAGGCCTTCTGTGATTGGTGTGGGAAAACGTGTATCTATGGAGTAAAATGTTAAATGACATTATTATATTCATTTTCACGATGTTTGGTGCTGACATAAAATGTATTCAATAAATATGATTATAACCTTGTATTAGATCAGATATTTTATTTATAGTAATAGCATACCTGTCATGTAATAAACTATTATATAATTTTGTATATATATGTAGAATGAGAAACTTTATATAGTTTAATATATTTGATGATAGTTTGGTTTAAATACATTGTAATGTCATATATACTTAATAGCTTTAAAAATGCAAGTTTGGTATCATATGGGTATTTAATATCGTTATAATTCCAATCTTATTAACATATATGTATTTAAAAAGCATTTTCATTCAACAACGTCAATTTTTTGAAGACTTTTATTTTTCGATAAAACCCACTTGAGAACCGGACTACTTTTTTTACGTTTTCAAGCGTAAACAAAGATTGCGGCTTGTTGACAAGAACGCTAGAAAATAAATCTATCAACAATCGATATTCGGTTGTTATACGTACCAAATGGCGTACACCACGGTTCAATTTTTATTAAAATAATAAAATATAACACAAAAAGTTGTTAGTTTGTTGATTTTTTCACTTTTATTGTTTTATTACCGTCTGTTTGAAGCGTCTGCTCGAATATTGCCATCGTACCAGCACCGTGCCGGCACAATATCCGACTGAGGCAATTTTTAGTTGGTGTTTCCTTACGGTGAAGGAATGGATAACAACCATGATGTGTGTTGATTGCTGAACAATATTCTAATATGTATATAATAACTTAAAGGTGTTTACAAGTAAGGTATAAAACATGTAACATATTTAAAACTTTAAAGCCGTTAAGTAGGGTTGGTAAAAACATTTTACAACGTAAGTTACGACCCTACCCTAAATACAACACATAGAATTTAAATATGGCTAAAAAGCTATTGGAAAGTTATATTTCAATAACAAATACAATGCTAAAGCGAAAACAAACACATTGTCTGAATAGTATATGTAAATGTAAATAGTGAGAAGAATAGGAAATAGTTGGAAATGCTTAGTACATAGATCAAACAGAAGAGAAATAGTGGAGATAGTATTTCGTAAAGCTTGTAGTGGAAAGATATGCTGTTTTGATGCTGCCGCCCCTTGAACGTTAAATCAATCCTGTCATTGTCAGCGTGGGAAAATGGATGCTGTTGTCATGTTCACCTGTAGTATTTCTGTTCTGCCCTTTTATCATTCTATGACAATGCCATTTATATTACAGATGTTTGTTGTATTATCGATACGTGTTTCATGGTCGTTGTGTTGTACTTCAATCAGATGTCAGATTCAGCGTCGCCTTTAATATTATCTATAATACATCTAGTACTTGCGTGATATGTGTCACCTTCGCTTATATCACAATTCGATACAGACAGTTTCTGCTATAAGTATTTAACAGTATGGTAAACAAACACATTAAGTTTCAAGGTCTCACTGAACAATTACCTCCCTTACATGACGGTAGCAAGATTATTACGCCCAAGAAATTAGAGCTGTGTAAAGCGGTTGGGTAATTTTTTTTTTAAAAATGCATAAAATGTCATATTTCTTTGTGCATATGGGAACATTGGAACATTTTCATGATTTCTGCAAAGTTTGGGTGACCCTGGGAACTGTTTGATGATGCTATAACAGTTTAAAGATGCGTAGTGATACACTGCAACAAATGGGCAGAATTGTCAAAAATGAAGGGGTGCCATCAAACCATCGAAATTGTGAAAAAGCAACCTGGTCAACCCCATGTTTTTTTCTGCATATTTGGACCAACAGAGGACTATCTATGGGAATAAGGCACTTTTAGAACCATTGGTAATGTATCCAGTGTTCCAGAAGTGCATGTCTCTATATGTAGAACAGTACAAAATTAATTGGTGTGTGAGACGTTCAAGAACCAGATCATTTTCGGTAGACGCTGGGAGGAAACTGCATCTTTGTGATTCAGATTTACATTCTTTTTCAAAATATGTCACTTTCTATGGGAAATACTGTATTTGAAACCTCTAAATGGAAAAATAAATTTATTTTTGTGAAAAATGGATGACTTTGAGTGAAATAGAGAAGTGTCACACAGGCAAAACCAAACTTGAAGCTAAAACAGTAAAGCAAATAGGGCAATGAGACTGAGCAGCTGAAAATTTGTCATGGAAATGTTGGAATCTGGATTTATTCAATTCAATGGAAGGAACACAAAGTGAGATCATCTATTTAACTGAAAAAGAAATGATCATGTATGCAAATATGCTTTGCTTCATCATGTGATAAGACTTGATTTTAGCCATCTGTCTCAAAATCCTGGCTAAAATGAATAGAAGTTTGCACTTAAAAACACTTGAAAGCCACACAGAGAGACAGTGATGCTAATATATCACAACAAAAGCATGTCTAGAGCATTCACTGCATCCAGATTTCATGATTTATGTAAGTTAAACCATTTTTTTTGTGTTAGAAACTCATTATTTATGTATAATTCATACCCCACCCACATAAAAATGGTAACATTTGTCGCGATACTGTTTCCACTCTTTAGCGCATGCTTTTTGACAATACGGTTTGCTCGCGTATGAGCAATATTGTTTTTATGTCGCTGTTTATCAATTAATATTATATTGATCATGAATTATGGAGAAATTTCCTGTTTCATTATTTTGTCATTGATATTTGTTATCAACAGCTCTGTATCCAGTTTTCGATATACCGACCGCCAAACTGTCGCGTTTCATTTTAATGGTATGGCGTATGACTGCCATTTTTGTTTTACTGTCATTTTTTTCTCCTCAGTGTTGATATTTATGTGGCTGGGTCTGGCTTATACACAGTATTTACCTACTCTTGGACATTCAGTTAAATTGTAAAATGCGACATCTTTGAAATGACGCGAAACAGATTCGCGTAATAATTTCTCAGCGTTTAGTTAACCTGTGCTTGAAACTTTTGTACCATCATCTGATTTCTTTCGGTTGTTCTTCTTACTTTTTTTTCAAATAAAAATACATGATGCTTGCTATAGAATATAGATTTTTCTCATTGAAGATGATGTTTTTTCACTGTCTGTTATTGAATGTGTACAATATTTTTCTCCACATTCAACAGTTTAGCATTCTCCAATATGACAATTTCTAATTTTCGTATAATTATTGCAACAACTCTATTTTAACTGCCCATTTTTTATGCCAGTTTTGGAAAATCTGTAAAGTAACGAGTCATCTCGCGACAAGTATTTCTTATCGCGATATTCTTTGATATATTTATTTCAAACTAATTTGTGGTAAAGAGATGCGGTTTAGCAAACCGTCTTTTTGCAATGAGCTTATCGGTCCAGCCAAATATGCTGTATCCATATTTTGTCTCATTTTCAGTTATCATTTCATTTTCTTGCTTTAAAGTGACTTTCATGCACAGTTTACTTTCATTTGCTATTTTTATTGATAAAATAAACAAAATAGTATTGGAATTTAATATATGCCTAATAGATACCTCAATTGGTAAGGGAAATATTCATCGTTGATAATTTATCTAATGCATGAACACAAGTATGTTATTCATTCATGTATTGAAAAAGGGGGCATGGTTAGTGTCAGTGACATGCAAATTATTGCTGGGCACCTTCAAACATTAATATTTGTTTGTTATAAATATAAAAAAAAGTCAAATATATAGTTTTGCAACAAAACAGAGCATTATTTGAAGCAAAAACAACTATTTATCCATATATGGTCATGTATTTTGACACTTAAGTTATGTAATGTTGCATATACAATAAAATGAATATGCAGTCAGATAGATACACTATTGGAGCCAATACAAGGACATTTTCAAAGTGTTTCTTTTTCTAGAATTATTTTTATTAAGGTACAATGGCTAAAAAATTTTGGCAGTTTTTCCTGTTTTCGAGTCGTCCGAAACTGATTAATGCATGTGTGACCGCCATCTTATTTTGGTGCATGAATTCGAAAACAGTTGCGCGATGAATTCAAAAGGCGTATTTTTATATTTAGAAATGGTAAAGGTTTGTTCGACAAAAATTTCAGTCAAATGTCGTGACAATTTCTATTCTTCAAGGTCTCACTGAACAATTACCTCCCTTACATGACGGTAGCAAGATTATTACGCCCAAGAAATTAGAGCTGTGTAAAGCGGTTGGGTAATTTTTTTTTTGAAAATGCATAAAATGTCATATTTCTTTGTGCATATGGGAACATTGGAACATTTTCATGATTTCTGCAAAGTTTGGGTGACCCTGGGAACTGTTTGATGATGCTATAACAGTTTAAAGATGCGTAGTGATACACTGCAACAAATGGGCAGAATTGTCAAAAATGAAGGGGTGACATCAAACCATCGAAATTGTGAAAAAGCAACCTGGTCAACCCCATGTTTTTTTCTGCATATTTGGACAAACAGAGGACTATCTATGGGAATAAGGCACTTTTAGAACCATTGGTAATGTATCCAGTGTTCCAGAAGTGCATGTCTCTATATGTAGAACAGTACAAAATTAATTGGTGTGTGAGACGTTTAATAACTTAAACAATTGTACAAGACAAAACTTCTTTTCGATGCTTAACCTTGATGTGTGTGCAGAATTTATAACATCAGTGTTTTTCAAGGTGTAAACCCATCATTGATTTTTGTTCTTTATTCTGTAGTAAATAATAAAAGTTTTAAACCTTGTCATTCAAATAAGGAAAATACATTTTTAAAGAAGAAGAAACGAAGATTATTTATAACTGCAATTATGCGACTACCCCACGGAAGCACTTCCTTTTTGCAATGGTGGTACTATGTCTCAAGAGAAATTCATTGTTTTATCAATAAATGGAACAAAAACAAAACGAATGTTATTTGCCCCAAAGAGTATTCCTCCGAATTTTGTGTTTATTTCCTTGACTGCGAAAATAAGATTTATCAATCAGAGAATCTTCATCAGTGTGTATTAATGATGCTTTAATAAATGATATCAATATCGGGATGTCATTATAGGTTAATGTATTTGATACTTCTCGTTTTATGATGTGACTGTAAGGGAGGAGCGAGGTTTAATGCTCCAGTAAACCAAGTTTAAGTCAATTGACTTTTCAAATCTAAAAATATTATTTCACAAAATTAGACTTTTTATAAAGGGCCAAAACTGTTCAGCTTAGAATACAAAAAAAATAAAAAAATTGAAAACATATTTTAAAACAAGGCCATTGGAAATTTGTTATCGTGACATATTGTAATGCATTCGTATCAAAAGACTTTTAAAAATAAACTTATTTTAAAATGTTTATTTATATAGCACATATTTATAAATAAACAAACATATGTCACTTTTTTTAAGTATTGGTTTTATAATTAATATGATTATTACATATGTTGAATGTGTTTGTGCTGTTGTGGTAGAATTGTACTTTTAATTAATTCTACGTTTACGGTTGGACATATACTCTGGAATATTTATATTGAGTTTAATTCAGATTTGTGATTGACTTTAATGTTTTACGCTGTACATGTCTTCTTCTTTACATTTATGTATATGATAGGTCAGAAAATAATGCATGCATGGATGCATGCTGTGGTCGATTAAAGATATGTTTACAGATATTGGCCAGTGTTTTTATTACCAAGCAAATTATAATAGCACGTATAACTGGTAATAACGTCTTTGAGCATTTGCTTTAGTGGAACAGATTATAGACAGTTCTAAAACGATTGGTAATAAAGTAACGAAAAACTATATATACATATTTTTGTTATATATCTTACACATATACATATTTGTGTATTATACCGTACACATATATATATTTGATTTTATACCGTACATATAGACAAAATTGTGTGTTATACCGTACACATATACATATTTGTGTATTTTATCGTACACATAGACATAGTTGAGTATTATATAGTACACATATATATATTTGTGTTTTATACCGTATTCATATACATATTTGTGTTTTATATCGTTCTTATATAATATATATATGTGTATTATATCGTACACACACACACACACACACACACACACACACACACACACATATATATGTATATTTATATATATATATATATATATATATATATATATATATATATATATATTATATATATATTTGTATATTTGTGTTTTATACCGCACACATATACATATTTGTATTTTAAATCGTACACATATATACATTTGTGTTTTATATAGTACACATATACATATTTGTGTTTAATATCGTACACATATATACATTTGTGTTTTATAGCGTACACATATACATAATTGTGTTTTTTACCGTACATATATACTTTTTTATCTTTTATACCGTACTCATGTACATATTTGTGTTTTATACCGTACACATATATATATTTGCGTTTTATACCGTAAACATATACATATTTCTGCATTTACCATACACATATATATATTTGTGTTTTATACCGTACACATATATATTTTTGTGTTTTATTCTGTACATATACACATATATATGTGTTTATACCGAACACATATGTATATTTGTGTTTTATTCCGTATATTCCATATATATATTTGTGTTTTATACCGTACACAAATATATATTTGTGTTTTACACCGTACACAAATATGTATTTGTGTTTTATACTGTATCCTTTTATATATTTGTGTTTTATACCGTACATATATACATAGTTGTGTTTTATACCGTACCGTTTTATATATTTGTGTTTTATTCCGTACACATATATATATGTTTGTGTTTTATTCTGTACCCATATATATATATTTGTGTTTTATACCGTACACAAATATATATTTGTGTTTTATACTGTATCCTTTTATATATTTGTGATTTATACCGTACATATATACATAGTTGTGTTTTATACCTACCGTTTTATATATTTGTGTTTTATTCCGTACACATATATATATATTTGTGTTTTATTTTGTACACATATATATATATTTGAGTTTTATACCGAACACATATATATATTTGTGTTTTATTCTGTATATTCCATATATATATATATGTGTTTTATACCGTACACAAATATATATTTGTGTTTTATACCATACACAAATATATATTTGTGTTTTATACCGTACCCTTTTATATATTTGTGTTTTATACCGTACACATATACATGGTTGGGTTTTATATCGCACACATATACATATTCGTGTTTGATACCGTGCACATATACATACTGTCGCCTTTGTAAGACAGTAGCAAAGTAGTTTGACAACATTACTTCTATTTTCACAGCCTCGCTTTATGATGTAATGACGGTGAATTAGCAAGGTCGATCCACGTGTCAACGAGGTTTAAGCACCCGACTGGGGGTTTTACAATTGTTTTTTTTACAAATATATTATTCAGTGGGAGTTTTAGAAAATAACATTTGATGAACCTTAGCACTGATCGACATATTTCTTCTCATTAAAAAGATGTAAAATTGAAGAAAGATCTATTCATTTTTTGATTAAAGAATAAATCATTTTGACGTTTTTTTCATGGAAATCCATTTAGTTTTCAGAAAGTCTAATTAAACAGGTTTATTCTAATTTTCATTGCGCCTAAAAGCGTAAAGCCGCATTGTACCATATCGTACGATATATTGAAAGATGTTGATTCATAAATTGCACGAAATTCTTTAAGTATGAGGAGTGTTTAACTATATTTATCTGACTGTATTATGGAAACTCCGTCCAGTCTAGCGGAAAACATCTTTCGGAATCGTTGTGACGAGAAGCAGTCAGCATGTTACTGTTTCTTTACATAACGGCAGATGGGTATGTGAATTTTATTTTATGTTGTATATGGTTGAGTTATTTAAATGTCTGATAGATATATTTTGACGTTATCAGATCTAAGTAAAGTTGTATAAATTATTCACATCACATTCGTGATATTGAGAGTTGTTTTGTTAGAATATAGGCCGAGGATTCTGAGAACGTATTTTGAGCTGTTGATATTGTGTTTACGAGGAAGTATTGAAATGTATCATGTTAGAATTGATTGATATGTGTAATTAAATTTTGTGGATGCTTATTCTGATATTCACAAAGTGAATAGATACAGATTGTTTATATTATAAATGAGAAATTATGTAGAGATATAATTGCTACTTTGGGATTGACGGAAGTTCTTATATGAGATGTTGTTTAAACTACCATGAAACTGCAAATAGTAAGAATTGAATGAACTGTTATCATATATTGATAAATCTACCATGAAACTGTTAGATGGTAAGAATTGAATGCACTGTTATAATAAGTTGATAAATCTACCATGAAACTGTTAGATGGTAAGAATTGAATGCACTGCTATTACATATTGATAAAATACCAATAAATATTGTATATATATATTGTAGCCTTTTTTAGACGTACGCGAGACATGTGTCCGCTACGTTAACGACGTATAGACGTGACAGGAAGTCAGCTGATGGTGGTACCGTCATAAGGACAGTAACCCACAGAATCGTTATATGGACAACTTGACGATCCTGGCGTCGGAGTATAGTCGAAGATAGTCGGTACGAGGCAACGTTAAGCCAGATAACTCAGTATAGATTTATGGGTAAGATAACCCTGTTTATATAGCCATCGCAACGAGGGACGACCGACGCTAAATCCACAATAATCCGGACGCGGTAGTAGTATCTTAAATACAAATATTAGTGTATTTCAATAACAGTTATAACATTCATATGGTGTAAGCAGTTTGCATCGCGATATAAATATACGGAACGTGTAGGAGAAAGAACTTGCGATTAAAAAAGTGTTATTTCCATCATAGGACATTTTAAACCAGCTGTTTTTTTGTTGATGTGTATTCAGCCTTAATTTGTATATATTGTATAATTGTATATTCGTAATTTTGTTGATGTAAAAATAAAATTGTAAAATGTAAATTTTATTTTGAGTATACTTGTATTCTACCCTCATGAGTTGTCGGCCTTTGGTCATTTTGCTACAGCCAATTTGACGTCAAAACATTTCACTCTATATCGATTTATTTTTGCTTCAATTTGAAAACACATATTACAAAGATGAATGCTTAATGAGTTTTGTATTCACTTTACCTTGCAAATTACTGCGTACTATTTACATTGTTGTAAACAGCACGCTTCCTCATAATATCCTTTTCTCTCCGAATCCATTAATAAACGATACTGTAAATAAAGGCTCCAAGTTAATGATAATGGACAATTAAGTATTGTATGTTCACAACTACAATTGAAAAAAATCTTCGTTCGTTCCATATTGTGATCTCTATCATGATTATGTTACAGTTACTCGTATACGGAGAGGTAGTCGACAATTGATGATTATTTAACAGAAAGGAAATAAGTTTCTATTTAGAGGCAAGGGTGCCTCATTGTCATTCATCTCTCGCGTCTGATTCAAGAGGGAAAGTAATCTTTTTTTTCATATGCAAATAAATAAATGAAAAGAGCTCGTGGTTTTGTATAGCAGTAAACTGTTCTTATTCTGAAATTGTATGCGGTAGCCATCTTGCATTGCATCTCCTGACACTTTGATGTCTGTTTATTTTCTGATTTATTTCATGACATTGCTATTCCAGACATATTTTGTTATAAGAATTGCTATTTTATGTGCACACTACATCTACACACAGTTTCAATTGGTCTTGAACATCGTCGATTTTTGCTTTCCATAAAGACATACACATTGGAGCTTTCGTTTTTAAAAGATTTTTGTAACCAGATTTTGATAAAGTGTTTGATTGATTGAATTATTGAATTAGTAAATCAAACTTCATCGGCGAATTCCTTTATAGATTTTAACATAGATATTGTTTTTAAAAATTTAGTTTAAACGTTTATTTCTGTGTTTTGTTTTGTTCTTATGTGATAAAAATCATATATTCAAATTTCCAAACATGTGTCTTTCATAAAACGATCAAGAGTACATATAAATGTAAAAAGAAATGGTTTATTATCTATTATATTCTATAATTTAAGAATGCTGTCAAAAGTTTTAAAACGTTACCACTCATAAAGCACATTTTAATCCGTGCAGGAGACCAATTTAGCAGTATTTATGTTCCACTGTAATTCCATAACTACATTCTCGTCTTTTTCACTATATGAATTCGTCCCTTCACTCGATCCAAACTGTCACCAAAAGCTGACACTCTGACAAAATAGTCCCTGAAAAATACAAAAATATCCTCTTACTTAGGAAGTTATGCCATAAATTCTTTGAATTTGAGGTCAATAATATTGGAAAAATTATAGCCAATATACATATAAACACAAATGAAATGCCAAGTTTATATTTTAAATCATACTATTTTGGCATACAGCGAACACTTGAACAAGAGGTCATCGGTGTTCCATCTGCTGTTGAAGATTAAAAAGAAGTTCATGTAAGATTTTATTTTGATTCAACTAGACTAAATGATAATTATACTTGTACAGATTTTACAAAGCGCAAGTATCCTTAAATGACATTTCATCAACTACACTTACAGAAAATATTTACAGATATTATCAATTAGTTTTACGACCTTATTTAGGTATATTAATTAGTTGTTTATTAAGATAAAGGAATGCGTCAGGATTCACTTTGTACACATCTAAACACCACAAGAAAAAAACATTAAATAAGCAAACGAATAGAAAGGATGAGTGTTGTGATTTATCCCAGCGATTCTCATACTTGTGGTGATATTACGGAGCGCAAGTGTCCTTGAATGACCTTCGATCAAACCGCACTTACAGAAAATCGTTATATTATAAATTCATTATGCGACCTTATTTATCTATACCGTCAGTGATATGTGATATGCCAACGTCTCGTATTACATAATATACACATAGTTGGTACAATCCATGAAAAATGTCCATCAATCATCTATCTTCACAGACAGTGTAAATTTGGTCTTGGATTGATAATACATAAACAGAACATCCAACGTTTGGAAACAATTCTTTTATGTGTTTGTGAATAGTTATAAATAGAATATGTTGAATTGATTTGTTGGAAGTATTAAATGCAACCAGGAAAGAAAATAACTTACTCGATTTGATTGAGCCTGCTCATGATAGGTAATTAAATATACAACACTCCTCATCCACCAGCCACGATTAAAGCAGTATTCTACATTCGAGCCTTATTAAATCGGGTCTATAATCCTAAACGTCTCACACAACAATTAACTTTGTACTGTTCTACATATAGAGAAATGCACTTCTGGAACACTGGATACATAACCAACGGTTCTAAAAGTGCATTGTTCCCATAAATAGTCCTTTGTTGGTCCAAGTATGTAGAAAAAAATCATGGGATGCTTTTTCAAATATCGATGATATGATGACACCCCTTCATTTTGAAAATTCTGCACAATTAATGCAGTGTTTCACTTCACATATGTTATAGTTTCATCAAACAGTTCCCAACGTCATCCAAACTTGGCAGAAATCATGAAAATGGTTCAATTTTATCATATGCACAAACAAATATGACAATTTTATGCATTTTCAACAAAAATAATTCAAACCGCTTTAAACAGCTCTTATTTCCTCAGCTTAAGAATCTTGATACCGTCATGTTAGAAAGATAATATTAAGTGAGACCGAAAGAACAGGTAAAAATAAAGACTCACCTTAGACGAAGAACGCGGTGACCTTTTACAGGATCCACACTTCCCAATTTACGGATTTTATGAAATTGAATAATAACTGTTACACAGTTAATTCAAAACTGCTCACGACCCCTGACCTATGTTCAAATAATAAACCATTTTCGGGTCTCATTGGTTTACAGATGCATCACCTATAATTTTCTGTTTATTTAACGATGGAAATTTATTAATTCGATAAAATGGTTAATTCCGTTCTTGTAGTTTATCTTATTTATGATAAATTCGCCAATACTCGTCGATATTTTATCATACCCCGATAGTGGCCAAACGGGCCGCGATTTAGTATTCGGTCAACAAAATCAAAGAAATTGGCACAAAAAAGAGAGACAAAATATAATATAGTATAACGCTATTGAACAGAAAATCCATAATATATGATGTTTGATATAAATGTGTAGTTTTACTGCTAAGATCGACAAAAATATCTGCGATATTGGTGAAGCCTCTTTGAGCATAGTTGTCCATTCAAATTTGCATGCATACAGATTAGTTTAAGCACCACTATGGATTAGAACGGAAGATTAAATCTTATCCATGTAGCCTCATTGATTGATCATGAAGGATTAGAAATACTAACACTACTGAGTTCAAGTGACTTCATACAACAATCACAATAAAGGCATATATCTAAATATATGAATACAGAAGAACAAACAACCGGGGTCTTGAGACAGTAGCATAACTGCCAATGGGACGTTACAGCCTTGTTTTTGGGTGAAGTCAACCTTGCTTGCTCCTGCATGATTACTCCATCAAACAAGGCAGTGTAAATGCATAAAATAATATGATTTGACTGTCCTCTTACAAATACGGTATGTACAAAGATATGGTGTAAAAATCAAAGTTGTTAACATAAAGGAACAAGACATGCTATACGCAGATGTATCCGATGACATTGCAGAAGCCAAAAAGGAAACATACCAATGGTTAAAAAAGAAGGGATTTTACTGTAGTTTTTGATATATAATATTTTGTGTCTTAATAAGAAATCTTCTGAAAATAATTTATTATTATTTATTTTTATTACAATTATTTTTTTTTTATTAGTATCATTATCAAGGACTTGCATAAAAGGATGGAAACTTGTCTCTCCTGGCTAAATATTGATAAATAGCACACGGAGGATTAGCTTTATTGTACATAAACTGTAAGTTGTATATAATCTTTGATGTTTAAACGTTTCGGTCACACAAAACGATCTTGAATCAAAGAAATTGAGGTTTGAAGGGAAGTTTAGCTGTAGTATACACATTTTGTAAGCCAAAGTACTTCAACAGTTTTAAACACACGTATCTGGAAATGATAGTGATTTGATTAAAATTTCATTTTGCAATGTAAGAATTTCGGTTTAAATTAAAAACGAGATATTGCAATATTTTGCAGGAATACTTTAGCGTTCACAAAATCTCAATTATTTGCCTTTCCTTCTCTATATAATTCCTTGTCATTATCATTATAAATAACTGGTGCGTTCTCTTAAAAAGTATTATGACCTATCTAGGCTCAAACCCACGACCTCAGCGATGAGCGGTATGTGGTCGTTTAACAACATCAACTTAGACCACTCTGCCATGAAGGGGACTCCGTTTGTAAACAAATAAAATCAATTATGTAACATTACATAATTCCTTAACTGTTACCAATTATACTGAACAATGCTATCAAAAAATATCAAACGATCATGATTTATTAATTCAAACACAAATGAAAATCTATATCAAGTTAAATCTAAATTACTATTTCTGGTTGGGTTTATATAGAATAATGACTGGCTCTATATGAAGATCTATCAATCCGATAATAGTTCATAGCTTAATAGATCGATACCCACATCCCCCCCCCCCCCCCCCCCCAAATTGGAGTACTGTAGCCGCTGCAGTAACATATTTAATAGGACTGTTCATGAATGGCCAAGGATAAGATTTGACTTTTATTAACTGTCACTAGTCTGTAGTTGGAACCCAGCTCGCCCGATCCGGTCTGTTAAATAGCAATGTTGGAAAAGACGCATTTGGGCACGTTGATTGGTCATTTGCTTCAACTGAATGTTTGAATGACGTCACAGGCGTTTAATTGCTATGCATTGTAGGACAGGCACAGAATTCCCTGCGTGTTCTTTGGTGGTTAATCAATAGACATGATTCGTGAGATATAAGATTCTGGAATAGGATAAACTGTCAATAACTAAAATCGCAGAACTTTGGTATGTTTTATAATAAAGTACCGCTTTACATAGACCCTATGTGTATGTCATTAATTATATCTTAACAATAAGCTATTTAACAACGGTAGTCTTTATTCCTCAGTCTTTATGGACAACTTACCTATCGGGGTAGCAATTTTTAATCGTAATCGTAACACGATATACAATAATACTTAGTATATATATTTCACTGCACAGATTTCCAAGGTAAAAAAACTGGAAGGGATACGCCCATAGAAATGCACAACTGGTCGGTTGACCAGCTTTCTTTTAAAGACAGTAGAGCAGCACCCTTAAATTCTGTAAAAGAGTATTCAAATGCCTTAAATTAACCCATCTGTCAAAATCCAATACCAGTAACATTTTAACACCGTTCCTCTACTCATATGCAACAAGAAATCACAATCCCTATGAAGCATTCTGAAATACGTCGAACTTTTGTAAGGGCGAAACATCGCGTTACCGTCACTTTAAAAGAGAACAACTGTACTTTGACAGTATACAGCTCCATTTATTTAGAGTACATAGTAACGGTTGACATTTCTGTTTCTGTTTATTTAGCATCTTAATAAATCTTATAATATATAAAAATTCTAAACTTGAATCAAATGAAAATGTCAAAAAATACTTGACAAGCGTTTAATATTGAACATATTATGATCGCTTAAGTCCAGTTTAGTTTCAGAATGAAAACAATCCCAATATTACAAAATTCATGTTACTTTCCATAAAGTATTTTTTTATGACAAAACCATTTATAATTGAGATATTTGGCAACATGATATTTTTATCTAACCAGGAATCAACTAACAATAAACAATACATTGTACCCTTTTCAGCCAATCAGGATCCTCGTAACAATAATTGTTCGTAACTCATCTTAAATCATATCTCACAGAGGAGAAATAAATAGTAAAATGATGAAAAAAATGTATTTGTTTTGCTACAATGATAGAGTGAGCACCACTTGTTCCCAAAAGTTAGACTTAACAACAGGGCTGTGTTCAGTTCGGTTAAACGTTTGATAACGTTAGCTTACTTTCTTCCTGGATACTTGCTCAACTTCAAATTAGCACGCAGTACGCGATTATTTTTGGTAACCAGGCATTAAACGCGTTTGTTTAACGGTGCTGAGCGCAGCCATGTAAACGTTTGAATTCAGTTTTGCTATAGTGTATAAACTTATCTAAACTCGCCTCGTCAACTGTGCGAGTTAGTTTTTCATCGCAAGAATCTTAAACTATCTTTGACGGATGTATATAGCAGTGCTTGAAACTGACAAAGTGTCAATAACTAATACCTTTCCGCAATGATGGAGTGAGCTCAGTTTGCCCCCGGAATAAAGACTGTTAAACTACTGCTGTGGAGGCTATTGAAGTCTTACATATAATAAATTACTCGTTTACAAAGGCTTTTATTCTATGCTTAATCTGATATCTGAATTCAATTCTAAAATAACTCGCCTATATAACGTCTCTGAGGATATTCAAATATTATTTACAAACCAAACTATATACTATAAACATGCATATGGTTCCATTTATTTAAATATATGATATGTTGGCACGCAGACTAACGTTGTCATGGAAACGATGGTAGAAAACATTGTGTTGTTTCGTTCTTTTAAAGTCTAAAACATTTTTAACGTCAGAGAGACTTTTAAATACAGTATTTAGACAGAGACGTTATACTGAATATGCAAAACATACTAAGAACACATTTCATAGAGTTATAAACAAGTGATCTACATACTCTGAATATCCCCCAATACTTTTATGTAACAAGTAATGTTATCGTCCAAATTGACAGTAAAAATGTGAATTTAAAGGGAGCGACAGCATTTATTTTGTAGGCTGTTTTAACATATAAGAGTAACACTTTTGAAAATTGAAGTGATATCACTGGTTGTCTAATGAGTTAATCACTAAGTAATTATACAAGAATAGATGCGAAATTACTGCTTAAGATTATATTGTATAATGAACTATAGTAAGTAAAAAAATAAGAAGTTGCACAGATCTTACCAAAACCTTGAATGTTATTTATAAAAGTTTAGAAAATGTTGTATGATGAGTAAGGATGGGTAAGAATCCTACATGGGTTGGATGTTCGGGTAGACAATTCCATTACAACAGTTATCCACAAGGACGGAATTTATTTATCTGAACTGAAAAAGCCATGTAAGATTATATTTTTTTTGCATACCGGTATTTGGTATGTTTAAAGTTAAATATATTACGTCATATACGGCACGTCACGTCACAAATTGTTCTAACGTCACAGCAGGGTAGGATGGATGAGCACGCGGAGGGGATGTATAATTATGATATTAATTCCGTTTACAGTAAAAAACCTCCGAAGTGCTCGTCCGGTGTGCAAAAATATAGTAATTCGATAATTTAATCGCAAATCTTCGACTGCAGGTCTCAAATGCTATCAACATCAACCGTTTGCTGTCATTGTCTGAAATATTGGTTATTCAACACATACTTAATAGATCAATTCAGTTTATCTTGAACGGAAGAAGCAGAAATAGACAGATTTACTTATACTTTTGCATCGTTCTTATGCCTTGAGAATTCAAAGGCCATAATAGTGTAGTTAGTCCGTCAATCTCAACGTTCGGAGCGGAAATCAGGAGAAGCTGACTGCCATTTACCACAAAGCATAAATAATTGGTTGCATAACAAACTGTAGTTACCCGCTTTACCTATACCTGTTTCATGCAATGATGAACTAACTTCGAATCGATCATACGTGTACTGAAAACATCGGACAGAATGATTCCTGGAACATTTTATTACAATATGTGGCTTCGAACTTTTGGTAGGTTAACAAAAACTGTATGGAGGATTTGGCGTTTTTTTAATTACATGCCTACATTTATATCTATTGTATATGGGTATTTTAACTAGTAATTTTGAATATTTTGAAGTCGGTAAATTACATCCCTTAACATTGAAACCAGAACGTTTTAGGATGACGAATATCACTAAATGAAAGTATGTATACTTTTTCTTAAAAATCACCGATTTTGTTTGTTACAAGCTCAAACTGGATTTCAGACTGCCCCTTTAAAATATTATTTCCATATCCAAGCTCACATCCGGCTTTAAATGTACCCTATGGGAGTTCACATGTATTTTACTGGCGAAACTTTTGGTTTTCAGAATATTTCTATACATTTATAGTTTAACTTCCGTTACTCTTCGAGACCATATATATTTTAACAGATTGAATAGAAACTCTTTGCGATGCATTGATTTGTTTTGCATGCCTGCTCTCAGTAGCACCTTTATATTATATCACATAAAAAAATATAGTCCCCGGGGACAGTAGTTGCGATTTGAGTCAGAAAGTTTGGAAATAACTATCTTGGAAGGCTGCTGTAAGATCAATAACCAGCTTGTGTCAGATTTAGTTTTGAGTTAAACACAAAGCGATCACGTAATTTTATAATATTACCGAAGTGGTAACAGTTCAGTTATAGAATGGGTTTATAGCACATTGGTGGCTACATGGCTAGGCGAATGCATAAGAACGAGTCTTAGCAGAACCACAATCCTTTCGCAGCAAGTATCAGCAAATTTTCTCACATCAATATTTTAACCGAACCTTGCCCTTACAGTAAAGTTAGATGATATGGACACAGATCCTTAATACACTTGCCATTCGTTAGTAAAAACTTACCATTTACATTATTTTGCAATATGTTTGCAGGTAATGAAATTATAAAACAACTTACAAATTACTCTCGATGGCGGATGTGAATGCGTTAATGTGCAATCGTACATACTCGGCCAATTCCGTCATCCTTCGGTATTACTCAATTAAGATAATCGGCGGGTGGTCCGTATGCGTTAATATGGTCTTGACGTAGCAGGAAATTGAAGAAAAACCGGAGGGAACACACCTTTCCGAGATGATGACTTACTGTAACGGAACCCGCTGACTTATGCCGATTGGACTGCGGTTGAAACCCAGAATTACGCCGCATGAACTACGGTTGAAACCAAGATTTACGCCGCCTAGACTACGGTTGGAACCCAGACTTACGCCGTTGAAACCCAGGATGCATTATAGCTGGTGATGCATTAACAGATGAGTTTACAGGGCAGCAATCGTATACCAAAGATATACAGTCAACAGTTTTACCATTCAATCCAGTAACATTTTTATGACATGTTCAAACAATATATCCTATCTGAAAGTAAACGAACTTTACCATGGTCGATAATCAGCCAAATTAAAACAAACATCGCATGTGTTGGAAACAATTTGTAATGTCCTTTCGTGTTCAATGGTAATCTGTTTAACTTTACTTTCTGCAAAAAATAACCTAGACAGTTAGTGATCTTTATCATGTATATCTCTACAATCCTCGAATTACCTTTAGTACTTTTTGTTGGTGTTCAACTCACCATCTTTGGCTCGTAACCAGAAACTATTGCAATGTTGACGTAACTAGTTTGCGTTATGACGTACATACGACACTTTAGCTCTCAACTCAACACATGTAACCGTAATATGAATTAGGTAAAACGTTTGTGGTATGCAAATGGAATCAACCGGAATAACTATACCTGTACAATACGTTTTGCAATGAAAGCTACGTGTAGGTTTAAATTCCACATTGCTATTTGTAGCCCTACTTTATTTTCAAAATTTTAATAATGCAGACGATATATTCCACGTAAAGGCTTCTGCATAATTAACGTCCGCCTAATAGACTATTGGTCAATGAGAGACGTCGAGACTTTCTGTATTGTGTATCTTATAGATTTTACAACTATAACTTTGATGATATGCGCTAAAGCATTTGCGTTCCACTCCGCATAACACCACAATTTATAAAAGTAAATGAGCACATTCTATAGAAAAATCGCCATCGGACATATATTAATCAATGATAGAATAACATAATATGAAGAGTACTTACTCATATTGACCTCTTCGAAACCCCGAATTCTCGTCGCGTGCGTGAGCAAGATTTCGCGCGAGACTATGAGCTCAGGGGAATTCGTTTCACTGCGGTCGCTGCTGAAACAATGTAGATTTCACGTAAGTAAATTGAATTTTCATACATTAACAACACAAATAATTATTAAAGCAGTTTAATTTTAGAGAGTATGCTAGTATCAATGATGAACTAATAAAATAATGCGGTTGCTGACCATGATTACCTTTTTATTGTAACTTTTATTACTGTTGTAAGTGGGTGGTGTTAGCATAATGTAAAATGGTGTGTGTGTCTGGTAAATAAGTGTAAATTATTATGAAAAGTTATTCTTGCAGAAGAAATTAATTTGTTTCAAGAACATAATTTATTATAGATATATAAAGACGAGTTAGAAGTTTAAAACTCCGTCTCTGAGGCTGTTTTGTACCAGTTGTAGCAACCTAGTCTTAACACAGAAAACGAACATTCCCGTGCAATTATACTGTACATGTTTCATAATATTTGTTTTTTTTACCTATCAACGATTTATTAGTGACTTAAGTTTATTGTTATATGAATTTTATTTCAGTGCATTTAAACTGCCGTCGGATGACTATTGTTGTGTGTCCTTGTGTAACCACAAGAGAAGTAAAGTTCCACCACGTTCTACATTTTACACTTTTTCAAAAGAGCCCAGCAGTGGGGTTCTAGGATCAAGCGGAGTTATAAGGATTAAAATGGCAAACTTAAGCCATGGATACCCACAGATAACTGATGAAAAAAACAACAACTATCCTCCATATCAAATGTCGATAGTCTGGAAAAGTTTGTACGGCCTTCCATATTTCCAAACAGACGGAATATGCTTATTTTTCATGTTTAAGTCTTAAAAAAGAATAAATGTATTCATCTAAGATCTCTGAATTAATATATAAGCATCATTTTCAAAAATGTACCTTTATGGAATCTTTTACTCATCTAATCCAATAAAACAAATCTAACCACAATTTTATCTTTTCTTAAAAAATAGGTTTTGCTTGTTTAACCTATATAAAACTAACATTGAAATAAAGAACTGACATAAAAAGGAACATTTATTGGTCTTTCTTTTATATCAGAGACGAATGATAATGAGACGCAATATGTATATCAACCATCACGCAGATTGTGATCGGTGGGGCTTCAAACTCGTGACCCATGTATTAATATTCAGATGCCCTTACGACTGAGCTAATCGGGCCCGGCAGTCATTACAAAAGCAAGCATGATTGAATTTGTAAAATATAAAAACAACCCTCTGCTTGATTAAGAAAACAAAAATAATATTGCGATAAATGTCGATGTAGACCCAGATCAGCCTGCACATCCAGGCCGTGTTATCAAGGTATGCACTGTTTGCTACGCAGTCAGTAAATTATCAAATTCGCCATTTTTATTCAGAAATGGAATTTATGCAAAAAATTGTCCATTACATATATTTAACGGGCTCCTAGAGAATAATAAATAAAACATTATTTAGCGAAAAAAAAAGAGTATTTGACAGCTTTTTTATTCATTATCATGTTAAAGTGATGCATCCATTGCTGTACGTTAAGAAAATGACTGATAATATGTTAATTTCATACCCTTTTAAAGTAAATTTAGATGAAGCGTAGTTGAGTAGTATGTTTAATATTTGCATATCTTTTACTGTTTTTTTTATATTTTTTATATTGTGTATTTTACCTATAACTAGCCCATATGACATCGTTACCCAATCTACTAGTTACCTTGATAAATATGATTTTTTAATGATGGATATATATATCCATGGAATATATTTGCCCACAGGCATATTGCACAAAATGTATGCTGCTGTCCACTTACTGGCATCCTGCTGAGCTTTCATTATTCACCAACACTACAGTCACGCCATGTGGTAATGAGAAAAAACGTGCATATTGTACTCCAATTTGCATAATTCACCACAGGTTTTATGACCCCAGGGTTTAGAATAGGATGTATGTTATATTGCATGGTATTATGGACAATGACTTAATTTAAACATTTTCAGTTGTTCAGGGGGTCAATACCAATGGTAAGAAATTATGTTACGTCCGTCCCCTTTTTGTAACGTTCATCCCGTATATAAGAGTGACATTAAACAAAATCTCTAAATTTTTGTTCATTTTTTTGGAGATAATTTTTTTATATCTCAGTAGTTGTACTCTGCAAACTTAAAATACTTAATACATTGAAAAAAAGTGAAATTGATTCTATAAATTCAAAAAAATAGAGTGTATATGCATGTGGGGGAGGGGGAGGAGGACGTTACAGGGACGGACGTTCTATTTCCGTGTATATCTTTCCAAAATGACCAAAGTTTTTACATTTTATATAGTACCTCGGTATAACAGCAGGTGAATGTGAATCATTCTATTTATCTTCTTGAAAGAATATATACCAGGGATGCAGACGTTACAGTTTTTTTGTCACAAATTGAAATTTTCTGAGTTTATGTATGTTTTCACAAATACACTATTATTAAAGCAAATAATAAATATATCAAATTTCTCGTTAATACAATGAATGTATAAACAAAATAAAACGTATTTTAGTTACGTTTCAACCCCAAATAAAAACAATCCAATACTATCACACACTAATTAAAAACAAATACCGTAAGTTTATGATTGTGACACCTTATCATGGTGTAAAACACTGTAAAGT
This sequence comes from Panopea generosa, assembly GCA_029582155.1. Lineage (NCBI taxonomy): Eukaryota > Metazoa > Mollusca > Bivalvia > Adapedonta > Hiatellidae > Panopea > Panopea generosa. The sequence goes on along the minus strand of CM055901.1, from coordinate 19,555,121 downwards.
TTATGCATTAACCTATGTGTGGTACGAAACCTCAAATCTGGTGGTACGAAACTTCTGTAATTCATTCAAAGCTCTCTTAAATAAAAGAAAATCATATATTTTTTGCAAAAAAATATATTTAGGTTATTGAGATATGTTATAGTAATAATGTTGTTTTTTTTTAAAAATTATTTACCTACGTTTTAAACAAAAAGGCCCATTAACTGTGCAACATGCATGTCGTCAGTTGGATCCGAAATTTGGCAGATAATACATCTATAAAAAGACATGAATTATTAATAAAATCCGTCATGTCGCATGAACTATTTAACAAATAAAATATAACCATTCCCTATTTGTAAATGATAGTAGGGATATTGATATAAATACTAAACTTCTCAAGTTTAAAAATTACCTCACCCATCACCAGAAACCAAGCATTAATAAAAGTATACAAACACGCACAAAACGATAAAAAGTAATTTCATTTTATCATGAGAAACTTTTTTTTTCTTTCATATCTTGTATTGTTTTCATGGCTGTTTTTTGTAACTTTGTTGTATTAACTACTGTCAGAAACACCACTGCAGTTTGTTATGGTGTGACGCGATTCCCCTGAGCTCAAGTCACGCACAGATCTCGTCACGTACGAGAGCGAGATTTCACCTTTTCGAATTGGAGAATTACCGCAATGTATTGGAAAGAAAGAACAAATCTCCTTGGCAGGATAATATATGCTTCTGACACAGCGTGTACTTTATCTCCGGCTTTTATAGCCAAAGCTGACACTACATGCAAAAGAAGGCCCTGCTAAGCAAGAATTACCAAGGCACTCTCATCATGGCGTGACATTACTTTCCCATTTAGGCAACACATAAAAATAGGCTTAAAAAATTCAACCCGCTTACATTTTTTACGAAATTAACGTCATAATGACTTATAATATACGAAAACTGTATTTAATAAATATCTTTAAAACGCGTTATCCTTATTTACCTGGCGATAAGTTAACCATGACGAGATTAATTTACCCGACTTGTTTCTGTATGCTTCCATACAAAAACGATAGCCTTGGCCTGGATCACACGCTACTTAAGGCCACACAAACTTTATACGTATTTTGTTACCATAACCAACGTGTGTTTAAATCATCTCTTATAAGTATTCCAGTATCCTAGCTATAGTGTTCAAAGTGCTTGTTTCATAGCACGGCAGTTTATTTTATAATTTTCACAACAACCCCAGTGACTTAATTACGAAAATTTGACTCCCACTTCCACTTCCGTAACAATTCAGGCTGCGCTCACTAAGATTATAAAAGGAGGACTTAGTGCACGAGTAATAAATAAATAAATAAATGAATAAATAAATAAATAAATAAATAAATAAATAAATAAATAAATAAATAAATAAATAAATAAATAAATAAATACAATATTTTAGATATCAACTTACCATGGGGCGATGCCTATATCCCCATCACGAAGTACTTGTTCTACACAGGAAGCGGATACGAAAGCGGTTCATATAACCTGTCAGCTTTCTTCGCATTCGGGCTAAAATAAATGAGTACAAACTCACCATATGTTACCCGTATGCCTTTAATCGGATAACCAGGTGTAATCTCATATACTTTAACAAACGCAATGCTTTGGCTCTCAACCCAACATTATGTGACTCGCATAGTTATAATAAAAATATTCAGCTTTATACATGTATAATTAAAGAAATAAATACAATACCTTTAACTATTGACTCAAAATATGTGACCCGCATAATCATTATCAGATAACTAGGACTGGTGCAAGATTAGAGTAACTTCATACACTTTAATACGTAAATACAATACTTTTCAGTATAAATGTAAATCAAAGCCAACATTGCAGAGAGTTGTTCCAATGCAATATGTATGACCAAGACAGCTTTACAGAAACACAGGAGTGTGGGTGCCAAATAAGTAAATTATTTATTGTGATGAGAAATGGAGGCGTCTATTACACACAAATGACTAATAAAAGTACAAAAGTACCGCGAAGTGGGTTGATATACATACACGAGGGGCGTTTGAAAAGTTCGTGCACTTGGCCCGAGCCTCCGTTATTTTTAATTTAATAATTATAATTTGGATAAGCATCGAAAGGTCATTCAATTTCCAATTCGATGAACACGAATCTACACGTGCAAATCATAACAGTAAAGATGATTGATTTTTCTTACCCAGGTTTTGATTACGTTTTTGAATTTTTTGTGAATCAGGTTAAAATGGCAATAGAAGTGTGTATCTATTAAAACAATGTTTTGTAAAACAATTAAAGATATAGTTGCTGTACTAGCTAACTTGCATTTAGTTTCGGTGAGGTAGCTACATGATAAGAATTGAACAGGACAACAACTTGTTTATATATACTGATGATTTAAATGTTTTGCTGATTGATAATAATATAACGATTTAGTCGTTTCCTTTGTATACGTGTGTAATTAATGTCGTCAGGATTACATTCGTTTCGGTAATACTTTGTAATATTGAAATTATTTGTATATGCTTATTCTGTTCATTATTAAGCATTAAATTGTTTTAATAAATAAAGTTTGAAAATAGTTTGAAAATAGTTTGAAGAGCGACTGGCTTATTTCATTATATGGACCGTGTTCAATAGTTGGCCTACTGAAATTAAAGCGGACTTGACAAAGTTTATAAGGATAATGCTCTTCAGTATCGTGGAGCTGCAAACTGGTCAAAAAAATTCAAAAATGGTAGAGACAGTGCAAAAGATGACCTCAGAGCGGGACAGCCGCGATCAGCATTTTGGTTAGGAAGATATTGTTGCTGTGCATAAAGCTATAAAGACAGACGCAACGCGAGATACACTGTGGATGATATTTCAAAGATATGTGGCTTAATTTCGTGGGTGATGTTTTTTTTTATATAAAAAGAGAAACTGGATCTAAGGAAGGCTTGCGCCAAACGAATACCACACATCTTTTGACTTCGGATTAAAATATGGTGCAGGTAAGAATGGCCCACGTACATTTAAATATGTATGATGGTTATGACCCTTGGCGGTTGTACATGGTGTGTACTGATATATCGTTTTTTCTAACCAAAAAGAAATGAAATTGCAGGGAGATATAAGACTGTAAAACGTGAACTTTATGCTTTATTCTTTGATGCGATAACATGGTAGCAAGGGTGACGGTACCTAAACACACCTGTAACTAGAAGGTTTTACGCACAAAAAGTCCTATCTATGGTTACTTATGACCACGCCAAGGTTCACCCGCGTACCGGAGTTCGCAGAATAAAACTACTGCACGATAGCGCACTGGTCCACACGTTTACGATGATTATTGGCTATTTGGCCAGAAATTGAATTGAAACTCTGTCGGACCCTTCGTACAGCACTTGCCTAGCATCATGTGACTTTTAGCTCAATTTTGTCATCGGCCAGTGGTTCGAGTCCGTTCAGGATGTCGGATTAGCGGATTTTCACTGTAGTACATCGAAAGAAGACTAATGAAATCTGATTGGACTTAACGTTAAAAAAGTGTGAAGATGTACAGGGTCTGAAATAGTCAGTTTTATCCATGTAAGCTTTGCTTTCCTGCACCGCACCAAGTGCACGGACTTTTCAAACGTCCTTCGTATAAGAAAAACGCATCGATTCAGTACACTTGGATGCTGAAACTGCAACATGCATGAATAATGAAGTTAGTACGAGACATTAAAGGGAGTATATCAGGAAAACACGCTATAAAGTCTTAAAAAGCAAATTTATTTTTAAAATGGATAAAAGTATCTCATTATCCTTGATAAATAAAATCCGAATAGTTTGGTATGTCAAATCAACCAAAACGTGACAAAATCGATGTTTGAATTGGAGAGGTAAACTTGAAACGAAGCCCTCACTAGACAGCGCTTATTGACGTCATTCTGACTCCTTTAAAGATGAAACAATAAGCCTGAATCAATAGGTGATATACGCATTTTGGGCACGCTTAATTAGATCTCCTTTAGCAATGCGGTGTCATTTAATATATAAAGGCATGATATATTGCACAATAAGTACACAGCAGCCATTACAACCTTACAAACCTAGTTATTACATAGATATATCATAATCATAACAAGTACAATACATATGCACCTTAAGAAAAAACTACAGTGGTCGCCGCATTTGAGAGTTACTGGCAAAACCACAATTGGGGAGTTTAAACATGATCCATCCTTGCTCTTTCAACGTCTTTGCTCACATCATAAAATGAGCTAGTGTAAATACAATAATCTCAACCAGACTATCCTTTTACAAGTACGGCGGCATATCCACGGTGTCATTCACAAACATATCCATTCCGATAAATATAGATAAAAACAATATAACTGATGTCGGATGTACTTTGCAGTAGCAAACTATATATCGATTTAAAAAATCAAATTATTTTATGAAAACGAGTTTGACTTTTGCTAAAAGCCGCCAGCACAGTACAAATTTCTTGATGTTTTTTAGAAATTGATTTGATTTCTATAGACATGAATATAATCACGAATGTTAATATGCAATTGTTTGTAATTTTAAAGATGGGCTGTCAGACAAAACCGCTTCGTGAAACTAGATATAAAGCCCAAAAATACATTTAACGGAGTCTCGGCTAGTATCCGAATGTAACATATAATTAATTTTAAGTCCAGCATTAAAGCACTGTTTGTTTGCTCTCTCCAAATCTTTATTTCAATATTTTTGTCTTCAATATAAAACAATTATAATTATGTTTCTATGACAATAAATATATCTGTTGTCTTGGATTTACAATGTAATATAATAGTGGTTATGACATGCATGTGTGTAATTGCCTAGATAAAAAACTGAGTAGGCAGCCGTTATTGATGCGAAAAGGGACGAACGAGCGACTTTTTCTTGTTTGAGATATATTGTCAAGTGATATGGAATACGAAATTCTAAAAACATTAAATTCAATACACACTAGATATACTATATATTTCAACGTAATATTAAGAAAAAACAATTGTAAAGTGTTTGTGTTCACCAAAATTTATTTCATAGCTTAAGTAAAATATGCAAGCGGGGCGGTAGTGTAATGGTAGTGTAATGGAAACAGTGTTGGCCGCTCACGCCTGAGATTGCGGGTTCAATCCCCCGATCGACCCGATGCCTCTCATAAAACAACACGTACGTATATATATATATATATATATGGAAATTTTATGCTGCATGAGCAATTTTTGTTATATAAAAGAGTTTTGTTAGTTTAGACATTATACCAACAAGAGCGAACACACAATACGCTTACCTATTCACTCCTGTGGACCGGGAAGGTTTACCAGGATACGAGGTTATCATGCTTTGTTAAATTCTAAACTCAAGATTTTAACAAAATAAATGTAAAAACTTGTAATTTTTTATCTTAGATGTGTATTAATACTTTCAAAATTAAGATTGATTCAAATGTTTGTGATTGAATTTTTTTATATGTGTCATGAATTGTGTTTGAGTATAAATTTTGAGTTAAACATGAACTTTTTTTTAATAACCTCTGGGCCAGCACTCGAGCACATCAATCTCCGCAAGTAACTGATAACTTCCTTTGAATGAGGGTTAGATAAGATAGATTCTGCAACTATTTAACCATCAGCTTGAGATTGTTCCACAAATCGATTTTGTTAATTATGCTTTCCTTGATAGTCATTTGATACTGTTTTAAATCACAGAAACTTAAAAAAACTATCAATAAAACATAACTCCCTTTCTCTAAAAAAAAAAAACAGTACTCAAAGATTTGTATAAAAAGTTAGTTTAAACATATTTTATAACGTATGTACATTGACATGAATGAACAGCGCATAATAACATATAGCATATGCAAAAAGAGTGAAGTATAACTTTTCATAAATTTAGTTACAGCTCTCTACAAATCGAGTGTATAAACGAACCGAAACACACACACACACACACATTCATACATATATTATTTTCAATTTCTGGAATCGTTGAAAAGTACATAGATTATTACAAATGTGACATCGCATTGACTCATAATAATTAACGCGTAGTTTACGAGTATTTGAAAAGTATTGATCCATTTGGTTCTAAAACGGTCACATCAAAGCAGGTAAAAACTTGTTCTCCATTTTGGAATTATATTACCAGAAACACATATAGGACTATCTATTTGTGTTATTAACGCATAGCATAGTGTTTATATATTGAGAATTAGTTATCAGTTTATGTCCAAGTTTTAGTAATTAAGGAACAACTGACCTTCCCTGCGTTTAGACAATGTAACAAAATAAAACTTAAAAGGATTTGACTCGGATATAGTTAAAGATAAAAGTTCTTTGAAGGACTGATTTTTACTCCGAAATAATTATTATTATTAACAAATAATAATTACATATTATCATAACAAAATGTTTGTAGATTATTTTTTGCAAGTAAAAAACGTGACTTTTATTTTCGACAGATTAACATTTACTTGCCATAACTTAGACCAAATAATATTTTCTGTGAGTCATCATTTATGGTAGTTTGTGTGTATACTGTATCCGCTGAAAATGCACTAAGAGGACCATCACCGACAGATTAACATTTACTTGCCATAACTAAGACCAAATAATATTTTCTGTGAGTCATCATTTATGGTAGTTTGTGTGTATACTGTATCCGCTGAAAATGCACTAAGAGGACCATCACCGACGGATTAACATTTACTAACCAATGCTGAGACCGAAAACTTTTTCTGTAAGTCATCATTAATGATAGTTACTGTAAAATCTATCTGCTGAAGATACGACAAGAAACCATCGCCGACGGATTAATGTTTACTAACCATTGTTTAGACCAAATATACAAATTCCATAAGTCATCATTGATGTCAGTATTTTGTATATACTTTTCCGCTGAAGATACGACAAGAGAACCACCCTCGATGGATAAACATGTTCAATTATAAGTTACATTGATAAATGATTTTTTTTTTTCAACTTAAAAAAACAACAACAATACAAAACAAAAAAGACACAACACAAAACAACTAACAGTCTAAATGTGAAAAAAAACGTTCGCTCTAAATTCATATTTTCATTTTTTTAAATAATTTGCATCAAGAAACAAATAATTTAACACCTCCAAGTGAATCAATGCTTGCACATATTTTAAATCTGATTTTCCACAATTCACCAACCATGGCAATCCGTAAATTCTAGTTAACTTCACGGTATTCTAATCAATTAGTTACTTAACATTAAAACAGCTTTGCCAAATACTTAACTCTGTGCCATCAGGGATAAAACGCATACACGCCAAAGGGTATGTAAATATTGACCCAAATTCGTTATCTTAAAAGAACATCAATCATATGCCTTTTCACATCTATTTTGCGGCATCGATTTGCTGCAATAGTTCTCTATATATATTCAAATATATTCCCAAGGCGTCCAAAACTGTCATTTCATTTTTGTGCTTCCTTTTGTTGATATGCCTGTAAACATTCCTATTCTTATAACAGCAATAGATAGTATGAACTGGCTGTAAGCGATCACTTTCGTCTTTCCCTGCATTAAAACAATAAATTTCACACTTATGAATAACTGCCACGCACCATGCAAGCAATTCTTAACGTCGTAACAAAATTTGAATCGTGATAATGATACTGTTCTCTTTTCTTGAATATTGGACGTCTGCCTCAACAAGTGAATCATATTGTGTTGTACCGAGGAAAATCAATATTTAAACAAAAGTTTATTTTATTTTTCTGTAAAAATTGGTAAAAATATCAAACCTGTCTTAAGCAGTCAGTCAAGAGAAGGTGCAAACATGACATTTTAATTAAGACATGTTGTTGTTTAATACAGCCTAATTTGCTCTGAAAGCATTACACTGAGAAATAGCAAATATGGCTGTTTAAGACAAGTTGTTGCTATTTATGGAGTTGGCACCTTAAACACGTTTGACTGTATTTGCAGTTTTGATACTCGAGAGATATTTTTCCACCTGTCAAAAACAGCCAGTCCGGCTAGCTCAGTCAGCAACTCGTGTTACTGTCAATGCAGGGGCCGGTCACAAATTCCGTGATTATTTGTCTTGAATTTCTTCTATGACCGGCAGTCTCTGAGCTCTGAACTTATGGTTAAGTAGTCGATGACCATTTGGACTACCTCGTCGAGCATCTTAATACCGAAGGTTGACGGAATTGGCCAAATATGTGCGATGGCTAGCAGAGATAATGCGTGTCTAATAACAGTTAACCGTTTATCGGACATTAGGAATGATATTATGTGCGCTGACCTCTGTTAAATATGCCGAAAAAATGCCGAAAATAGTTTAAGAGGGTTGTTCAATAATAACGTAAACTTTTTCTTCTCTGTCATTTTTTTTCTAACTAAAATGTTATAAAGTATACATAATCATGAATCGATAACTTTTATATATATTATGTAAAATCGCTGTACTTGCTAAAACAACTGATGACTTATCTACAACAGTTTAAAATGATTTCGACGCATGCTCGGTCCGCTTTTGATGAAGTCAGCGGCGTCGTTTGAAACACTGAGATCCTGATACTTACAAACTGTTATTTTTTTTCTCAAACTATTCACCGTTTTATCTAATACAAACATCAAATCTAATGTCCCCGCATGTAGATGTATAACCGTGGGGTTATTATATTCCAAGTTACTACGTGAAACTAACTATTTAATTGAACAATAATATTTAATTATACATTTACATTTAATTACTAAAACTAGTGAACAGTCTTGCTATTTTTTAAAAAAAATACAAAATGATATTCCTTTCAAACGTTTAGCACATGGCGAATATGAACTATTTTTGTTAAGTCTATGACTTTTGCCTTTTTTTATTTGTTTTAAAGTTTAACATTAATTAACATGGTTTTTATTGTACTATATATATATATATAATCTATGTGACACTTTGTTTAAATCAATTAACAAGAATCATGTCTGAAAATAAAACAATGAATGGTGCGGCACGTCGACACATAAAAACGTCATTTTGTACTCGCTCAAATAAAACAAACAAATAGAAATGTTATATAAAAAATAAATCAAACGCTAGATATTTTACAAATGTGTCGTTTAACGAAAACATATTGATTTGCAGTGGCATAGCTGTATTTATGCCACAACACTCGACTTGCACATATTTCTTGCGAATGCCTCATTATATATTGGAAATGCACTCAGAATGCATGGAAAGCATAATAAAAAATATATATGGGGTGCAAACCCCCGCCAGAACCTGTTAAGTTTGCACATACTTTTATCAATTCTATTGATTATCAACAAATTATTTGTCGTTCTGGAGATGACTTACTTATCAGTTGTTAAAATATCACAATTTCTATATTTAGACATACACGTAGCAATGCAACGTTTACAGTTATATGACAGAGAAATGATTATACTTTTTGGTTCCGTTCAAGTTACAATTATGCAAGCTTGTAGCTGTCAAGACCACACGGAGTTTAGGGAAGAAACCACTTGAATTATTTAGTTCTTCGGTTAATAAGCGTGTAGGTTAAACACATATGTGATGGGAATATTAGTTCATAGAAGCACTCATTGCACTTTTATCACAGATGGTAGAGATAAAGTCGAAATAAAGTCCTATTTTCCTTCTTTTTCAGTTTTGTATATTGCAATAATTTATTTATTCCTACCATACGTTGGATAGTCGGTATATCCGATGTATTTTCATAGTCGGCTATCCGATGTATTTTCAAATAAATGTGTCGGATCATACCACATCGGGGTCAGATGTGTTATATATCATTACTCCACAAATTTGAATATCACAGAACTGTACAGTTAAGAATACATGGACAAGATGTTTTTTGGTTTATAATTGCAGATATTGTTCCAATGAATATCTTTAATTCAAATACATTTTGCAGATTTCTTTTATTTACTGTCGTATGGATTACCATGTGACCTATGGGAAATATAAAAGTGGTGTGAGAAAAAAATGGAGCGTTTGAAGACGAGTTTGTCATGATATATTACCCACACAATGTTAATGGGTAATCTATTATTAATATGCAAATTATTAATCCAATTTTCGCCAACCAGTTTGTCCGTGAAACATCTTGTATTCTATTCAATGACTAACATAACATTTAAAAACCAGCATATCCGTGCAACATCTTGTATTATATTCAGTTACTTACATACCATTTAAACACAATTATGCCTGTACTATTGAACGGGAAAATATAAATACATAAAACACCAGCATTGTTTGTAAAGAATGGCCCAAATTTATAAAGATCATATGCCTTCTCAGAAGTATATTATTAATATGCTTATAATTAACCCAATTTTAGCCAGCCAGTATGTCCGTGTAACATCTGGTATTCTATTCAATTACTTACATAACATTTAAACACAACTATGCCTGTACCATGGAACGGGAAAATTATAAGATTAAATTCATTTTTCTGTTTTTTAAGCATGTGTAAAGAATATAAAATCACGCACAAATCAAATAAAATCCACTTTATGATAGATTTGTGGGCGTTTTGAAATTCTTTACACATGCATAAAACCCAAAATTTCATCCTTATAATTCCAATCCTGATGATGATGTTGGAGATTTGTCAACGAAATGGTAAATCAGGGTTGTGTTCAATGGTACAAGATATTGTATCGTTACATCTCAAATATGAACATTTTATGACCTACTTCAGTGTTTCTAAAACCAGCCTATGGTCTGATTCTGGCGCTCAGTTAAAAACGCAGAACTAAAGAAATCGTTAAATTGATAAACCGAAGAATATAGCTAACAACTTTTCTGTTGTATTTTATTAATAAAATCAGCGTGGAACCGTGGTGCACATCAATTTTGTTCGTATAATATTAAACTGACCATCAAAATGTCGTTGCTTCTTTGTTTACGCGAGAAACGTAAACCAGGGGTTTTATCTAAAAATAAAAGTTGTCCATGAAAATGCTTTAAATACATACATGTATATGTTATGATATTGAGATTGGAATTATAAATACATAAGCACCAGCGAGTATGTAAAAATGGCTCCATTTAAGTAACTCAATTTGTTGAAATATCTTTAGATATTCCTACTCATATAGCAGCACTGGATAGTATGTGTTTGTTGTAAGTGATTACTGTTGTTTATCCCTTCATAAAAGCAATATATTTCATAATTACGAATAAATTTCGCACTTCAGGCAAACACTAAACTGCCTAACAATGTTTAAATCATGATAATATTACTATTTTTAAACATTGAGCGTTCGCCAAAAAACAAGTGCATCGCATTTGTAGTAGAGACAATAATTATTATTGAAACAAAGGCTAATTTTATATTCCTGCTATTACTGACAATAGTGACGTTTCTGCTCGTCTTATTTGATAATCTTTCTTCCCGGCTTTCAACAATAATTGTCTACTGGTTAGACTATAGATACCGTACAAAACTCTCCCACCTATGGACTGTTCGGCACAGGAAACATTGCACCGAGTGAAAATGATTCAAACAAATTGAACATGATGACATCATGCCGGCATTTCCTGGTGATAACTGACGCCGCATGTCATTTACAATATCAAATCACATAATTATTAAAATTGAGCTTTACAGTTTTAAATAGAACATTGCAGTGAGATATTTATTTATCCCATGTATGACATATTTATAGAACATGACCACAGAAACATTGGTATAAACGTAATACATTAGACGTAGATACTCTATTTTTGTCCGCATGATAAGCCAACGCATTTAACGACATACAAAGAGAGATAACTCAAAGCGATAACGCTTTATGTAAGTTCATCTGGTAAATTAAAAAAAAAATATACGAAAAATGTATTTTTTCTCGATTTTAAAGGTGTTTAAGTGAAGTTTAATTAAATGTATGCAACTGTTTCACCACTTTACCAGAAATATATTCAAAACTGTAAATTATAGATTTCTCAACATACATTTTACAAATATCAAAAGGATTAGGACAATAGTAATCTTTGAAAAGTCTTATCCTTGGAAACACATATTCACATATCTACGTCATAAAAAAAATATCCAGAGAAACCTTGATGCCTCGACGATTCTGTCTTGAGACAAAGCAGATCAAATCTTGTCATGATAATATTGGTTATTGTTTTATACTAATTTATTTAACATCGATTGCGAAACACGTTCTTATAGTTTAAACATATCACACTCGAAGTATTCTTGGGTAAAACCAGTACTAAGCATATGCATATAAAGTGTCTTGCACCGCACATGACCGTGGCGGAGGATCGAGCCCACGGACCCTGGTCTTGGATTCGGTTCTCTATCACTCGGTCACGATATCCATATAAATTTTGTCATAGTGTTTATATAGTATTACTCTGCAAATTGATAGGTATTTCAGAATCGTGAAGCTTAGAAAATTGCTAATGTAAGATCATTCTTTTTTAATAACAATGTTGGACCAGCAAGAGCTCACAGACTAAATGTAGACTTCAATTTTCCGTTGGTTTGTGGCCATTGTCATTACAACAGATCCCTATTGGAAATGTAACAGTGGTGTGAGACTAAAAGAGAGAACATATAAGATAAGATTGTCATGTTATGTTACATATAGGATGATACACGGTAGACTATTCCGGTGAGATGAAGCAACCAGTCTAAGCTATTACTGAAGGCGTTGTAACAATATAGTACAACCCGTAAATATATTCACATTTCCACGTCTAATAACTGCTTAATGATACATTGGACTGGTTGGAGTGATTAGTTTTGTAACTTTCAGACAATGTCTGTCTGGCATGCAGAAATACAAAATAAGACGTATTCATGTATATTACAGCATGTCCGTCATAAGCGTTATATAAGAGAACTGAATACGCTTGTTTTGTTTCATGGAAAGACAGGGACATATTGCTTAAGCCATAATAAATTAATCGTTAGATTATCATTCCCGCCCGCCCCGAAATTTGCTATGCCGCCCTGACTATTTTTATTCATGAAAAAAAAAATGAAAAAAAAAAAAACGAAAAAAAACAACAAACAAAAACAACAAATAATTAAAAAAAAAATCAACCCCTCTCCTTTTCAAAAAAAAAATGGATGAGAATGTAGCAATTAATTTATAATGACCTTATATGTTTTCAGAAAAAAAGGAATTATGAAAAATAATGTCTGTAAAGCACAAACTTTCTATTTTAAGGTTTTACAGAGCAAAGGGATTGGCAAACTAATTTGCCTGTAATCGCGGCGGTAATACAATTGATGCACTAAGAAGGTTAAATAAAATATGATTCAATTAAAATACTGAAGAATTTGAAAATAAAACTATTTCAAATAAGATTTGAATTTTTTTATTACTCAGGAATGTAGAAAAGTTGCCTAAATTTAATCTGAATACATGTAAATCGCAGTAAATATGAAAGAAATATCATTCGAAAAACAAAAGTATAAGGCTATGCATAATAATGATTAAGATGCATTGTTTACTTCACAGGCAGTAAACACAAACATTTTTCCTTTTATGCAGTTACATTATTGAGTAAAGGTTAACAACTGACTTCTTACATCCTGTGAAAAATAAAATGGATGGAAACAAGACAGGTCAGGCAAAGGTATCTTTATCTAATCAACCACTTATTTGAACAAATTATTTTAATAACACTTTGTGCTGATCGACTTTGATACACTTCACATGACGTGAGAACGACTATCGCACCATCCACTGGCTACGTGACATTGTTTGTCCAAGTAAATACAATGTAGTGTTTACTGAGATATCGTTAGCTTGTCTAAGGATATTTTACGTTGAAATCAATTTTGATAGCTGACTGTATTATCGACTTGCTTGATATGTAACCCTCGTCAGGTCAATGACACCTGTTAAACTTCCCGTAATATGTACACACACACATATATAATTATGTAACAAACAGGTCTTATGTTTAGGAATTCTGAGGAAGATTTCCAGTTATGTTTTCTTGATTTATATCTAGAATGCTGATGGTTGATTTTGTGACCAAAATGTTTATACCTAGATAGTTGTCAGCTCTTGTTTTGCCAATATAAAACTTACACTATAAATAGTCATTAACAAACTTAACTTGTAGAACAATTTAATATCTATTTTGGGCGAAGAAAAGTCATTTCAGATAGGTCTGATTTTAAAATAAAATATCACCGTAACGATTTTTTTTTAAAAAAATGAAAAGAAAACATAATCAAAGACATAAACGTGATGTTTTAAATGACTACTTCTTCAGTTGTTCAACGTAGTTTACTATTTTCCAAAAATGTTTGACCTCAATATAATTTTACTAAAATGTCTCCATTTTATACTCAAATGTATCAATCACATGAATTATCAATATCGTCTGACAAAAGGGCCCTTTGGCATAACAGAACGCGACCAAGAAATGATATAACAAAGGCATGTTTACTTTATTCGTGAAGGGTAATTTATTATGCAACAACCCCTCATACCCACCCACTAGCATCGGCTTAAACTGTATTTTTTATAATTATTTTCCAGAAAAATTGAAATATTTGGCTGTAACGTTGTTCTGATTATAGGAAAAGGGAGAAATAATTGGACTGAATAGCCAAGGTCGTAAATGGATATTGGTCTAGACTTACCATTTACTTAATTCGTTGACATTGACGGAACAATATCTCAATACGATATTGTCATATAGGACTTAAATTGTTTATGCGTACTATTCGTTCCTATCAGTAGAAATATCTTAAAGATGCGCACTATATCATAACAGTATTTCTACAAAAAAAGTGTCCCAATTTCTAATTACGAAATCATAGATTTTGGATTATATGTTACAGAAATATCGTGAGTGGGTTATTTCGCTATATTTCATGTTGATTCATACAGTCTGTACAGTTTCCATTCCAGTCTCTGATATATCCCAAATCAGATATATTAACCCCCAAAGAAAAAGCAAGGAATCCCATGACTGTTCCACAAGTCATAGATATTGACAGGGTTTCCACGAAAAAATATATTCCACATTTTTCAAAGCAGGAATGTATCGCCAAATAAAAATGCAAAACAACTGGTAGTTTGACCTGTTAGGTTATTTTTCAAGACCTGCAGTGGCACCCTAAGTTTGTTTAAAAGAGAAGTCCTCAAATGCTCATCAATATAAGCATCTGTTAAAATCCTATAAAATCGTATTTTAAACACCAGTGATGCCTTATTGCAGTGTATACTATACCAGCGTTTGATATGATCATCTGTAACAAGAAACCACAACCACTAAAAACAATTGTAAAAATATTTCAAACGAAATATTTTTTAAGCCAAGAATCATGTTACCGTCGCAAAAAGGGGCGCAATTGTGTAGGGGAGACGTTAAACGAACGACTGTTTCACAGCCATAGTTCTATAAACAATATATCATTAAACTATTGTTTCATAGCCATGGTTCTATAAACAATATATCATTAAACTATTGTTTCATGGCAAGGGTTCTACAAACAATATATCATTAAACTATTTTTTCATGGCCATGGTTCTATTAACAATATATTATTTAACTATTGGTTCATGGTCAGTGTTCTACAAACAATATACCATTAAACTATTGTTTCATGGCAATGGTTCTACAAACAATATGTCATGATCAGACTATTTGAAAACAATCGTTCTATAAACACTTTGTCATTAAACTATTGTTTCATGGCAGGGGTACTACAAACAATATTTCATTTAACTATTGTTTCATGGCCAGGGTTTTACAAACAATATACAATTAAATTATTGTTTCAAGACCAGGGTTCTACAAACAATAGATCATTAAACTATTGTTTCATGGCCATGGTTCTATTAAGAATATATCATTTAACTATTGTTTCATAGCCAGGGTTCTACAAACAATATAACATTAAATCATTGTTACATGGCCATGGTTCTACTAACAATATGCCATTAAATTATTGTTTCACGGCAATGGTTCTACAAACAATAAATCATTATAATATTGTTTCATGGCCAGGGTTCTACAAACAATTTGTCATTAAACTAATGTTTTATAGTCATGGTTCTATAAATAATATATCATTAAACTAATGTTTCATGGCAATGGTTCTACAAACAATATATCATTAAACTATTGTTTCTATAACACAAACAATATATCATTAGAATAGTGTTTCTATAACACAAACAATCTGTCATTAAACGCTTGCTTCATGGTCAGGGTTCTACACACAATATATCATAATAAGACTATTTGAAAGCAATAGCTTTACATACAGTCTGTCATTATGCGCCTGTTTCATGGCCAGGGTTCTACAAACAATATATACTTAAACTATTGTTTCATGGTCATGGTTCTAGAAACAATATGTCATTAAACGCCTGTTTCATGGCCATGACTCTATAAACACTATATCATTTAATTATTGTTTCGTGGCCATGGTTCTATTAGAATGTTTGAAAGCAATCATTCTATAAACAATCTGTCATTAAACGCGTGTTTCATGGTCATGGTTCTACAAACAATTTATGATAATAAGACTATTTGAAAGCCATTGTTTTACAAACAATCTGTCGTTAAACGCCTGTCTCATGGCACGGGTTCTACAAACAATATATCATTACAAACAACATATCATTAAACTATTGTTTCATGGTCATGGTTCTACAAACAACATATCATTAAACTATTGTTTCATGGTCATGGTTCTACAAACAACATATCATTAAACTATTGTTTCATGGACATGGTTCTACAAACAACATATCATTAAACTATTGTTTCATGGTCATGGTTCTATAAACAGTATATCATTAAACTATTGTTTCATGGTCATGGTTCTACAAACAATCTGTCATTAAATTATTGTTTCATGGTCATGGTTCTACAAACAATCTGTTATTAAGCTATTGTTTTATAGTCATAGTTGTACAAACAACATATCATTAAACTATTGTTTCATGGTCGTTGTCCTACAAACAAACTGTCATTAAACTATTGTTTCATAGCCAGGGCTCTGTAAACAGTATATCATTAAACTGTTGTTTCATGGCCATGGTTCTATAAGACTATTTGAAAACAATCATTCTACAAACAATATATCATTAAACTATTGTTTCATGGCCATGGTTCTATAAGACTATTTGAAAACAATCATTCTACAAACAATATTTCATTAAACAATTGTTTCATGGCCATGGTTCTATAAAACAATTTCAAAACTATCATTCTACAAACAATCTATCATTAAACTATTGTTTCATGGCCATGGTTCTATAAGACAATTTGAAAGCTATCATTCTACAATCTATCATTAAACTATTGTTTCATGGCCATGGTTCTATAAGACAATTTGAAAGCAATCATTCTTTAAACAATATGTCTTTAAACACTTATTTCATGGCCATGGTTCTACAAACAATCATAATACGACTATTTGAAAGAAATCGTTTGACAAACAATCTGTCATTAAACGCCTGTTTTATGGCAAGCGTTCTTAGCAACATCTCGTTTATACTTGATTATTATTGCTGATCATCCGTTTTCACAAAGAGATATTTGAAACAGAGATATATTTTAAAACTACGAAAGTAAGTGTTTGAAAATACTTTTGGTTATATCAGTAATATGTAATAACAACAAACAAGATGATCTAAGAGACTGAATAATAAAAAAAAAACTATTTAAAAATTGTCTAGTGAAACTAACACCAGAGTTGACTGAACCAGATTTAGACGATTGTAAACTAAATTCATCTATACAATTAAGAGAAGCATCTTATTTCATATCACCTTATTATTCAATTGTTGTCGATAATCCGTCAGGAGATCGCTCAATGTGCTTCACAACAATGTTCACTCATGACCCCATTCCAGATAATCTTATATAGTTCTAGAAATATACGTATGTCGATTATGCATATTTTCTCTTATCCAATCGTAGGTGAAGCTCGTTTTTACAGACATTATGACTACGAACCGCTGACATTTTGTAAATACATTTCATGTATAGTATCATAGATTCAGTGATGTGTTGAATAAAGAAAAATATTTCGTCCTGCGTTCGTATTTTTATTAATTTACCATATCCAGTTGTTCATGGACACGATGGCATGTGGAATGACAAACCAATAGGTCCCTGGTCCCATAATATAGATTTGATTAAAGAAAGAGTCGGGATATTCAATAGTGTTTTTCGCTTCACTTTTTGAACAAGACAAACATATTTGAAAACATATAAATGAAATAGACGGACTGCTTACAGGTAGAAAATTAACTAATGCATACGTTTGGCATTAGGCCAGGAAAATAATTCCTGAAACAACTAATTGATTTAACAGACAACTGAGCCAACCGATGAAACAATACTGAATTGGACAAAATTGCCATTTTCTTTGAGAAAATATTAACAAATGAACAAACACTGCCAACTGAGTAAAGCCATGGCACTTAGCCAATATCATCAACGGTGCAAAGACTAACAACTCAGCCAACTCATGGCAGTGACACAATATCATCAACGGTGCCAACACTAATAACTGAGCCAACTAATGGCACTGAAACGATATCATCAACGATGCAAGCACTAACAACTGTGCCAACTCACGGAAGCAACACAGTATCATCAACGGTACTTACTCTAACAACTGAGCATACGCATGGCAATGGCACAATATCATCAAAGGTGCGAACACTTACAACTAAGCCAATTCATGGCACTGAAACAATGTCATCAACGGTGCCAACACTAACAACTGAGCCAACTAATGGCAGCAACACAGTATCATCAACGGTGACAACTCATACAACTGAGCCAAACTATAGCAATAACACAGTATCATCAACGGTGCCGAAACTAACAAGTGAGCCAACTCATGGCACTGAAACAATATCATCAACGGTGCCGAAACTAACAAGTGAGCCAACTCATGGCACTGACACAATATCATCAACGGTGCCGAAACTAACAAGTGAGCCAACTCATGGCACTGACACAATATTATCAACGGTGCCGAAACTAAGAAGTGAGCCAACTCATGGCACTGACACAATATCATCAACGGTGCCGAAACTAACAAGTGAGCCAACTCATAGCAGAGACACAGTATCATCAACGGTGCCGAAACTAACAAGTGAACCAACTCATGGCAGTGACACAGTACCATCAACGGTGCCGAAACTAATAAGTAAGCCAATTCATGGCAGTGACACAGTATCATAAACGATGCCAACACCAACAAATGAACCAAATCATGGCAGCGAAACAATATCATCAACGGTGCCAACATTTAAAACTAGGCCAATTGGTGACAATGACACAGTATCATTAACGGTGCCAACACTAACAACTGAGCCAACTCATATCAATGGCACAATATCATCAACGGGGCCAACACTTACAACTGTGCCACCTCATGGCAATTGCACAATATCATCAACGGTGCCAACATTTACAACTGAACTTACTCATTGCCAAGGCACAATATCATCAACGGTACCAACACTTACAACTGAGCCATTTATTGACAGTGACACAATATAATAAACGGTGCCAACAATAATGTTAGCCAACACATGATAGCTACAAAATATCATCAAAAGGACCAACACTTACAAATGAGCCAACTCATGGCAATGACACAATATCATCAACGGTGCCAACGCTATAACTGAGCCAACTTGTGGCAGCGACTCAGTATCATCAACGGAGCCAACATTAAAACTGATCCCAACTAACGGGAATTACACAATATCATCAATGGTGTCAACACTAACAACTGAGCAAAACTATGGCAGCAACACAGTATCATCAACGGTAGAAACACGAACAACTAAGCAAATCGTGGTAGCGGCAAAGTGTCATCAACGGAAGCAACACTAACAACTTAGCAAAGTCATGGCGATGACACAGTATGATCAAGGAGCCAACACTTAAAACCGAGCCATCTCACAGCAATGACACGATATCATTAACGGTGCCAACAATAACAACTTAGCAAAGTAATGGCAATGACACAGTATCATCAACGGATCCAACACTTAAAACTGAGCCATCTCACGGCAATGACACAATACCATCAACGGTGCCAACAATAACAATTTAGCAAAGTCATGGCGATGACACAGTATCATCAACGGAGCCAACACTTAAAACTGAGCCATCTGACGACAATGACACAATAACATCAACGGTGCCAACACTAACAACTGAGCAAAATTATGGCAGCAACACAGTATCATCAACGGTGCTAACACGTACAAATGAACCGACTCATGGTAGCGACACAGTATCATTAACGGTACCAACACTAAAAACTGAACCAATTAATGGCAATTACACATAATAATAAACGGTGCTAACACTTACAACTGAACCAAATCATGGCAGCGACACAGTATCATCAACGGTACCAACACTAAAAAATGAGCCAACTAATGGCAATAACACATAATATTCAACAGTGCCAACACTTACAACTGAGCAAAATCATGGCAGCGACACAATATCATTAACGGTGACAACATTACAATTAAGATAACTCCTGGCAATGAGACAATATCATCAACGGTGCCAACACTAACAACTGAGCAAAATTATGGCAGTAACACAGTATCATCAACGGTGCTAACACGTACAACTGAACCGACTCATGGTAGCGACACAGTATCATCAACGGTACCAACACTAAAAAATGAGCCAATTAATGGCAATTACACATAATAATCAACGGTGCTAACACTTACAACTGAGCCAGCTCATGGCAGCGACACAATATCATCAACGGTACCAACACTAACAACTGAGCCAACTCATGGCAGCCACACAATATCATCAACGGTGCCAACACTAACAACTGAGCCAACTATTGGCAGCGGAACAATATATTCAACGGTGCCAACACTGACAACTGAGCCAATTCATGGCAGCGAAACAGTATCATCACCGGTGCCAACACTAACAACTGAGCCAACTCATGTTAATAACAATATCATCAACGGTACTAACACTAACAACTGAACCAACTTATGGCAACGACACAGTATGATCAACGGTTTCAACACTAACAACTGAGTCAACTGATAGCAGCGACACAATATCATCAACGGTGTTAACACTAACAAGTGAGCCAAATAATGGCAGCGGCACAATATCATCAGCGGTGCCAACTCTAACAATTGAGCCAACGCATGGCATTGATACAGTATCATCAAGGAAGTCATCATTTACAACTAAGCAAACTCATGGCAATGACACAATATCATCAACGCTACCACATTAACAACTCAGTCAACCATGGCAATGATACAGTATCATCAAAAGTGCCAACATTTACAACTGAACCAACGCATGATAGCGACACAATATCATCAACGGTGCCAACACTAACAACTGAGCCAACTAATGGCAGCAACACAGTATCATCAACGTCGACAACTCATACAACTGAGCCAACCTATAGCAATAACACAGTATCATCAACGGTGCCGAAACTAACAAGTAAGCCAACTCATAGCAGTGACACAGTATCATCAACGGTGCCGAAACTAACAAGTGAGCCAATTTATGGCACTGACAAAATTTCATCAACGGTGCCGAAATTAACAAGTGAACCAACTCATGGCAGTGACACAGTATCATCAACGGTGCCGAAACTAACAAGTAAGCCAACTCATAGCAGTGACACAGTATCATCAACGGTGCCGAAACTAACAAGTGAGCCAATTTATGGCACTGACAAAATTTCATCAACGGTGCCGAAATTAACAAGTGAACCAACTCATGGCAGTGACACAGTATCATCAACGGTGCCGAAACTAACAAGTGAGCAAACTCATGGCAGTGACACAGTATCATCAACGGTGCCGAAACTTACAAGTGAGCAAACTTAAGGCACTGACACAATTTCATCAACGGTGCCGAAATTAACAAATGAGCCAACTCATGGCAGTGACACAGTATCATCAACGGTGTCGAAATTAACAAGTGAGCCAACTCAAGGCACTGACACAATATCATCAACGATGCCGAAACTAACAAGTGAGCCAACTCAAGGCACTGACACAATTTCATCAACGGTGCCGAAATTAACAAGTGAGCCAACTCATGGCAGTGACACAGTATCATCAACGGTGCCGACACTAACAAGTGAACCAACTCATGGCAGTGACACAGTATCATAAACGATGCCAACACTAACAAATGAACCAAATCATGGCAGCGAAACAATATCATCAACAGTGCCGACACTAACACCTGAGCAAACTCATGGCAATGACACAATATCATCAACGCTGCCAACACTTAAAACTGAGCCAAATGATGACAATGACACAGTATCATTAACGGTGCCAACACTAACAACTGAGCCAACTCATATCAATGGCACAATATCATCAACGGGGCCAACACTTACAACTGTGCCACCTCATGGCAATGGCACAATATCATCAACGGTGCCAACATTTACAACTGAAACTACTCATTGCAAAGGCACAATATCATCAACGGTACCAACACTTACAACTGAGCCATCTATTGGCAGTGACACAATATAATAAACGGTGCCAACAATAATGTTAGCCAACACATGCCAGCTACAAAATATCACCAATGGTACCAACACTGAACATGAGCCAACTCATGGCAATGACACATAATATTCAACGGTGCCAACACTTACAACTGAGCCAAATCATGGCAGCGACCAATCATAAACGATGACAACACTTACAACTAAGCCAACTCATGGCAATGACACAATAGCATCAACGGTACCACATTAAAAACACAGCATCATCAATGGTGTCAACACTAACAACTGAACCAACTAATGACAGGGGCACAATATCCTCAACGGTGCCAACTCTAACAATTTATCCAACTCATGGCAATGATATAGTATCATCAACAGTGCCAACACTAACAAATGAGCCAACTGATGACAGTGACACAGTATCATCAACGATACAAGCACTTACAACTGAACCAACTGATGGCAATGACACAGTATCATCAACGGTACCAACTCTAACAAATGAGCCAACTCATGGCAATGACACATATTATTCAACGGTGCCCAACAGTTACAACTAAGACACCGCATGGCAATGACACACTATATTCAAAGGTGCCAACACTAACAACTGAACAAACTCACGGCAATGACACAATATCATCAACGGTGCCAACACTAACAACTGAACCAACTCATTGCAATGACACATTATCATCAACGTCGCAACACTTAAAACTGAACCAACTCATGGAAATGACACATTATCGTCAACGGTGCCAACACTAACAACTGAACCAACTCACGGCAATGACACAATATCATTAACAGTGCCAACAATAACAACAGAACCAACTCATAGCAGCGACACAATATCATCAACGGTACCAACACTTACAACTGAACCAACTTATGGAAGCGACACAGTATCATCAACGATACCAATACTTAAAACTGAACCAATTCATGGCAGCGACACAATATCAACAACGGTACGAACACTAACAATTTAGCCAACTTTTGGCATCGACATAGTATCATCAACGATAGCAACACTAACAATTGAACCAACTCATGGCAGCGACACAATATCATCAACGGTGCAAACACTAACAACTGAGCAAATTTATGGCAGCGACACAGCATCATCAACGGTGTCAACACTAACAACTAAACCAACTAATGGCATGGACACAATATCATCAACGGTGCCAATTCTAACAACTGAACAAACTCATTGCAATGATACAGTATCATCAACAGTGCCAACATTTACAACTAAGCCAACGCATGGCAATGACACAATATCATCAACGGTGCCAACACTAACAACTGAACCAATTCACGGCAAAGACACAATATCATCAACGGTGCCAACACTTGCAACTGAACCAACTCATGGCAGCGACACAATATCATCAACGGTACCAACACTTAAAACTGAGCCAACTTATGGCAGCGACATAGTATCATCAACGATACCAATACTAACAACTGAGCCAACTCATGGCAGCGACACAGTATCATCAACGGTGCGAACACTTACAAATGAACCAACTAACGGCAGTGACATAATATCATCAACGGTACCAACACTAACAAATGAGCCATCTCATGGCAATGACACAATATCATCAACGGTACCACATTAACAACTGAGCCAACTCATGGCAGCGACACAATATAATCAACGGTGCAAACACTAACACTTGAGCCAACTCAAGGCAATGACACAATATCATCAACGGTGCCAACAATAACAACTGAACCAACTCTAAACAGCGACACAATATCATCAACGGTACCAACACTTACAAATGAACCAACTTATGGAAGCGACACAGTATCATCAACGATACCAACACTAACAATTAAACCAACTCATGGCAGCGACACAATATCATCAACGGTGCAAACACTAGCAACTGAGCAAATTTATGGAAGCGACACAGCATCATCAACGGTATCAACACTAGCAACTAAACCAACTAATGGCAGGGATACAATATCCTCAACGGTGCCAACATTTTCAACTAAGCCAACGCATGGCAATGACACAATATCATCAACGGTGCCAACACTAACAACTGAACCAACTCATGGCAATGACACAGTATCATCAACGGTGCCAACACTTGCAACTGAACCAACTCATGACAGCGACACAATATCATCAACGGTACGAACATTTCCAACTGAGCAAACTTATGACAGCGACATAGTATCATCAACGATACCAACACTAACAACTGAGCGAACTCATGGCAGCGACACAGTATCATCAACTGTGCGAACACTTACAAATGAACCAACTGAACTGACGACAGTGACACAATATCATCAACGGTACCAACACTAACAAATGAACCAAATCACGGCAATGAAACAATATCATCAACGATACCAGCACTTACAACTAAGCCAACTCATGGCAATGACACAATATCATCAACGGTACCACATTAACAACTGAGCCAACTCATGGCAGCGACACAATATAACCAACGGTGCAAACACTAACACTTGAGCCAACTCACGGCAATGACACAATATCATCAACGGTGCCAACACTTACAACTGAACCAACTCATGACAGCGACACAATATCATCAACGGTACCAACACTAACAACTGAGCCAACTTAAGGCAGCGACACAGTATCATCAACGATACCAACACTTACAAATGAACCAACTCATAGCAGCGACACAATATCATCAACGGTACGAACACTTACAACTGAACCAACTTAAGGCAGCGACACATTATCATCAACGAAACCAACACTTACAACTGAACCAACTCATGGCAGCGACACAATATCATCAACGGTACGAACACTTACAACTGAGCCAACTTAAGGCAGCGACACAGTATCATCAACAATACCAATACTTACAACTGAACCAACTCACGGCAGCGACACAATATCATCAACGGTACGTACACTTACAACTGAACCAAATTATGGCAGCGACACAGTATCATCAACGATACCAACACTTACAACTGTGCCAACTCATGGCAATGACACAGTATCATCAACGGTAACAACACTTGCAAATGTGCGAACTCATGGCAATGACACAGTATCATCAACGGTACCAACACTTACAACTGTGCTAACTCATTGCAATGGCACAATATCATCAACAGTGCCAACACTTACAACTGTGCCAACTCATGGCAATGACACAATATCATCAACGTCGCAACTCTTACAACTAAGCCAACTCATGGCAATGACACAGTATCATCAACGGTGCCAACACTTACAACTGAGCCAACTCATGACAATGACACAATATCATCAACGGTGCCAACACTTACAACTGTGCCAACTCATGGCAATGACACAGTATCATCAACGGTACCAACACTTACAACTGTGCCAACTCATGGCAATGACACAGTATCATCAACGGTGCCAACACTTACAACTGTGCCAACTCATGGCAATGACACAGTATCATCAACGGTGCCAACACTTACAACTGTGCCAACTCATGGCAATGACACAACATCATCAACGGTGCCAACACTTACAACTGTGGCAACCAATTCATGCAACTGAGACACTAGTAACAACTACAATGCCATCATGAACGACCAAAACCCTTCAAGTAAATACTACAGATTGATCAAACATGAACTTTATAAAATAATAAGTATATAATTATGTTGATGTTTATCACAAAGTTCGCAGTTACGTTAGGTGTGTCTACGATGTAATAGCGAAGTAGGACACACCCTTTAATCATGTTTTAGCTGGCAGATGGCGTATTGTACCACCGACCGTTCCAGTGCGGTGACCACGTTGCTCTACTTCTATATGTTTTGTTCTTTTGATATTTAGTTTTTATTATAATGTTTGGGCTGTTTCGGTGACTGTCGTTTCCTACAAGCAGAATAAAAACCTAACTTGAAGGCAGTATAATGACTTCTGTCTTGGAAAGAATGATTGGTAACTATTGGGAGTAAACATGTGCTTTATTTTTTATTTAGATAATCCGTTTTCGCTGATTTTACCTATTTTTTAAGTAGTTCATCTCCTTGAACATGTTTCCGATGAACCTCCAAGAATTGAAAATCATCTTAAGTGTTATAAGTTCAAGACATTACGGATGTATATATTTTTTTCCGATATTAATTCATTTAATTTAGAAATTATATACACGTTTTCCATTGATTTTAACAAATCGTTATCATACAAACATAATTACATGACCTATATTTTAACATTATCTTCACAATGCAGCTACCATTAAACATTATCCAGTGGCAGAAAAAAAAAAGTTGAATGGCGATTTTTAAGTGATTTCCCGTTATATGAAATATGTTTTTTACGTGTTTGAAAGCATAAAAATGTACCGATGAATGATAAGGAAAATAATAGTTGCTATGGGAATAATGTAAGATAAGAGTTTTGAATAATCTACTGTTGCTTTTATCAACGATCGAGGTAAGAATCGTTCTTGTTCGCCATGTACATAATATAAATGTACTTCCTGTTTAGTGCAAGAAATATTTTTTATGTTGAACATAAATGAGAAATGAACCTGAGTATGTGCCGCGTGCACAATATTTGCACCCTTAAGGGATTCACGGAAATCTTACTCCTTGCATGTAAATTTATATCTCATAATTGTTATAAATGTCATTTCTTATATTTATACTATTACTTGTATTCCACTCGATCAACACCGCCATGTCTCTTTACCATTTATACCGGTAAATAAAGTGAAACATCTTTAAAGTTAAATCCCCAACTGTGATATAAAGCCGCCAGATGGCTCTGGGGCAAGTTTGATGTAATTCTATATATGATTCAAACTTGAAAACCCTTTTCATCACTACATTGTTTTTGTTATAATTTTGCAAACTACTAATTTGAAAATCGATAGTAAAATTCATACTAAATTACAGTTGATACATTGAATTAAAAAAAATAGTTTCACAAAAGTGTGGGTTATATTCAGTTTGAAAAAAAACTCCAATTGCTAAACAAGGGCACCACAAGTAGGTGCAGGCGCCCGTCTCTTTTTTTCAAATCTATTATGTAGGTCAATGTCAGTGAAGTAAACTTTTTAAACTTGATGGTGATTAGTTTAAAAAATCAATTTTTTTACTGAAAAAATAAAACAGATTGAAAAGAATCACCAAAACAAGATAGAGATGTCGAAGAACAACGTTTACTCAACTATCCTAGCCTTGTCGATCACAGAACAGTATATTATAATGTACCATCGGAAAAACAGATATATCTGTATGAATGAAACCATCTTTCATATTAGCAAAATAATAGATACATGTATGTGCAAGAAGGACTATTAGGCTTTTAGGGAAGAATATACACTATATCTACTAGCTAGCCAGTACTTAAGCTGAAATGTATTTAACTTAATTTTAAAATCTGGATGTGGATATCGGGGTGTATGTGCCAATGTTTAATAAACAGGACTGTTTAGTTTAATAAAATAAAAGAAAGTTGGAGGGAGAGGGTGTCTTGGGGTTAGTAAAGAAGTTGAAAAGGGACAGTGTATCTCCATCAATACAGAACAAAATTTTCAGAAAACAATTGGAGGGGGTGGGTGTCTTGGGGTTGGTAAAAAAGGGACCGAATAGTATTAGATTTAAAATAAATTTTTTTTAAAAGAATTAAATGGAGGAGGGGATGTCCTTGGGGTCAGTCATAAAGTTGAAATGATGCAAAGTATTTAATTTAAAACAAAACAAAATTAGGGATGAGGGTCTTTGGGTAGGTAAAAAAGTTGAAAAGGGGCAGAGTATATGATTTATTACAAAGAAAAACAATGAAAAAAAAAAAAAAAAAAAATGGGCGGGGAAGGGGTGTATGTGTGGTGGTGGTGGGAGGGGGGGGGGGGGTTAGGGTCTTTTGGTTGGTAAAAAAATTGAAATGGGGCAGAGTATTTGATTTAGGTCAAAACGAAATTAAGAAAAATATAAAAAAAATGGTCGTTGATGGGGGTGGGGGAGAAAGAGGGTAGGGTGAGGGATTTGGGGTCGGTTACAAAGTTGAAATGAGGCAGAGTATTTGATTTAATACAAAACAAATTAAATAAAAATGGGCGGGGATGTTTGTGTGTGTGTGTGTGTGTGTGTGATGTGGATGTGTGTGGATGTGTGGGGGGAGGGGGAGGGTCTTTGGGTCGGTTACAAAGTTAAAATAGGGCAGAGTATTTGTTTCATACAAAACGAAAAATTAAAAGACTAAATAAAAAAATGGTCATTGATGGAGTGTGTGTGGGGGTGGGGGGGGGGGGGGGGTAAGGGTGAGGGTCTTTTGGTCGGTTACAAAGTTGAAATGGGGCAGAGTATTTGATTTAATACAAAACAAATTAAAAAAATATGGGCGGGGATGGGGTGGGGCGGGGATGTTTGTGTGTGTGTGTGTGTGTGGGGGGGGGGGGGGGGGGGTCTTTGGGTCGGTTATAAAGTTGAAAAGGGGCAAAGTATTTGATTGAATGCAAAACAAATTATAACAAAAAAGAAAAAATATGGGCAGCTAGGCTGGGGTCTTGGTTCGGCTTGGGCAGGAAAGTCCATTAAATAGGTCAAGATCAGTGATGTTAACTTTTTTTTAGTTGATGGTGATCAGCTTACAGAACTAAAAGTATTACTGAAAAATAAAATTGATTTAAAAAATAAATCAAACCCGAGCTTAACAAAGAACTTTAACCTACGGTTTTAAAGCCCAAAGTATGAAAATTCATGTAAGTTAGCTATAAACATTGTTTCTACAACATAATATATATGAGTTTATGAAGTTTAGTCACCAAAACATGAGTAGTTTCTTCAGAAAAAGAGAAAATGCTGAGCTAAACATAAAACTTTTATCAAACCCGAGCTGAACAAAAATTTTTAACCAAAGGTTTTAGAGCCCAAAGTATGTAAATTTAGATATGTTAACTATATACATTGTTTGTATAACATGATATGAATGTGATTATGAACTTTAGTCACCGTAACATGAGTTGTTTGTTCAGAAACAAAGAAAAAGCTGAGCTAAACATAAAACTTTAACCAGCGGACGACGACAACGTCGACGCCAGGGTCATGACTTCAGGACTCACACCACTATTATCTCCCTTGAGTACTCCGGACCAGATGAAGGAGGTAGAAATAAAACTTTAGTTATATTTTTCTTCTTTTTTTCAGGGCTTTGTACAGCAATGGTTTATTTTTTGCTAGCATGAGTCTCACAAAAACATTGAATTAAAAAAAAAAAAAAAAAACCTGGTCAATGTATGTTTTTTTTTCCTTTTTCTTCAACCAGTGAAGAATTTGAGCCCAGACACATGCTGCAGAATTTGATTTTTCACTCTGTTTTGGACATAGATGTTACAATGGAGCCCTATGGGAAATGTAATAGTGGTGTGAGACGAATAGCTCTATTTTCAAAAAGACGAGTTAAAAATGATATTCTAGGGAGGTGCTTACGAAGTCATGTACTCTAAAGTGTAAACAAATATACACATGGATCTGTGCTTATACACATTCAGCAGCCGAGTAATGATGCATTTTTAGAACACTACCATAACTGACTGGCAACGAAACAGCTGTTGTACATTAACTACTCTTACATAACTGTCTACCCCAGGCAGAAAATGCTGGGACTTTTATGACTGTAAACGGAATAGGAACTTCCATGCCTCTTGTAAACTACCCGATGCTTTATGGTGCCATATACAGTAAAACATCATAACGTTTTATATGTCATAACCAATAGTCCATTTTGGCAATACTCATGTTATCCAATCTTATGTTTTAACATAAAAATGACCGTTCGTAGGTATTCATCGATTGGAAAATGAAGGACACACTTTTATAATATACATGAAGGTCCAATGAAGATATTCTCACTTCACGGTTGAAATTTTTCCTTTCTTCTGTTAAAAATTAGGTCAAGTATTTCCAATTAACAAGAAATTTCCACATAGTGTCTTTTTTAAAGTATATTTTTCATAGCAGGAATGTATCTGCACATTAAAAATTCTGATAACTTGTAGGTTGGCCAGCTTGTTTTTTAAAGACAGTGCAGTGACACCCTACGATTTGTTTATAAAAGAAGTCATCTAATGGTTATAAATACATGCATCCGTTAAACATATTTTGACACCAGTTTTATCTTATTGCAGTATAATTATTATGCTATGCCAGCTTTTGCGTTACTCATATGTACCCCTACAAAAAATTTTGAAAATATTTCAAACCAAATTACACAGGACTATTTATAAGTGCAAGAATCATGTTATCGTCGCAAAAAGGGGCGAAACTATGGAGTGAAACTTAAATATCACGTGACATATATAGGGAATGAGAACGTTATCGTTTATTCTATGTATACATTACGTGCACTTCGTGGTTATTTTGTTGCGCATAAATATTTTTAGTGTTGTGATTTGTATTCCATTACACCCATTCTTAATACACAAAAGAAAACGTACACAAATAAAACAATACAATTTTGCTTGACTCGTTGCTATATGGAACTAATTGTGAGACCGGTTCGTAGGCTCGCGAGTTCAAGCCAGGTTCGATCCAAACACTTAGTGTGAGAAACTTTGCCAGTTACTTGTAGAAAAAAAAGTTGTTCTATTCAGATTCATTCTGAAGTATCCCATTCCATTTTCAAATAAAACAATTTACAATATACAACCTGTAATGTGTTAAAAATACCGTTAAACCACGTTGAAAAGTTACAAATTAAAACAAAAACAGCCCAACTGTATTTTTTCTACATTTTGCCAGTAATATTGAGAGTAATTTAATTCTTATTTGTAGAAACAAGACACAGGAGGTATGATACAATTACAGTATTTGCACTAGACAATAAAAACTCCCCAATGACAAGGAACGGCTACATATTTATGACTCGAAATCAATTTACTTCTTCAGCGAGCAAGGCAATCTAACTGGATAGTTTTGACACCACGTGATAGTGATTTATAAGTTTTTAAGTCTTTCACTATGTGATTGATTAACACACTATCATGGGGAAGTTAACAATCGACGACAAGACATAGAGGACTTTTAGAAAATACAACTGCAATGAGCAACCTTTTTTCCTTTGCGCATATCGCATTGAAAAATAACGAGTTAGTATTGATTTTCCATTCTCTTAAAGCACGTTATGTCCCTTGGATGCATGGTTCCACATTGATGTCGAATCCATAGGCGCAAATGAACATACAAAATACTTGCTCTTGATCAAATTATGGAAGAAATTAATCGGGCATATTTCCTTTTACCATTGGAAATGTATGGATGGCATTTTTAAAAGCATATTTTTTTAAATTTTGAAAAAAAAGAGAATCGGATGTATTGGTGGTTTCTTTGAATGTATTTATAAAGTGTTTAAATATAGTTTGATTATCAAACAATGGAATATAGTGTAAATAACTATTATTGAGTATAACTATTTTTTTTTTCGTGTAAATGCACATTGTTAAAAGTATTGATTAACGGTGGATGTAATTAACAAGGAGGTAGTTTAATAATTAGTAGCAAAGTTTTAATAGAGATATTGTTTATTTTTTGTGTATTAATCAAGCTGTATAAATATATAGATAATTCAGTCATTTTACTCGGATTTTGTCTCGTTTGTTTCTCTTTTTAATTGTCTTGTATTGTATATTCGAACACACATGCAGTTTCACGATTTAATGAGAATGTGCTAACAAATTCGCTAACTAGTTAGAAAACCGTGTGATCTTTTAATTAAAATCCGAAGAATTGTCCGACGAAACAAATACTTAGATGAATTATGCTGATACTGAGTGTGTAACAGATGACATGTTCAGACTTAAATATAGATAGTGCACAATTGTAACAGACGAGAGATTCAGACTTAAATATAGATAGTACACAGAGAAATGATGAAATGTATCCGATGGAAAATACCTTACAACAAAATTGTTTTGATAGAGGACACATTTTAATTAAATATTTCGATTTTACAGTAAAGTAAGTGTTGAAATTTAAAGGAAAATGAAACATGCTTAAATGCTTGAAGTGAAATGATTTACTTGGAGTAAAAATGGAGATAACGATGTATACTTTACAGTATAGTGCTCAACATGTTTACAAATATGCGACCGCCATTATCTGATACAATCAGAAAAACATAGCAACCTTTACTTCAAATAGTATACAATAAAAATTGTGATAAATAACTTCATATTGGATAAATGTACTTAACACAGACTCCATTGTGTTTCTAGATATTGATAACAACGGTTTATGGGTATTGCCTTTTAGGAGAAAGCTGGGAAAGAGTTTTGATGAAATAGCGTGTATGTGAATATCCTATTAGACGGAATGTCAGTCTATTCAGGAGATTGTATTCAAGAAATATCAGATGAAGATGTGAACGTGTTTATCATGCGTTTAGGATAAATATCACGGATAGAGTGAAGGGTTATTATCAAGTATTAATTAAATCGTGATTGTAATGAGTTAACACAATGATATCCGTTACAAAGCTTTGCTCTCCTTCATTATACGTAATGCTATGAGAGTGAATGATGCATTAAAATTGCATGTTTCATAGAAAGTTCTGTATAGACAATGGTGCTGTGTAGGAATATGCTTAAATAACTTTACTAATACGAAGTGCATGTGTATTCTGTGTTGATAAATATGTCGTGTAAGATACGCTTAAACAGCATAACTAGCACAAATCAGAATTCTGCGTAGATAATGATGCGTTGTAGGAATTTGCTTACGAACGTTGCTTGGACACATCCGTATTTTGTTTAAACAATGGTGCGGTGTAGCATATGCTTTAGGGACGTTACGATTAAACACCCGTCTTTTGTGTAGACAAATATGCTGTGTAAAGTATGCTTAAACAACACTACTAACATAGACTCGTATTCTGTGTAGAACTACACGATGTGAAACGATGTGTTGTTTTATGTATAGGCTTCTTACTGCACTGTCACTTGCTGTCTTCGGTTTTAGCCTAAAACCTCAAATAGGAATCGGCGCCATCTTTGATTCAGATAACTACGGACATTATAACGAAGTTTTCTACAGGGCGTTCAGTGAAAACCAGCTGTTGGTAAAACACAATGTGAGTTTGCAAGTCCGCGCAAACCACAACCTGGAAAATATATATTCATCGATGCTTTCCTTGTGTTCTTTCATAGAAAACCGAGATATCAAGGTTCTGTTGGTGGTAGGGAGTCAGAGAACAATTCACACTGTTAGCCAGGTAGCCCAACCACTTGGAATACCCATCCTGGGCTACACCACCGATACCGTTATAGGCAAGTTTGTACAGGTAAGATATACACAAATGACCGTTTTAAATATGCGTATAGAATATAATTGATTTATTGCTATAACAAAACAAATATGCCCATTTCCCCTTGATACACGTAGAAGTTATTGTCAAAACAAAATAAAAAAGCCCTTGACCCCTGCGTACACATAGAAATTATGCATGCCCATTTCACTCCATGTCATAAAATTAAACTTATTATGTAATAAACAATTGTATTGTAGTATTAATAAATGTTTTTTCGCTTAATTTTATATTGAATATATATATTCATAAAATCAATATTAAGATACTTGCATGCTGTGTTTTTTTTTACATCAACGACATAAAAATGTCACATTCAATTCTTAGACTGGTGTCATCACAACAGTTGTATTTTTGAATTTTAATTGGTTAAAACCTTTATGAAACAACAGTAACAATAATAATAAAAATGACGATGAGAATAAAAATGACAATAATAATGATTATAATAACAATTATGCAAATGAAAATTATAGTAATTATAATATTAAAAACAATAATTATAATAATAATAATTATAAAAATGATAATGATGATAATAATTATAAATAATAATATATCAATTGTAATGATAATAGTAATAATAATGAAAATTATAATAATAATAATGACATAATAATTAATGATGAAAATTATGATGATAATAATAATAATAATAAAGTTATAGATAATAAAATAAAAATGATAATAAAATAATAATAATAGTAATAATAATAATAATGAATAGTAATAACAATAATAATGAATAGTAATAACAATAATGATAATAATAATAATAAAGCAATACAATTAGCATAACATTTTTTTTATTTTATATCAATAAAGGTCATAATAAAACTGATAATGCTACTGAAACTGATAATGATAATGACCATGATAACAATATTGACAATGATAATGATAATTATATTGATATTGATACTGATAATGTTACTTATAGTGATACTGAAACTGATGATGGCAATGACAATGATAATGATAATTATATTGATACTGATAATGTTACTTATAGTGATACTGATACTGATACTGATGATGGCAATGATAGTGATAATGATAATTATATTGATACTGATAATGATAATGATATTGAAACTGATATAGATACTGATATTGATAATGATAATAACGACAATGATATTGATGGTATCAACGCTACATATTTTAAACAATTTAACATCCTAATATAATAAGTACATTGGCATATTTAATATTTTTAAATTATTTTATAATTATGACATTTATTATGATTATAATATCTATTGTGATGCTACATAAAACTAATAAATATGGTACTTGTGATAATGATCTTAATTGATATCAACAACATCTTCGAGCTCTGTCATCAATAGTAGCCTGATCTCATGTGAAGAAATTTCAATTTACAGGTTTCCATTTCAATAAAATATGACGCTGAAAACTGTTTATTTAACAATTATGATTAATATTTTCATAATCAACATCATCATCATCAATATAATTACTACAGTAATCAGCAGCATGTCCAGCATCACAAAAAGACATCGTAATCAAAAGGCTGTGGTTCTGATGCTACTGACGATAGAATGATGAGAATATATGTTAAAGCAATAAACAGCAGTTCTAAAATGTATATGCTTATAATATATAAATTATAAAAAGTTCTAAAATATATAAAGATATAAATAGTACATGACACGTGGAAGAATTGATCTCCAAAAGGCTGTCATTTCATTATCTAGCTAATCTGGTAAGTATGTATTTAGTTAATGTTGTGACCTCAAGTCAATATTTAAACGAGTAGTATACAAGACAGCAGAAATGGCTTGGTACCACACTTGGTGTAGTGGTAATGAGTGGAAATAGAGAAAACCGTGTTAGTGTCTGATACTCTAAAATTGATAAGGCGAGGCAGAGAAAAAAAGAGCACGAGCAATGATTATATATTTCTAAATTGATTGGCGTAAAAAACAGTTTTTAATAGTTGAAGATGTGATTAAACGCGGGTTCGGTATATCGCCAAAAAATATGGTGTCATCAATCTTTTTGTTGCTGCAAGATAGACATTCCTTATCAATAAACCAAAACAAATAAAAAATCTTACCCCAGCTTTAGCATACAAATAGTATCATACACAATGGTATGACAACATCAAAACTAGATAGTGTTGCAGTCTTAAGAATACATATATGCAATGAACAATTTAAGTGAACAAATATGAACCATTGTCAAGCAAAAACGGAAATATTATTGGTTTTTTTTCAATATTGGCATCATTTTTGTACCATGAAAAAAAAATGTGTAGGACAAATATTATCTAAATAGACAAGCCTAGGAACATCTACAAAATGAAATAATGAAGCATTTAGATTTGATATGTATTTTCTTCTTAAAAATACGCAATTTAAGGTCTTCACGTATACTCGGGTATGCTAATTTCATATCTTGCATAATATATATAATTTTCAGACTCACAGTAAAGTGAAATTTTAAATTATATGCCAGTTGTCCCTTTAAATAAAAAAATGTTAATATTCTTTTTTGATAATAAATGCCAATTACACACTAATTGAGTATTATTCCAAAATGACGATTGTGAGTTTGCATCTAAAGGGAGAGAGGGGGAATGGGTGAAGAGTGTTTAAATTCGTTTTTCATTCTGTGAAATAATATATTCTAATAAAATATATGGACATGGTTATGAAGCACACTTCAATACAGCCATCTGAAGAAACCATGTTGTAACAAACATGCCCAGGATCACTTACTCTGTTGTAACCTTTTCGTCAACCACCATTTATGAATATGGAATATTATGGTTTAAACTGTTATCATCTATGAAATGTCAGCTAAATTCTAACTATTTGCTGTCACTGTGTCAATCTCGATTATTTTCTCCTATATTTCCACATTTCTTATTCTGATCTAACATTAGTCCATCTATCATATCCTTGTCATGTAGATATTTCTTCCATATCCAGATACATTTAAGAACTACACATTATAAAAAAGTATGTTCATATAGTGTCTATCACCAACATCTGAACTGATATTGGATCATCTATCATTATGTTGCCCTAATGATTTTTTTTCTATTCTAGTTATTAATTATTTATTACTAGACAATCGAAAGAATACTATTTCTTCATGTGTTGTTTATCATTTGTTTACCCTCGGTGGTATAAAATAACGCTGGATTCTTAAACAAATGATTCAAGTTACTTAAGCATGTGTGATATTTGGCCGTCTGCCATTTTCTTGCATACTATAGTCTTTTTCTTTCCAATCTAGTTGTATTTATTTGACAATAAGAAAATCGAAGGATTTGTTTTCTTTATGTTTTGTTCATCACCGCAGTTTCATTTAATATTGGACCATCTATTGTTCCCTTGACAATTGGGTGGTTTTCTCTCTCCATTTCTCCTATATTTTATTTGAGAACTTGACAATAGAATAAACACTCTTCCTTGATGTTTTGTTCACCGGAATTATCTGATTGCAAATTAAACACCTATCACTCCATTGTCCTACTTCGTGTTTTTTTTCAGTATAGTCCTAATTATTCAAGAACTAGACAATGGAATAATTATTATTGCTTCATATTCTATTCAGTACCGTTATCTGATCTTAAACTGGATACTATACTATTCCCTTGACTATTGCGTCTTTTTCTCTCCATTTTTTTTGGTTATATATATTTGAAAACTAGACGATAAAATTATATTATTCATCATTAGCATCATTTCATCTTATATTTAACAATCTATCACGCCTTGTCCTCAAACATTCCAATTTCTATATACTTATTGGAGAATTAAATATTAGAAGAAATACTATATCTAGCTGTTTTTAGAACTACTACCATCTAATCTCATATTAGACCCTCTTACACTTCATTGCCTGCTCTATTGAATTCTCTTTCATCTCTAGTAATGTTTACTCAAGAACAAGATTATCGAAGAAATACTATTCTTTCATGTTTTATTTGTCGTCATCATCTGATCTCATATTTAACCATCTTCTTTTCCCAAGTGAATATCTTTTCATGTATAGGTTCATTTCAATGGCGAAAATATTTGTCTTAATATATTTTTCAATTCTATTATCTTATCTTATCTTATACAAGATATACTTATCAATTGAGAACTATGGAATGAAAAAAGTGTATCTTCATAATTTGTTTATCAAATCATCTTATCTCATATTGAACCAAATATCACTACGTTGACTTTTTCATTGTGCTTATTTATAGTTATGTTTTTACGATAACTAGACAAACACATACACTTATATTTTCTTCATATTTTTTATTATCGTCATCTGCTCACATATCACTTCTTTGTCGTATCATATTTTTCCCCTTTCTAGTTAAATTTGAGCTCTCTATCACTTCCTTTTCTTCTTAGCTTTTTTAAATTATGTCTAGCCATATATTTATTTTAGGAGCAGACGACGAAAAACATACTTTTTATTTTATTCATTATAATAGCATGAATCACAACTTGATTATATTAACACCCTTGCCCTATGGACATTTTTATACTGTTAGTTTTTTTGCTAAATAAACTAGACAATCGAGGAAAAGTTGTGTTCCGCCATGTTATCGTCTATATCTAGTGTTTCTTATCAACGCGTAAATCTAGTGTTTCTCCATCTATGTTTAACTTTTCTCCATCTTTATCGAGTGTTTCAACATTTGACTATGTTTTTCCATATATATATATAGATTAGAGACTCATTATATATATATGTATATATATATATATATATATATATATAATGAGTCTCTAATCTATTGTCTTTACTATTATGAGCGTAGTACACTGATATTTATTATACTAATATGAACATTAATCTATATAAAATACAAAAGTATGTATTAGCATGACATTATGGTCGTACAAAAAGAAGTCAATATCAATATGCAGTCTACACATTATCACCTTTGTACATTGTTAACAATGTAAAGCTATAGTTATTGCCATTGACACGTATATCAGTATAAATCCTCTTAGCGCACTTGGAAATTCAATTTAGGAACATTAACATGAAGCATGGCATGATATTTGTTTCATCTGTTATTATCCCTTAATGCAATGTATGTTAAGGGGTCCACACCGGAAACGCAGAACCAAAAGAAGAAAATAGCAACCTAGGTTTTACTAAATTTGCTCATGAGGGGTACTTAAAAATGTAGCACACCTCGTGTTCTCTAATGTCGACTTTAGACTCAAGTCGTAGTCTACTCTCAAGCACCAGTCAGTAAGCTTCGTGATACTAGGCAATCAACATAATGGCAACGCGCAGCCAAAGTAGTAGGACCACAGGGGTCAGTCTTGAAAATATTCTTAGACTTAAGCTTTAAAAACTTCAACTACAGATTTCGCGTTTACTATGACAGATAGAATAAATGTGAAAGTTTATCTATGCCTGTTAACGTTGGCATCAAAGCTAATCTCTAAGTGTGTATTTTAACTCGTTCTTGAGTCTAAGAATATTCCAAAGAATGGTTGGTGAATACTACCCCTGATTTAAGACCTCTTGGAAGCACAGCACGTAACCAAAAGATCGCAAAATAGGTTTTACTGAGACCGTGATGCAGCACCTCTCACGTTCCCTAACATCGACTTGAGCAGTTGTTTACTCTCGAACAACACTGAATAAGCTTCAGGTGTCTCACTTAAGAATTACTTCCAATACATTACAGATTCTTACGCCCGAAAAATTAGAGCTGTGTAATCGGTTGGGTATCATTTTTTGTTGAAAATGCGCTAAACTTGCACATATGAGAACATTGGACGAACATTTTCATAATTTCTGCCAAATGTTAAATGAAGCTATAACAGTTTAAAGATGCGTCGTGATACACTTCAACAAATGGGCAGAATTGTCAAAATTGAAGGGGTATCAAACCATCGACATTTTGAAAAAGCAACCTTGTCAACCCCATGTTTTTTTCTGCATAATTGGACCAACAGAGGACTTTCTATGGAAACAAAGCACTTTTAGAACCATTGGTAATGTGTCCAGTGTTCCAGAAGTGCATTTCTCTATATATAGAACGGGGCAAAATTAGACATTCAGGATCTCAGGCAATGAAACTAAATGACAACTGTGTCAATATAATCAAGTTGGTGTTGTATTGTATTTAGCGTCGCTTCTAACAAATTTGCAGATATATCACGATGGTGCCCACTTGAAACAGCATTTTGAGCGCCTCTACTACACTAGAGTATCATACCGCAGACACATGCTTAGTGTACCCCACCCTGACACATTATACTGACACCGGGCCGACCAGACCCAAAACTATCCTCTTATTGCTGAGTGCCAAGTGAGAAAGCTCAAGTACTATTTTTCAAGTATGGTGTGACCCGGCCTGGGATCGAACCCATGACCTTCCACATGCGAGGCGGACGCTCTACCACTAGACCACGCTGCGGTATATCAAAGTAAACAAAAGACATAAGGAAACAAATTTGCTAGTTGATTCTACGTTTTCAAAGGGTCCTTATATCAAATACACTATAGTTGTCAAGGAAAAATTTTCATCTGCAATGTTTGTGCTCAAGATGACAATGAGCGTAATTTACTGAAATAGCCTATTGACAATCGATGTGATATAAATCTCTTGACGAAAGATCTATAGAAATAAATTAATATATTTATAATGCATTGTATAGGATTTTCAGATATTATTTTTCAGAATCAATCTCCTATTGTTGCCCTTTTATGACATATTTATGCATTGTTTACCAGCTTGCCGTATAAAACTTCGATAATTTCTATTTGATTCGTTGTCTTTTATTGTCCTAACACCATACTCTGAATAATGCACATTGCTATTAGTTGCCTGACAGTACTATTGCTGAAGCGTTGTTTTTGTGGAGCGCAAACCTAGTTTCGGAAGTTGTTGGGTTCGATCCTCCCCCACGACTATGTGAGGTATCCTTGAGCAAGACATTTTTTCCGCATATGACGATTACTGGTTCTATCCAGGAAGACTTCGAGCACGTTTTGTATTATTTCGCAATCGAAATAAATTAGATAAGTTTAAACTATTGATTGACTTACATCGTAAGACATACTCGGCATATACTTTGATTTTAACGTGATTCTGCTTTGATGAACCTGTCGTTATAAGACAATTCTATAAGATATGTAGTTTTAATGAGTAAAAGTTTATGCTACTAAAGGTGCTAACCATTTTATTGATGTTATGTAGATTGTATGGACATTCATGGACTTTCGTGCATGCATGATAAAACGAGCTTTATGACATAAAAAGAAGTTATAATTGACACATTTACTCAATTTCTAGTATTATTTATGAAAATATGGGATAATTTTAACACATAGAAGAAAGTTAGTTTAGTTCGTTCTCGAGTCCGCTTCCTGGGCAGCACCAGTATTGAATGCTGTTTTATAAGAGGCATCGGGTCCAGCTAGGAATCGAACCTACAATCTCTGGCGTGAGCGGCAAATACTCTATGTATAGCACTACCGCCTCGCTTCAACGAGGGTAGTTAGCCTTATCAAATCTAAGAAGCTGCCAGTAATCTCGAACGCTTCTATGCAGCGGTGCCATCTGACCGTCAAACAATAATATACTATCGAACAAGACTCGTGAAAATTACCAGCATTAAACACGATTTTATCTTAACAAAATACAGTTACGTTAAAGCTATAGTAATAATAATTATACTTCAAACAATAAGTTTTATAATTACCTACGTGCATTTTTCATGAGTTTTTACAATGAGATATATTGACGTTATATGTCCGTTAATAAATGTATTCACCTATTAAATTATTAATGTTTGTGTATTGCTTACACTTTATTATGCCATTAAGTTATATTATTTTGCGATATAAATTAGCTTGTTTTTATCGTATTCTTATTAACTATGCAAATAGATTGGTACCGGCTTAAACTGTATTCACATAATTGAAATATATATTTTAGGTGAATAAACGAATGAATGAATTATTAATGAATATAGTTTTACGACTTGTTAACAGCCAGGGTCATATTGAGTCGAATTGTGCATGAAAATGAGAAAAAAAACGACAATAATGAACATGAAGATGATATCAGAAATATAATAATCCTAAATTGAACAACACTGAATCAAAAACCTTCATATCGCGTTTATATTAAAACATGTCACAAGAATGGGATATTTTTATGCCGCTTTCTCGAAAATTTGAGTAATCTTACCCCAATTGCATGCTATATATCAGTGGGTATAATCTATGTTCCATCTCTCGTGGCTGAATATAACTTTTTTATAATCCATGGGAAGACTTAAGCTTTCCTGTCTTTCCATTTTTTTTAAGAATGGATTTCGATTCGACATTGACTCTCATTTTCGGAATGGCAATGATTTTACGTAGATTCATTAAGATTTATTCTGATGTATTTTTACACTTATATATATATATAAACAAACACATACCGGCGAATGAACTTTGAACAGTGTATTAGCATGTATTGCATAAGATAAGAATATATACGTCCGACTGAAAACCCAGCAATCAAAGGAAATATCGGCATACATTTAACATAATATCTGCAAACACATAAAATAAC
Source organism: Panopea generosa (assembly GCA_029582155.1). Taxonomy (NCBI): domain Eukaryota; kingdom Metazoa; phylum Mollusca; class Bivalvia; order Adapedonta; family Hiatellidae; genus Panopea; species Panopea generosa. The sequence continues at coordinate 19,512,726 of CM055901.1, read as the reverse complement.
ATCGGAATACACATAATATAACATCGGTATTCCATATCATAACATCGGCATTCACATAACATAATATCGGCATTCACATAACATAGTATCGGCATTCACATAGCATAACATCGGCATACATATAACATTACAATCAGTACAGTACACGCATACAGAAGACGTGACAACAGCAGTCACGAGATTAAAAACTATCAGTTGCAAAACAGCCATCGCAAAGCTAAAACAAGAATTCCGCGGAATGATATGTCTCGCCATGTCCGCCTTGACCGTTAATACAAACATGGGAGAGGAAAAAAAATACAATGACAAAAATGGCTGCATCTATCTGCAAAGCACAGACAGTATTGTTTTAATCCAGTGGTAACAGAGAAATGACATAACAACTTTCATAATATATTAAAGAGTGGTTATTTACAATAGTTATTTGATTTGATGAATTTAGTAATAGCCACGATTTGCAAAAATATGACACAAGAATTTGCATTATATTCATGCAAGAGTTATCGTACTTGGTTAATGTAGTAGGTTTAATGACTAAGAAAAAGTGTAGGAAGTATTGTGTGAAGTTTCGATCAAATACATTAAGTGATTTATGAGATATGAATTTGATGATAGTTGCACACATAACTTTTACCAGTATTTCTAAGTAAAATATATTTAAAAAAAAAACACTTTAACCAGTATTTCTAAGTAGAACATAAAATTAATAAAATAAAATAAAAATAAGAATAATAAATTTACTCAGCATCTGCATTATATTGTGGTATGCAGGATGTTAATTGTAACTATGATCCAAGTATGAGTGTCCCAGCACTTGTTCTTGTTGAGAAATAGTGTAAAAGCGAAAACTTAACATTGGAGGTAAATGCAAAATTCAGCATCAAACAAAGTCAATGGACCATGCAATGTAGGTCATACTTAGCAGTTCATAATGTGATGTAGGGTATTAGTTGTATCCATAATCAAAGTATGAGTGTCCTAGCACTTGTACTTGTTGAGAAATAGTGTAACAACGAAAACTCAAAGTTGGAGCTAAATATAAATGTTTGACGTCGCCACATCTTAATCTCGCTTTCGCTCCTTCGTCGCGGGAAGACAACCAGGCTTATGGGTGCACCCAACATCAGTCTTCCTTCGTCGTCATATAAAAAACGAGACAATGGTAATATTGAATATGTTAGTTTGTGTTTTTCCTTCATATTTAGTCAAGGCTTCTTTGTATGAAATGACATTTGGCTTCTGGAATAGGTTTGCTCTTCTATTGCAAAGATGATTGATATGCTTTTATTGCCAAATGTGTAAGAACCTAGCACATATCTTACTGGTCATTTCATATATTACCTATAACATGTTGCTATTCCAGATAGTATCAAATAAATACGTCTTATACGTCTAACCTAGTATACTATTTTACGCATATGTAAAGGGTGTGATCACCAAGTCAGCTAGCAGCATTTATGATTGTTTTCATATCCGTAGAGGTCAGAGTCTCCATTACTTTCCCGCGCTATAATGGGGGTTTTGATTGAGTTCATGGTAGGCGTTCCATGTGGCTGTGTAGCTCTGTTGCTATGGAACAGTTTTACAAGCACTCTCATCCACTCCTGCTGTAACAAACTTAAATTGAGTTTGCGAGAATGTCATTACTCCTTCGTTGTTCGGTAACTTCCTACTTCACTTCACATATCCTCCTAACCATCAGTATGGTGACCTAATTGTATGTGCATGCTATAACGACGGATTTCCTCTATTCATGATAGGATAACCATATTCCCTTCCTAATGACAAAACTCATCAGATGCATCAGATAACACAAAAAAGACAAAAAGTGTATGTACATCAGGAAAAGTAGCATTCGAACGAGGTCACCACAACAGCACGTATAAAGACACAATAGCAATACTTCGAATAATTACAATTCAAGAGGAGCCGTTGTTTAAACATTTTCTTATTTATAATATTAACATATTAAACTACCTAATATTAGTATGTTTTCTAATTCTTTAATTAGGATACGGAATATTAAGCCTACTACTTACATGAAGGACCTATGCTGTTACTTAAAATGCTTTAAGTAAGTAAATTATTTAAAATTAAGCAATTTTCTAAGATTTTACTGAGAAGTCCTCCGTGCGTGGCCGAGTGGTCTAAGGTGCTGTCTTAAGATAACTCACCTCTCACCACTGAGGTCTTAGGTTCGAAGTCACTCTCACTCCAAAAACTTTAGCTAGAAAGTGTGCCAGATACTTATGGAAGGACGATAGTTCCACAGCTAGATTCATTCCGGGGTCTACTTCCGTCCAATTAAACTGGGTATGCCAAATATAACCTGAGATGTGTTGAAAATGGTGTTAAATCTTAAACCCCATGTAAAAATAGATTTGACCTTGAATTCGAATACAATCCATGCAAAGCTTTTCACTGATTCAACATATACTCCGAAAACACTGATTCACTGCTTAAGCTTGGAATAATAAGACGACAATGACTCTAATGGGTTCCCTAAAGCCTAATGCTAATGAGACAGTACATCTTATGTTTTCCAATGATTTTGCTTAGAATGACGACACATACACGTCTCTTGTGCTTTTTCCATATATCAACATATAATGAGAAGAGGAAGCGGAGGATTTAATGCTCGTTTGCACAGATAACGGAGAAGATTATTCCAATGTTTTCCACTTATTAAATTTAAAACGACACAGACAATTACTATGATGCTTTTTCATTATTTAAATACGAATGCTGATATCATGTCTCTTATATTGTCACTTTCTTTGACTAGAAGAGAAAAGATACGACCTCGAATATCATTCAGTGGTAATTTTCAGATGAAGAGACAGTGTTTATAAAACTTTTTCTTTATTAAACATAGAATAAAGAGGCTATATTGGTAACATGGCAGCTACTTTATTGCATATATATTGTCTATTGTTCTCCAACCGTTTTACTTACTTAATGAACACACAGCTCAAATAATATCTTATATTTTAACATAAAAAGTTCAGACAGTTTTCTCGGTGCACCCTGACTCAATTCTAAGATTAAAGATACAATGTGTTTTTTTATGATTTCATTTGCTTGAATGAAAATGAATGAAACAGTGTCTCCTATGGTACTTAAAGAGCCCAGACAGTGCTTGTAACGATTTTTAAAGTATAATATATTAATAAAGTAATATTAAACAGGAGAGAGTCGCACTAAAGCAATGTTCAAAGACCTGAAATGAGAGATGATCGGTATAAATATTCCCAATGCTTTAATTTAGGATTTTAAAATCATGCTTTAATGCTTTCTGTTCCTTTAACTTATAATGGGAAAAAATAAATTAATGTAATGCACTTGAAATTAAAATAAGAAGATAGTTAAATGATTTAAGTTAGAATTAGGAAGTGGTTGCTTTAATTACTTTAAACGCTATAACTTTGTATAGAATAAAGAAATTGACGTTGTTAGGGTTTTCCATGTTTAAACTTAAAATCAAGCCATAGAAAATCAAATACTGTATATCATCGCTTCTATTCTACTCTTACAAACTTAGTTAATAACCATGAGAGGACGCCGGCTCTATTGTTGTCTAGCTCATAATTATTTCAAGAGAAACATCATTAATTACAATGCAAATTTTATTGAGTAACTGTCATACAATTTTCAAGTGAGATATGGAAATTATTAATTTCACTGCGTGTTTCTAATTTACTGTAAAAACTAACATTGACAGCTCCTCTCTTCGCAGCTATAATGTCCAAAAGAATATTTATGTACTTGAATTTACTCTTATATTAGTTTAGGCTCGCTACATAGTTGCCCCCCACCCACACTTTTTAGAGACGGTAGCAAGATAGTATTTAGCTTAACAGAGTATCATATCATTTTGGTCGAAATACTTTTAAAATGGTTCATTGGGACTGTGATTTATCGTGGAAATGCTTGGAGGACAAACCAGCACAGCAGATGCTTCAATAAGACACCACTGGTTTTTATCAAAGTGACGTTTATACGATTTTAACAGATGAATGTATTTATGAGCATTTGGGGACTTCTTTATCAAATGAAATTTAGGAGTGTCACTGCACTGTTTTTTAAAAATACAAAAAAAAAAAAACAAGCTGCTCAACCCGCCAGTAAGTGTTCTTTTTATTTGGGGATAAATTCCTGCAATGAAAAAATACTTTAGAAAACTTTTTACCGTGGAAATCCTTTATTTTAGCTAGAACAAAGATCAAAATTGAACAGTAAAGAGATACCGACATCAGCGGTGAACGCTCTCCCTGTTAAAGACCGTTATATTACAGTGACATGCGAGCTCACTCAATGGTTAGTTCATTGAATTGTGAGATGGGCAGGGAATTTTAGCTTTTATATTAATGTATAACAGAATTTAAATTTGTTAGGTACTAGAAAAAATACACCTATTTTTGCAAGACAAAGTACAGGGGAAGGAATTCCATACTTTAATATTGCAATATAACAGAACAGGGAGGTGTCAGGTACTTGGGATAAAACACACCTTGTTTTGAAAGCCAAAGTTCAATTGCACGGAATTCCATGTCTTTATATAGGGGTATAACAGAACTTGGAGGTGTCGGGTACTTGGGATAAAACACATCCTAAACTACAGGGAGAATGGAATTCCATGCTTTTATATTACGATATAACAGAACTAGAAGGACATGGAATTTCATGCTTTTATATAACGGTATAACAGAACCGGGAGTAGCCAGGTACTTGGGACAAAACACACCTTGTTTAAAAAACTAAAGTACAGGGGCAGGGAATTCCATGCTTTTATATTACGATATAACAAGACTAGGAGGTGTCAGTTACTTGGGATAAAACACATCTTGTTTAAAAAACTAAAGTACAGGGGCAGGGAATTCCATGCTTTTATATTACGATATAACAAGACTAGGAGGTGTCAGTTACTTGGGATAAAACACATCTTGTTTAAAAAGCTAAAGTACAGGGGCAGGGAATTCCATGCTTTTATATTACGATATAACAAGACTAGGAGGTGTCAGTTACTTGGGACAAAACACACCTTGTTTAAAAAACTAAAGTACAGGGGCAGGGAATTCCATGCTTTTATATTACGATATAACAAGACTAGGAGGTGTCAGTTACTTGGGATAAAACACATCTTGTTTAAAAAGCTAAAGTACAGGGGCAGGGAATTCCATGCTTTTATATTACGATATAACAAGACTAGGAGGTGTCAGTTACTTGGGATAAAACACATCTTGTTTTGAAAGCCAAAGTACAGGGGCAGGGAATTCCATGCTTTTATATTACGATATAACAAGACTAGGAGGTGTCAGTTACTTGGGATAAAACACATCTTGTTTTGAAAGCCAAAGTACAGGGGCAGGGAATTCCATGCTTTTATATTACGATATAACAAGACTAGGAGGTGTCAGTTACTTGGGATAAAACACACCTTGTTTTGAAAGCCAAAGTACAGGGGCAGGGAATTCCATGCTTTTATATTACGATATAACAAGACTAGGAGGTATCAGTTACTTGGGATCAAGCACACCTTGTTTTGAAAGCCAAAGTACAGGGGCAGGGAATTCCATGCTTTTATATTACGATATAACAAGACTAGGAGGTGTCAGTTACTTGGGATAAAACACATCTTGTTTTGAAAGCCAAAGTACAGGGCCAGGGAATTCCATGCTTTTATATTACGATATAACAAGACTAGGAGGTGTCAGTTACTTGGGATAAAACACACCTTGTTTTGAAAGCCAAAGTACAGGGGCAGGGAATTCCATGCTTTTATATTACGATATAACAAGACTAGGAGGTGTCAGTTACTTGGGATAAAACACACCTTGTTTTGAAAGCCAAAGTACAGGGGCAGGGAATTCCATGCTTTTATATTACGATATAACAAGACTAGGAGGTGTCAGTTACTTGGGATAAAACACATCTTGTTTTGAAAGCCAAAGTACAGGGGCAGGGAATTCCATGCTTTTATATTACGATATAACAAGACTAGGAGGTGTCAGTTACTTGGGATAAAACACATCTTGTTTAAAAAACTAAAGTACAGGGGCAGGGAATTCCATGCTTTTATATTACGATATAACAAGACTAGGAGGTGTCAGTCACTTGGGATAAAACACACCTTGTTTTGAAAGCCAAAGTACAGGGGCAGGGAATTCCATGCTTTTATATTACGATAAAACAAGACTAGGAGGTGTCAGTTACTTGGGATAAAACACATCTTGTTTTCAAAGCTAAAGTACAGGGGCAGGGAATTCCATGCTTTTATATTACGATATAACAAGACTAGGAGGTGTCAGTTACTTGGGATAAAACACACCTTGTTTTGAAAGCCAAAGTACAGGGGCAGGGAATTCCATGCTTTTATATTACGATATAACAAGACTAGGAGGTGTCAGTTACTTGGGATAAAACACATCTTGTTTTGAAAGCCAAAGTACAGGGGCAGGGAATTCCATGCTTTTATATTACGATATAACAAGACTAGGAGGTGTCAGTTACTTGGGATAAAACACATCTTGTTTAAAAAACTAAAGTACAGGGGCAGGGAATTCCATGCTTTTATATTACGATATAACAAGACTAGGAGGTGTCAGTTACTTGGGATAAAACACACCTTGTTTTGAAAGCCAAAGTACAGGGGCAGGGAATTCCATGCTTTTATATTACGATATAACAAGACTAGGAGGTGTCAGTTACTTGGGATAAAACACATCTTGTTTTGAAAGCCAAAGTACAGGGCCAGGGAATTCCATGCTTTTATATTACGATATAACAAGACTAGGAGGTGTCAGTTACTTGGGATAAAACACACCTTGTTTTGAAAGCCAAAGTACAGGGGCAGGGAATTCCATGCTTTTATATTACGATATAACAAGACTAGGAGGTGTCAGTTACTTGGGATAAAACACACCTTGTTTTGAAAGCCAAAGTACAGGGGCAGGGAATTCCATGCTTTTATATTACGATATAACAAGACTAGGAGGTGTCAGTTACTTGGGATAAAACACATCTTGTTTTGAAAGCCAAAGTACAGGGGCAGGGAATTCCATGCTTTTATATTACGATATAACAAGACTAGGAGGTGTCAGTTACTTGGGATAAAACACATCTTGTTTAAAAAACTAAAGTACAGGGGCAGGGAATTCCATGCTTTTATATTACGATATAACAAGACTAGGAGGTGTCAGTCACTTGGGATAAAACACACCTTGTTTTGAAAGCCAAAGTACAGGGGCAGGGAATTCCATGCTTTTATATTACGATAAAACAAGACTAGGAGGTGTCAGTTACTTGGGATAAAACACATCTTGTTTTCAAAGCTAAAGTACAGGGGCAGGGAATTCCATGCTTTTATATTACGATATAACAAGACTAGGAGGTGTCAGTTACTTGGGATAAAACACACCTTGTTTTGAAAGCCAAAGTACAGGGGCAGGGAATTCCATGCTTTTATATTACGATATAACAAGACTAGGAGGTGTCAGTTACTTGGGATAAAACACATCTTGTTTTGAAAGCCAAAGTACAGGGGCAGGGAATTCCATGCTTTTATATTACGATATAACAAGACTAGGAGGTGTCAGTTACTTGGGATAAAACACATCTTGTTTAAAAAACTAAAGTACAGGGGCAGGGAATTCCATGCTTTTATATTACGATATAACAAGACTAGGAGGTGTCAGTTACTTGGGATAAAACACACCTTGTTTTGAAAGCCAAAGTACAGGGGCAGGGAATTCCATGCTTTTATATTACGATATAACAAGACTAGGAGGTGTCAGTTACTTGGGATAAAACACATCTTGTTTTCAAAGCTAAAGTACAGGGGCAGGGAATGCCATGCTTTTATATTACGATATAACAAGACTAGGAGGTGTCAGTTACTTGGGATAAAACACACCTTGTTTTGAAAGCCAAAGTACAGGGGCAGGGAATTCCATGCTTTTATATTACGATATAACAAGACTAGGAGGTGTCAGTTACTTGGGATAAAACACACCTTGTTTTGAAAGCCAAAGTACAGGGGCAGGGAATTCCATGCTTTTATATTACGATATAACAAGACTAGGAGGTGTCAGTTACTTGGGATAAAACACACCTTGTTTTGAAAGCCAAAGTACAGGGGCAGGGAATTCCATGCTTTTATATTACGATATAACAAGACTAGGAGGTGTCAGTTACTTGGGATAAAACACATCTTGTTTTGAAAGCCAAAGTACAGGGGCAGGGAATTCCATGCTTTTATATTACGATATAACAAGACTAGGAGGTGTCAGTTACTTGGGATAAAACACATCTTGTTTTGAAAGCCAAAGTACAGGGGCAGGGAGTTCCATGCTTTTATATTACGATATAACAAGACTAGGAGGTGTCAGTTACTTGGGATAAAACACATCTTGTGTTGAAAGCCAAAGTACAGGGGCAGGGAATTCCATGCTTTTATATTACGATATAACAAGACTAGGAGGTGTCAGTTACTTGGGATAAAGCACACCTTGTTTTCAAAGCCAAAGTACAGGGGCAGGGAATTCCATGCTTTTATATTACGATATAACAAGACTAGGAGGTGTCAGTTACTTGGGATAAAACACACCTTGTTTTGAAAGCCAAAGTACAGGGGCAGGGAATTCCATGCTTTTATATTACGATATAACAAGACTAGGAGGTGTCAGTTACTTGGGATAAAACACATCTTGTTTTGAAAGCTAAAGTACAGGGGCAGGGAATTCCATGCTTTTATATTACGATATAACAAGACTAGGAGGTGTCAGTTACTTGGGATAAAACACACCTTGTTTTGAAAGCTAAAGTACAGGGGCAGGGAATTCCATGCTTTTATATTACGATATAACAAGACTAGGAGGTGTCAGTTACTTGGGATAAAACACACCTTGTTTTGAAAGCTAAAGTACAGGGGCAGGGAATTCCATGCTTTTATATTACGATATGACAAGACTAGGAGGTGTCAGTTACTTGGGATAAAGCACACCTTGTTTTCAAAGCCAAAGTACAGGGCCAGGGAATTCCATGCTTTTATATTACGATATAACAAGACTAGGAGGTGTCAGTTACTTGGGATAAAACACATCTTTTTTTTTAAAGCCAAAGTACAGGGGCAGGGAATTCCATGCTTTTATATTACGATATAACAAGACTAGGAGGTGTCAGTTACTTGGGATAAAGCACATCTTGTTTTGAAAGCTAAAGTACAGGGGCAGGGAATTCCATGCTTTTATATTACGATATAACAAGACTAGGAGGTGTCAGTTACTTGGGATAAAACACATCTTGTTTTGAAAGCTAAAGTACAGGTGCAGGGAATTCCATGCTTTTATATTACGATATAACAAGACTAGGAGGTGTCAGTTACTTGGGATAAAACACATCTTGTTTTGAAAGCCAAAGTACAGGGGCAGGGAATTCCATGCTTTTATATTACGATATAACAAGACTAGGAGGTGTCAGTTACTTGGGATAAAGCACACCTTGTTTTCAAAGCTAAAGTACAGGGGCAGGGAATTCCATGCTTTTATATTACGATATAACAAGACTAGGAGGTGTCAGTTACTTGGGATAAAGCACACCTTGTTTTCGAAGCTAAAGTACAGGGGCAGGGAATTCCATGCTTTTATATTACGATATAACAAGACTAGGAGGTGTCAGTTACTTGGGATAAAACACACCTTGTTTTCAAAGCCAAAGTACAGGGGCAGGGAATTCCATGCTTTTATATTACGATATAACAAGACTAGGAGGTGTCAGTTACTTGGGATAAAGCACACCTTGTTTTCAAAGCCAAAGTACAGGGGCAGGGAATTCCATGCTTTTATATTACGATATAACAAGACTAGGAGGTGTCAGTTACTTGGGATAAAACACATCTTGTTTTGAAAGCCAAAGTACAGGGGCAGGGAATTCCATGCTTTTATATTACGATATAACAAGACTAGGAGGTGTCAGTTACTTGGGATAAAACACATCTTGTTTTGAAAGCCAAAGTACAGGGGCAGGGAATTCCATGCTTTTATATTACGATATAACAAGACTAGGAGGTGTCAGTTACTTGGGATAAAGCACACCTTGTTTTCAAAGCTAAAGTACAGGGGCAGGGAGTTCCATGCTTTTATATTACGATATAACAAGACTAGGAGGTGTCAGTTACTTGGGATAAAACACATCTTGTTTTGAAAGCCAAAGTACAGGGGCAGGGAATTCCATGCTTTTATATTACGATATAACAAGACTAGGAGGTGTCAGTTACTTGGGATAAAACACATCTTGTTTTGAAAGCCAAAGTACAGGGCCAGGGAATTCCATGCTTTTATATTACGATATAACAAGACTAGGAGGTGTCAGTTACTTGGGATAAAACACATCTTGTTTTGAAAGCCAAAGTACAGGGGCAGGGAATTCCATGCTTTTATATTACGATATAACAAGACTAGGAGGTGTCAGTTACTTGGGATAAAGCACACCTTGTTTTGAAAGCTAAAGTACAGGGGCAGGGAATTCCATGCTTTTATATTACGATATAACAATACTAGGAGGTGTCAGTTACTTGGGATAAAGCACACCTTGTTTTCAAAGCTAAAGAACAGGGGCAGGGAATTCCATGCTTTTATATTACGATATAACAAGAATAGGAGGTGTCAGTTACTTGGGATAAAGCACATCTTGTTTTCAAAGCCAAAGTACAGGGCCAGGGAATTCCATGCTTTTATATTACGATATAACAAGACTAGGAGGTGTCAGTTACTTGGGATAAAACACATCTTGTTTTGAAAGCCAAAGTACAGGGCCAGGGAATTCCATGCGTCCATATACACATACTGAAGAACATCTTCGAGTTGTTAGCAAAACACTTATAAATAATGTAATATTTCTGAGAGCGAGAAATATGCAAAAAAAAAAAAAGGAGATCTGCATTGATCAGATTAGTATAAGACTTGTTTATAGAATGATCAAAGTGGTTAATACAAGCTTTTTCTGTGTGTTGCTTCTTATTTTCAATGTTAGTTAAAACTGTTAAAATTATTTGTTGGAATTAGTATGTTGCAGAGGGATTGTATGGGATGTTGATATTGTCGTGATAAGGGGACATCCTATTGTAGAAATTAAAGTTGCTTAATTACATCATGTTAAAAGGAATTTATCAGGATCTTTACAAAAAATGGCTAAAACATATATTATGTCTATATATATATCTTTACTGACCCAGTATTGCCAAAAGGATATTCAAGAGAGAAACTATATAAGAATTTTTTCTTTCGTTTCAATCCTTTTACTATGTATGTTGTGGAATATGCTGAACATAATTTATGAATAAAATATGTTTAAACCAAAATAATATCTATTTCAACAAGCCAAAGAGTATATTGAAAGGTATTTCCTTACTTGGGCTACGGCTAAACAGATTTCCCGCATATTTTGTGACGTATTACATGAGTCACGTGATTCTATTTTAATTTCAATTTGATCTGTTATATATGTTTACACGTAGTTAAATTGTATAAGCAGTATTTAGGTTCTGTCTATTTTTAGAATGGAGATTTCGTTTACAGTCCAAATTGAATATCGAGTTTATAATAACAAATCATTTAGATTTGATTTATTAATGACAAAGATATGCTTTTTATTCGTTTTAATAAATACTTTATTTTTGAAAACATTTTAAAGCGTTTTTCCTTTTCGATGATAAAAGCTAATATCTATAATATCTGTTTATTTTATGATCACTTTGTTATCCACACTGTGTCGAATTCGCTTGTCTTTAAAGGGACACACGGCAGTGTTGAAATCGATTTTATTATTGGTTACGCACCTCGAGTCAATCTTTATACGATTAGAGTTAAATATATATCGAGATTTTATATAACTATGTTAAACTGATGATATAAAACAAATCTGCGTAATAGATTAACACAAATGCGTGAAAAATTTACCACATTAATGCAAAGATCGAAAGGAAATTGATTGTCCAGATTTCAGTATCAATTATAACTGCAACAGTGTTGTGATTTAGCAGTACCATGACGTCCAGTTCTACGACATGTTTTAAACACAAAAGTGCACTAAACTTCATATCGTACATTGGAGCTTCTCATGATATAAACGTTTTTATCTCCAGTTGTGTCTGTGCTTCAAATGAAAAGCATTAATTATAAAGTATGAATATATTTCTTCTAACAATTCATTTCTTTATGTGTCACAATAAATAAAGATGACTTTGTAAAAATTGATCACATGTATCGGTACGCTACAATGACTATGTGCAATATGATCACAGGTATCGCTAGGATAGTATGACTATGTGCAATATGATCACATGTATCGCTAGGATGCTATTACTATGTGCAATATGATCACATTTATCGCTAGGCAACTATGACTATGTGCAATATGATCAGAGGTATCGCTAGACTACTATGACTACGTGCAATATGATCACAGGTATCGCTAAGCTACTATGATTTTGAGAATAATGACCAGATGTATCGCCTGGCTACTATGACTCTGTGAAAAAGTATCAGATGTATCGCCTGGCTACTATGACTCTGTGAGAAATGATCACATGTATCACTAGGCTACTGTGACCATGTGAAAAATGATCACATGTTTCACTAGGCTTCCATGACTATGAAAAAATGATCACATGTATCACTAGGCTACTATGACTATGTGAAAAACGATCACATGTTTCACTAGGCTTCCATGACTATGAAAAAAAAATGATCACAGGTATCGCTAGGCTACTATGACTCTGTAAAAATGATTGCATGTATTGCTAGGCTACTATGACTCTGTAAAAATGATTGCATGTATCGCTAGGCAACTATGACTCTGTGAAAAATGATCTCAGTTATGGCTCAGCTTCTATGACTATGAAAAAAAATGATCACAGGTATCGCTAGGCTACTCTGACTATGTGAAAAATGATAACATGTATCGTTAGGTTAATATGACTATGTGAAAAATGATCACATGTATCGCTAGACTACTATGACTATGTGAAAAATGATCAGATGTATCGATATGCTAATATGACTATGTGCAACATTATCACATGTATCGCTAGGCTACTACGACTATGTGAAAAATGATCACAGGTATCGCTAGGCTACTAAAGACTATGTGAAAAATGATTAGATGTATCGATAGGCTACTATGACTATGTGAAAAATGACCACATGTATCGTTAGGCTACTATGATTATGTGAAAAATGATCATATGTATCGCTAGGCTACTATGACTATGTGAAAAATGATCATACGGATCGTTAGGCTACTATGACTATATAAAAATGATCATATGGATCGCTAGGCTTCTACGACTGTGTGACACATGATTACATATATCGTTAGGCGATTTCATAAGGTTGTAACAAGTTAAGGCACTCTAGAAGTGAACGGGTAATTTAACATATGACACTGTCCGATGACTAGGGGTCGTGATTTTTTTTCTGGACATTTTTATAATCAATGTATAACTGTCTTACACTTAACTGCATTTATTCATAAAACTAGTTTTATAACAGTAACCGTAACCTGTAATCGCTACATAAATAGCTCGTGAATACAACAATAAACGTGAACTTCTGCATGTTATGATTCCGATCAATCCGTTCTAGCCATTGCAGTAAATTGTCTTGAAATATATATATATATATACGAGTACATGTACCGATGCCAGCAATATGTTTTTTGTAGTTCCACAAGATAAAACTTCGAGATAATTAAATTAGTAGGTGACGAATCCATTTTGCTTCAGGAGTTTTGAAGCATTCAACGATTAATCTGTCTAGCTTTCAATATAAGTCCATTGGGACTGTCGAATCAGATGCCGAAGATCCATTCCAATCAATAAAATATAACTTATATCCGTTGCACAATGCTTGTAATGCGCAGTAGCTTCATTTTTTTATGAGGTCGGTGTTTGGTACACGTAACAATTTGTTTATGCCAATGATAACATTGGCCCCATTTATGGCATTATTCAAGGTCAGCATTGCTATAAAATGAACAATATATATATACACGCTGGAAATTTATTTGTTTTAATATTCCTTATTAATTTTAGATAATTGCCATTTGTTTGTGTGCTTTTTGTTATTAGATTCATTATCGTAATTATACTGTGGACGGTTAAATCGTAGGGCATCAAAACTGGAATGGATCGGTCATGGTTTAGTTCCCCAAATAGAACACGCGTACGTATTGAGTCCTTAAACAAACCATGTTTCCTTACACTGGTGTTATGTTTTCGAAACTATTTGCCTTTACTAACAGAACTGATAGCAGTGTCGATTGTGAGCTTATGATTAATGGCAAATGGTTGTGTAAGAAATTGGTCGTGTAGGCTTGTTCTACTTATTCTATGCACTCTCCACGGTGTACTGCCAGAGAGAAGAGCGAAATTGGGAACATCTGTAACTTGGGGTTTAAAATCCCCAATTGACGGGTTTTCTACTTAGTTTAAACTCTAAGGTGGTGGTGCCTTCTGTTGTTATTCTATACTAAACGCAACAGCTAACCCGCCACCTGACATTTTATGTATATTCTCAAAAAGAATCAAAGTAATTGCCTTGAAATTTGGACATAATTAAAAAAGAACATTAATCTTAGGCTATGGAAAAAACATAACTGTCTGTTACATGTATTGTCATATATCAATTTTAAAAGCGCTATTCCATATTTTGATAAGATATTGGAAATACAAAGTTAGCTGTTCCGTTCAGTATATATATATATAACACTTTATGTCATAGCTATAGGTATTGCTTAATTTTATGCAACACAAGAATAGATATAATAATAGTTATAATAATAATAATAATAATAATAATAATAATAATAATAATAATAATAATAATAATAATAATAATAATAAAGACTTTTATTAACGAGAGAACTCTTTTGAATAAATTCAATCTTCGATGATGCCCTCAGCATATTTACAAAGTACAACATTAATTGAACATATAAACAAAAGAAGTAAACAAGTATATATAACACATATGTGTGTGTGATTTTTAAGTGCAGATACATTCCTGCTATGAAATAAAATACAAGCGTTTATGTGAATATTTTGTTTTACCGCAGAAATATAGAACAAAGAACAAAATTCAACTGTGTAGTGAGATAATAAAGTGATAAAATATCCGGTTGGAGTATCCTTACGCATCCTAATGCCCTTGAATAATCGTTATATATCTGTGACAACCGAGAAACAACGGTGACATATCACATATTTATCCTAGGGTATATTGCTAAGGCGCATTCGCTAATATCACAGCTGTCATTACGGCAGCTGTTGTGATTGTGAAAATATACTACATGACTTGCTGACAATCTGTGGGCGTCCTACAACTTGTAATAATTCATGTATCAAATACAATTTATATGCGTGTTTATGGCACTGTCACAAGATAAGTTCTGCTTACAGATGTCACGTGATTATCAGAAAGGTCATCATTTTACTGCAAGAGTAATATACACGAAGGGTCGCAAGCACCGAGTTACGTTGTAGGTGATCTGATTGTATTACTTAACGGTTAAAACAGCTAAGCAACGATGCAATATCTCACGTTAGAAAAAGACGTTTTTTTCAAATTCTTACTCTTCTTCCTCTGCGGTATTAGTATAGAGTTTGTCGTGAGTGCCTAGCTCCTCGTTAATGCATTTACGTTATGTCGTCCTTTGTACAGCTGGTAGAATTGCGTTGACAGCAAATCCCACAGGCATTTCGTATCTGTTAATTTTCTTACAAAAATGCATGTGTCATTGTTATGTAGTTGACAAAACGTCGTAAACAGGGATAGGGGTAATATGTCACGTACTTCAGACATTTTACATCAATACAGTTTATGTTCTGAAAATACCAGATGTTAGGCTATAGAAAAATAGTATCAGTTTTCAGTCTGAAAATTGTCATTTTAATTTACTTTTTTCCTAAAAAATGAAGCGAGTGTTTAGTTCATACTCATGCATTATAGCTCGACTGCGATGAAAGATCAGAGCTTATATGAACCGCTCTCGAGTTCACTGCCTGGGTAAAACCTGTACTGGGTGTTGTTTTATGTGAGGTCGACCCCGCAACCTCTTCCGTGAGCGCCCACCCCAGCAAACAAGTGCTTGATCCCTTTGTTTAATCCTTTGTAAGACGTAAAAAATACTGACGCCTTAATGAGTGTTTAACCTCATTTTCGACCACTCACTGTCAATGGCATCGCTGGTTCAGCTCCCTAGACGCCCATTGCATTAAGTAATATGCAAATGAAACGTGTTATCTCATGACGTATTTATTTCTGTCACGTGATGTCAGCGTTCTGGTCTAATGCAGAGCTCTATATAAAACATAGTTCTAGTTTTAATTGCATAACTGACATAGCAATGTTTTAGTTATATAAGTTTAAAATAGAATATATGCACAGCCGTAGAAAGAACTGACAATATCGTCATTCTGAGTATAAGTATGCACATGAGCTGATATATGTATCTGTTCTGTTTTTGTTTTTGTTTCTTATACGTGTCATACATAGTGCGTGATGTCTAGCATGTCGTTGTCTTAATAAACAAGTGCTTGAATGTATAGTAACGAAATAAACAAATAAAAGAGAGCGCAAAGTAATTGGTACATTTGTAACAGCATTGAATTGAGCATACGAAACAAATTCAGAAGGAAATAAAGGACCAACTTTTTATATTTAAAAAAAAGACAATACATATACAATGTCATGAAAAATATAATATCAAACATGGTATGAATACGTGATGGCTTTCACAGGAATGGAAATTTAAAAAAGGGCTTTACTAAGAAATCTACCCCAACATTTGGTTTGTTTAACACTCAAGCGATTTTAATGGATTCTCCAATTCCTCTCTGTAGTTGCAGCCCGTACGTTGATATTCTAATTCTTAAATAACTGCTACTGATTCCAGTTAAGATTACAACGATGTTCACACATCCATTGTGTTAATTAAATTGTTACTAGCTGTTTCATTTGCAGCTTGACTCATCGTATTTGTGACTAAATTAGAATGTACTTGTATCGTATTTGGATTCATATTAACCGGTGCTACGGTAGAGAGGAGAGAAAGGTACACAAATTCTACTTCACGCTTATCTGAGATGTAAATTAAAATACAATGCTGTTGTTCTTCGTGAGTGATTGATTGAATGATTGATTGAGTGAGTAAGTGAGTGATTGAGAGGGCGGGTGGGCGGGTAAGTGAGTGAGTGAGTGAGTGAGTGAGTGAGTGAGTGAGTGAGTGAGTGAGTGAGTGAGTGAGTGGATGGATAGTTCGGTGGGTAGGTCGGTAAGTCGGTGGGTCGGTGGGTCACTCGGTAAGTAAACAAGAAAGTAAATAAGTAAGGTTGTTAGTAAGAAAATTAAATAAGTAAGTAAGTTAGTAAGTAAATAAGTAAGTAAACAAGTAAGTAAGTTAGTAAGTAAGAAAAGTAAGTAAGTAAGGTAGTAAGTAAGTAAGTAAGTAAGTAAGTAAGTAAGTAAGTAAGTAAGAGATATTTTTGGATTTTGGGAACATTTAAAAAGGTATCCGAAATTTATAAATCCTATTTGCTTTAAAAGATAGGGTTGACCTCTAGATAATGACAGTGTTATTTAGAATCTCAAAAATATAATATTTACAACGTACTTAACCTTTATATATGTTCTTAATGATAATAACATGTATATGGCTGGACGGATTTTGTTGTGAATGTTATATCACAGCCATTCCAGAATTCAGATTTCTTAAACTTGCCATATCTTGATTGTTTTATTCTAAAAACGATCAAGCTCGGCCATGTATGATATATTGATGAAGTTCAAGTGTAGAAGTTCAAGTGTAGAAGTAACAACATGCCTGTATATTTCGTAAAATATGTGATTTGGAAGACAATACACATCATTTTTTTAAATGGTTTTTGAAACAAGTAAATGTACCCCATTGACATTTATAATTTTATTTATTATAGTTAATGACAAAAGTGTGTCCATAAAAAACCGTAGCAAACACATAATTTATCATATGTCCTTTTCGTTGTATATTTTGGTCCCTCCTAAATTTGACCAATCGTTGTGCAACATATATGTCGGATTCTTAGCCTAATTTATGGCGTAATAGCCTTGGTTGTTAGTAATAAACGAATCAAAATGATGTCGAAGACATTCCTCGACCCCATGTATATTCGCCATGGATCACTGGTTCTGGGTCACGTATTCCTTTAATGAATTAGTTACTATGTTCATTGGATTTGAGTTGTGTTGGGTGTAACAGATACTAGAGGTTGGTTAAAGGGAATACATCAGGAAAGAAACGCTATAGATATCTTAAAAAATAAAATAGTTATTGACATAAATAAAAAGCATCTCATTATCATTAATAAATAGAATCCACCAAAACATGACAAAATCGATATCTAAACAGGAAAACATGAAAAATTATGACGACGTGTGAGCCTATTAATGGCGGATCTACTCTTTAATAACTTACGTCCTTCCCCCATGAAATCCTAGATTTTATTTAAAATCCACTTTATTTCTAATAAAAAAAATGTGTCCTGTTCAGAGTCTGTGTTGACTGTGTCAAATTCCCCTTAAATGTGTAAACCATTGAATTTTGTTTTGTTTTTATTCTATGGTAAAAAAAAATGTTTTCATGTTTGTCATTTATTGAATGACCCTACTGCTTTTATTGTAAACCTCTGCACTACCAATGTAAGGTCATGTTGCATAAAATTTATATATCATTGCAATGTTTGCACTGTTGACAAAGCGAAAGTAAACGTAAGAAATAACGGATTCATAACCAATTTTCCAACCATCAACTTTTTTCATGCTTTCAGCATGTTAAAAATACACCAACAATGTTATTGTAACAAAATATGAGTATTAAATCATGAAATTCGTTTTTTTTTAAAAAAGAAACATTGACTATTTATAACCGCCATTACCCCACGAAAACATTTCCTGTTTCCAATAGTGGTGCTATTCCTATAAGTTGTAATTTTGGTGGCGAGGCAGATAACCAAACTGATCGCTATCGCTATCCATTTTTCTTAGTTTAAAACCAGGCACAGGTACGACATTACCAGCACAGCATCTTAGATTTGGAGCATCGTCTGTATTCTATTGTTATTGTCATGATATTATTTATTTGATTTACTCGGCCTTGGTTATCTCTCAAAGTGTATAAGATCAGTGCTGTCGTTGTCTACCGGTAATCAAATATAATCTCTCTCCCTTCCTCTCTCTCCATCTCTCTCTCCCTTCCTCTCTCTCCACCTCCTTCTCCCCCTTAACACGTTGTTTTCATCAAAAAACGATAATTCCATGTATTCCATGCTAGTGTATAACCATTGTGATTTAGTACGGTGATTTCATGGTGATTTAATCTCTAATCAAACAACCTCTCCATCAATACGCCATCAGAATGTCATCAAACCGCCTAATTATACCATCGACATAGTCAAACACAACACACAAACATTCCCTCAAGGAACATCTTGAAACTACTAACGTTTACAGGGAATGACGGCAAATTTGATAAGGTGATAAGGTTTTATCCCTTTTTTCCTCTGAAAATAAATCATATACATGACGCAGATGTGAGATACATTAATTAACCTAGTATAACATGCAGGACTTTAATTTCGTTTTTAATTGAGGCAATCGTTAAAAGACATCATATTTCCTGTTTTTTTATCGGCAAGATAGACATTTTCATACATTTATATAAAACTTTTATTCAATATTTACATCATAATTTACATTACATATCACATTAAATCACCTTATACATAATACATATAAACATATCATGATTAATTCCAAGTATGGTAGCTATCTTTTAATGAATTGTTAAGCAATTTAAATATGCGCATATTTGACAATATTTGCTCCTATCTAAATAATGAAAGAATAAAATATATTCGTATTTAAATAATGCAAATACATCAATTTTCGTGCTTCTGCAATTACTTACGAAATCTGCTTTAAACAACAGAATCGTGCAAGGGCTAAAATAGTATTTATGTTATCATACATTTTTTATGGAAAATTGTTTTGTATTTTTACATATTTTTTTCATAACTCATGATTATCCATATATCTCACTAGTCTTTATCCACTTGTAAAGCTAGTTGTAATATGTCATCTGTAATGTGTTGAACAATGCCGTTAAACCGCGTTACAGTAGGTCCTTCGGTCTGTTCCGTCTCTGAGTGATTATTCAAAAGATCGCATTTTTATGATTTTTATGATGAACCAGGGTTGATAAAGGCAGTAGATGAATATTCACAAAAGTATACTTCATTATTTCATGCTAGTATTATTTTTATATTTATGTTCATCTATATGTAAGTGTTATCCTTTTTTCTTTTAACGTCTGCATGACTGTCTGTCTGACGGTCTGTCAGTCTGTCTTCCAGAAAGAAACTAGAGTCCATTTAATTTGCCTGTCTGCCTGTCTGTCTATATGGTCTATATGTTTATATGTCTATATGCGTATCTGTCTGTCTGTCTCTTAATAAAGTCGTGAGTCGATGTTTCAGTTTGTAAGTATTTAAGAACATGTTTTTTCTCAGAATGTACAATAAATATTGCAGTCGAAGAGTCAAAACTATGGTTAAATACTAGATTTAGATACATCGCCTCAATGTGTAATGCGCCGATGCCAATAACCCGACCTAGTTTTGCCTTTCCAACTTGTACAACGTTTGATGTGAGCGATGATGCCAGTTTAGGTTCGATATTTTGACATGAATGTTTAAAAAGAATATCTGTAAAAATAACACTAGTGGATGGTCTGAGCTGCAGCGAATATTCAAATTCAATCGTTAAAATGAATGTATTGAAGGAAACAATAAAACAAATACGGTAGAGCTTTATTGTTGTTACATTATACTTTGAATGCAAATGTTCGGATCAGTAATTACACATGGCGGTTATTTGCAATTAAATGAAAACAATGTTAAGAGTTATTGAATAATTGAATAAACCAATCAATATTTGAAGGATCTTTTTCTATAATTATCCTACTTAATCAAGGACAGATAATTGAACGTGTGTTCTTGAAATTGTTTTTAAATCAATAGCTTATTAAATTCACAATGTTTACATGTATACATTCAATTTATACAATAAAACAATTAATAGAAAGTAAACAACATCTTTAAAAGAATTATAAGAAACGATGTGAGTAAGAGTAAGACAAAGAATATCTAACTTGTACATGGAAAAGGTAAAAGAAAACTAGTTTTCTTTCTACATTTTACTGAACAAATATAATACGTTCCAAAACAAGCAGTTTTTTTTAGTTTAGTTTATTCCAATTTATTTTAGCTCGATTGCAATAAAAACTTGGAGCTTATATGAACCGCTCTCTGGTCCGCTTCCTAGGTAGAACCAGTACTGAGTGTTGTTTTATGTGATGCATCGGGTGATCGAACGCGCAACCTCTGGCATGAGCGGCCAGTTTTATTTCAACGTTTTACAGAATATTTATAAACGTTTTGAACCACAGTGGTTTAGTTCCTTTTAGCGTTTTACCGAACATAGTAGTTTCCCTTTAGCGTTGCACTAATCAAAGTAGTTTCCTTTTAGCGTTGCCCTTAAAGGCAAAGCACCACCATTGGAAACAGTAAAAGCGTCCGTGTACTGGCTGCTATGAATAGTCCTAATTTCTAGTTATCTAAATACTCATGTTAACATTTTTATTGCCATATTTAGGTTTGGATTGTATTGTTAATCTGTTTGGAACATTTCAGAAGCATCGTGATGTTTAAAATGTGAAAAACAAAAGTCAGTGGTGTGATTACACCATTTTCCTTTAGCGTTATATTGACCAAATCAGTTTTTTTTAGTGTTACACTGAACACATCAGTTCCCCTTAAGCAATGGCATTGCTATTGACAAAGTAGTTTTCCTTTAGCGTTGCACTTAACAAAGTATGTTTTCCTATAGCAGTGCACTGACCAAAGCAGTTTCCTTTGGCAATGCATTGAACACAGTAGCTTTCCTTTCGCGTTTCACTGAACAAAGTAGTTTTCCTTTAGCAGTGCACTGAGTAGAGCAGTTTTTTTATGTATTACTGAAAAGATATAAATGTTTCAAAAAATGGTTTCAAACTTATATTTTGTGAATGAGAGAAATACTGGAAATCTCTATGCCGTCCTCTTAAATATCAAATTTATATTTTCAGTCAGAGTATTTTGCAAAATATTCGCTTTAACTGCATTATTATATATTTGTTCGCTTAAAACCGCCTTGAAAAGTATATCTTAAATGTAGACATTAACAAATGGATCGTTTTGTCTATATCATAATACTAAACAAATGGATATATCTCCAGAAGATGGCGTGTCTGCCATAAATAATTTAGATTGTTCTTATTTTCCTATTTAGATTTGTTTTAGATCTTGTCCAAAAAAAGCAACTTTACCGCTTCTGTAGTTCCTTAACACATTTATTATAGGCATACTGATATATCCAGCGGTATAAGGAAAGCCAACAGTGTCAAAATTATTCTTGTTAAATGCGTTATGTCAAATTACAAATTTCCAATTAAATAGACTTTACATTTAGTTATTTATATCACTTTTTTTATTCTAAATGATATGTTTAAAATCTTTAATGTCATATATAGTTTAAATTTAAGCATTTAACACGAAGAATGTTGACAACGTTGAACTTCCATAACTGTCCCACCATCTCTTTTCTGAAACATTGTTTTTGTTGTACATGACACATCGTAAAATGGAAGCCGATTAGTTTTGTGTCTGGTATAATGGTGCGGCTGATCAAATCATTGGGTAAACGTCACAGATTTGTTCCTGTTATAGGAGCATGGTAATCTCGTCTTGATCATCTTTGACGCTTTCTTAACTTAGAGACAACCGTTTTGATAAGTTTTTTTTTCAAAATGTGTATGTTTGATAGGACGATCAAACCAATCGGACCATCCCGGCGATGTCCATAATATTCCATCATATTATCGTATCGACGTTGTTTTTTTTTAATAAAATGTGTTTTAATTTCATCTAAACATAACCTTTGGTGTGTTTGTCTCAGTCGATCAAATATTTCTTCCTGTTTTTGTCTCTGCTCAAATTGTCATGCTGATTGTCATTTAGGAAAGAAAGCGTTGAAGATGATCAAGACTAAAGAGTCTCTACAAACCTGATGAAAAAAGCACTAAAATTAATTAGAGACAATTTCAGTTAGTCATTTTTGTAGATAATGAATCAGTTTTACAAATATTAGAAACAGTTAGGTCCCTGTTGGAATACGAGTAGCTTACTTAAAATGATAAAGTGCGATGATTTAAAAACAATTCTCAGCTACATTTGCTAAATAGCCACCAAAATTGTTTCAGCGTTATGAGCTATGATCTTTGCGTATTTTTTTTTCAAACAAATACATTTCTATTAAAACGTTATAGGGGAAGATATCAATACATTTGGATAAGAACAGTCATACATTTGTTTATGCTAGTGAATTAGCAGTGTCGTAAGTATATTGCTGTGGATTTGTCCCCATTCGTGTCTGATATTAGAATCTATTGATGATTGTAAATACTGGAATGATAATATTCTGTCCTGTGCCCAAATAACATGAAATACTAGTTATTTTCTCAGCGGAAGAAATTGCCACTGCGCACACCTTGCTATAATTGATGACCTTATTAAAGTACGACTTACAAAAAGCGATCATTTAAACCTGTCATAAAAGTAAACAAATATGACATAATATTACATTTTGTAACAATTTTAGTAATACTCTGTAGATTTGACCGGTATTTATCAATGACAATTTTACAATGAATCGTTGAATGATTTCACAAGAGGGTAGAGAGAAATGAAATTCAATACGTCATCGGTTAATTTTAATGTAGAGGAAGCAAGGAAATTATCCCTGAACAGCGTGTACACTGCACGACTGTGTCTGATTGTTGTGCTTGTCTCTTCATTTAGTAAATTCCTCGTCTGAGTCATAAATATAATTAATCCGTTGCTGAAGACGCGTGCTATTTTCATACTTCGGCCATGTTTTGTCTATCTTCCAGGAGTGTGTTTACCTGCTTGTCTGTTGTTGCATTTGTTGTTGAACTGTCATATTTTATATTTGAAGCTCATAAATCATAAGTTTGTTGATTAACGTCTACAAGATTAAATCTTAAAGAGGTGTAAGTAAATTTATTTGAATGTATTTTGAATTGCTCCCTTAAAAGCTGGAATGCATTTGAATACAAACAACTGACTATAATTAAGTGATTGCGTAACTATAAAATTATTAAATATGTCTTGAATTGAATTCAAATATACATCTTTATTTCTCGTTGGTTGCAGATCTTATAATTGTATGACGTTTCGGTCTCAAAATAAAATTGAATGCTTTTGACTGACATTCGAACATGCACGGCGCAATTTTTACTTTCAATGTGTCAACGTGCATCGATAACATTAACAATTTTCGCTAATCGTCAATACATTTAGATCAGAATAGAAACATTCAAACACGCAATATATCAAAGCAAACTACCACATAATTCACCGATAAATGGTAATACAACGGTTTGAAAACACACAACTGTATTAAATAATGATTGCCCCTGTGACTGAGGGTTATGTTTGCACATGAGTAGGCTAATGGCACGACGTGTAAGATGCACACAGCTGGTGTCTTAAAGGAAGTATGTATGAAAAATCGTTACGAATGTGGAAAAAAAGAGTTGAATATCTAAACATCTAGTTATATATCATAACTGCAAATACAACTGATTTGAAATCTCAAATCTAAAATTGTTGAGACAAAACAACTAACTAACATACAGCTTTTATATTGATATTGACATGAATATTGGTAATATGTACATGAAACTTACACGTAAGTCTGGTGTGTTGATGGCCTGGTAATATGTTCATGAATCGTACAAGTAAGTCTGGTGTGTTGACGTCTGGTAATATGTATATGAATCTTACACGTAAGTCTGGTGTGTTGTTGGCCTGGTAATATGTACATTAATCTTACAAGTAAATCTGGTGTGTTGACGTCTGGTAATATGTATATGAATTTTACACGTCAGTCTGGTGTGTTGACGTCGGGTAATATGTACATGAATCTTACACATCAGTCTGGTGGGTTGATGGCCTGGTAATATGTACATTAATCTTATAGGTAAGTCTGATGTGTTGACGTTTGGTAATATGTATATGAATATTACACGTCAGTCTGGCGTGTTGATGGCCTGGTAATATGTATATGAATCTTACAAGTAAGTCCGGTGTGTTGACGTCTAGTAATATGTATATGAATCTTACACGTCAGTCTGGTGTGTTGACGTCTGGTAATATGTATATGAATCTTACATGTCAGTCTGGTGTATTGATGGCCTGGTTATATGTACATTAATCTTACAAGTAAGTCTGATGTGTTGACGTCTGGTAATATGTATATGAATCTTACACGTCAGTCTGGTGTGTTGACGTATGGTAATATGTATACAAATCTTACACGTCAGTCTGGTGTGCTGATGGCCTGGTAATATGTATATGAATCTTACACGTCAGTCTGGTGTGTTGACGTTTGGTAATATGTATATGAATCTTACACGTCAGTCTGGCGTATTGACGTCTGGTAATATGTACATGAATATTACACATCAGTCTGGCGTGTTGATGTCTGGTAATATGAATATTAATCTTACTCGTTAGTCTGGCGTGTTGACTTCTAGCAATATGTACAGGAAATTTGCCCGTAAATCTGGTGTGTTGACGACTGGTAATTTGTATAGGAATCTTACATGTAAGTCTGGTGTGTTGAAGACTAGTTATATGTACATGAATCTTACACGTCAGTCTGGTGTGTTGATTTCTGGCAATATGTACGAGAATCTTACACGTAAGTCTGGTGTGTTGACGACTGGTAATATGTACATTAATCTTACACGTAAGTTTGGTGTGTTAATGTCTGGTTATATGTATATGAATCTTACACGTCAGTCTTGTGTGTTGACTTCTGGTAATATGTACATTAATCTTACACGTCAGTTTGGCGTGTGGATAATTGGTAATATGTACACGAATCTTGCACGTAAGTCTGGTGTTTTTACATCTGGCAATATGTATGTGAATTTTACACATCAGTCTGGACTGTTGCTGTCTGGTATATGTATATGAATCTTACACATCAGTCTGGACTGTTGCTGTCTGGTAATATGTATGTGAATCTTGCATGTAAGACTTGTGTGTTGACGTCTGCTAATATGTAAATTAATTTTACACGTTAATCTGGCGTGTGGATAATTGGTAATATGTACACGAATCTTACACTAAGTCTGGTTTACGTCTGGCAATATGAATGTGAATCTTACATGTACGTCTTGTGTGTTGTCGTCTTGTAATATGTAGAGTAATCTTACTCGCCAGTCTGGTGTGTTGACGTCTTGTAAAATGTACAGTAATTTTACTCGCCAGTCTTGTGTGTTGTCGTCTTGTAATATGTATTGTAATCTTACTCGCCAGTCTGGTGTGTTGACGTCTTGTAAAATATACAATAATCTTACGCGCCAGTCTTGTGTGTTGTCGTCTTGTTATATGTATAGTAATCTAACTCGCCAGTCTGGTGTGTTGACGTCTTGTAAAATGTACAGTAATCTTACTCGCCAGTCTTGTGTGTTGTCGTCTTGTAATATGTATATACATCTTACTCGCCAGTCTGGTGTGTTGACATCCTGTAAAATGTACAGTAATCTAACTCGCCAGTCTTGTGTATTGTCGTCTTGAAATATGTATATTAATCTTACTCGCCAGTTTGGTGTGTTGACGACTTGTAAAATGTACAGTTATCTTACAGGTCAGTCTGGTGTATTGATGCCTGGTAATATAAACATTTATCTAACTAGTCAGTCGGGCGTGTTGACGTCTGGTAATATGTTAATGAATCTTACACGTCGGTCTAGTGTATTGACGTCTGGTAATATGTACATTAATCTTACTCGTCTGTCTGGCGTGTTGATGTCTGGTAATATGTACATGAATCTTACACGTCAGTCTGGCGTGTTGATGTCTGGTTATATGTATATGAATCTTACACGTCGGTCTGGTGTATTGACGTCTGGTAATATGTATATGAATCTTACACGTCAGTCTGGCGTGTTGACGTCTGGTTATATGTACATGTATTATTGAAGTTCCATTATAATTAAGTTATTGGACTATGTGCAGAGTAAAGAGGAACGGGGAGTTAAGTCGGTAGCATATCTCTGTATGTCAGTCCAATGGACGTGAGTTCGAATCACCGCCCGGTTACATTCTCTGTGGTGAGTGACATACAATATTGCGTCCAATTGTCATTTGCATCTCACCACTGATTCAAATGAAAAAGTAATAAGCTACTTCTAAAGGTGTGCTCAAGTGCTGGTTAACCTTCAATGATCTAACGAAAGAGCGGTTAGGTTATTTGATCGTCTTGTAGCCCCAAATGGCATATACATGATACTAAATATTTAAACCAATCATTTCATTACACATACTTGTTTGGCCAAAATATTTTACTTTCATTAATCCCCCCTACCCCTCCCACCACCCTTTCAAGTGTGGGAAAATGAAATACAAGGGTAATGATTTATTTGATAAAGGAATAAGTCCTGTGTTTGTCAAACTATATTTTAAGGCAAAGCTGCGCATACGCGAAACATTCTCTCACATGTACATTCACATATGTCACACCAAATATAAACGGAGTTTCAATATATATGTAATCCAATATATTATCGTTATATAATACAGCTGTTCCCACGTGTTGAATGTTTGCTAATTGGTAATATCCAATACTGCATGAATAATATTGTATAAACAAGAATTTCGTTGAGCTGAGATGCCTAATTAATACAGTAGCATCGATTTAGGCCGGTAAATATTTAAACGTACCATCTGCGTCACAAACGTATGTACATCTCATCGCGATTTCTAAAGTTTACGAATCATACAGTGAGAAAGAGGGACGCATTTTCAAAGGACACAGCAACCATAACAACGGATATAACCACCATAACAAAGGACATAGTCCATACAATCAGACACACAACCACCACAACAAAGAACACAGTCACCATAACATATCCACCAAACAACAGCGTCCACATTAAATGACAAAGCCAAAACAATAAATGACACTGACTCCACAACAAAGGACCAATCCGACACAACAAAAGACACAGCCTCTACATGTACAACAAATGATAAAATGTCCACAGCAAAGGACAAAACCACCAAAACAAATAATATAGCCGAAACTACAAACGACATCGCAACAAAGGACAAAGAGACCCCAACAAATGTTAAAACGGAAACAAACAACCACAACAACAAAGAACAAAACCTACACCAAATATGACAATGTCACTACAACAAGGGACAAAACCATCACAACAAAGGACAAAACCATCACAACAAAGGACAAAACCATCGCAACAATGGACAAAGCCATCACAACAAAGGGCAAAGCTATAACAAAAAAGGACAAAACCATCACAACAAAGGATAAAGCTACAACAGCAAATGAAAAAAACACAACAAAGAACACATTCTGCACAAAAGAAGATGGTGCTACCACAACATAAGCAATATACAGAATAAAAACAAAAGAGGTTACAGAAGAGGTCACGGCCATGGAACGACCAGTATTATATAACATGTATCTAGTATATGATAAATGCATTCCTCACTTTCGTATTAAAAGGAAAACAATTAGGGAACATACATGTAATACAATATAACCACACAGAGCAAGTGATGTGAACAAATTTCTGGACATTAATCTGTAAACAAAAGGTTGCTTTTAATATTTTGCAAAATCTGAAAGATTAGCGAAGATTTTAACGATAAAAACAAATAGTCTAAGAACAGAATGCAAATTTCCATGATCTGGGTTAACACGAGAGTCCAAATGAACGAGAAAAATATAGTTATAATAATGATTATATAATTTTACCACAATTATAGCATATATGAAGAGGGATCTCCGTGGTCGAGTGGTAAAAGGCGCCGTCTCAAGATCACTTATCTTTCACCGCTAAGGTAGTAGGTTCGAGGCCCGTTCGCTCCAAAAACATTACATGAGAAAGTTTGTCAGTTACTTGCGGAAGAACGGTGGTTCTACTCAAATTCATTTTAACGTCTTCCTCCACTAATAAAACTAAAACCTTGAATGTGTTGAAAATAGCGTTAAACTCCATAAAAAAACATACATGAAGACAATTCTGTATCAATCAGAGACGCACTGTTGAACTTGTTTATACTATGATTCACGTGAATCGTTATCTTTCTTTTCATGTTTGTTTGGCTTTATAAAATCATTATTAAGACTCTGTAACGCAGATCTCCGTCGTCGTGATTCAAACAGAAATGGCGTCTATTTGATAACATAGTCTTGCGTTTGCTGATTGGCTCACAAATTTGACAGCAAACATAATTTCACACGAATTGCTTTTGGTATAATTTAATAAACCGATAAATGGTCTGATATTGGTCTGAATCGATATTACATGCACTTACACAGAGCATCATGCAAACCATGTCAAGGAATGATGACGCGCAAGTTCATCTTTGAATATTCGCACAAATACTGCATTTATAAAAAAGGGTGGTCCCTAAATTATCCAAAAGGTACAGTCACCAAAGTAGCATAGACACAATTAATATAAGTATGATAAGTATAACACATACATAGGTAAGAAGTAAAAACCGATGTCACCGTCATGGAACAGTTGGAAGAAAAATACGCAACAGTGAAGCTCAAATCTAGTTAACGGGGACACCAAAGCACGCTCTTGCCACGTCATCCATAAACATGATATAAATGTTTAATCCGCAATTAAATGCGCAATTAAATGTCAATAATTAACTGAATCAATGATAAATTAGCTTCATCTGAATCACGTGTATTACGTAGTAGTGACATCACTTGCTGAATTCAAACCTTGATTTGTTATTCTTTCTTGGAATCGTTGGGTTCAGTCAGCGTTGCCATCTTTATCTTTTTCGCCCTCTCTCTATTTCTTTATCACACTCAGTCACTTACTATAATATCTATAATTGTTTATTTTAACATGTTTGTTCTGTTATACACTGTAAATTTGTTTCTTCTAGCGGGAAGTTCGAATCTAACTTAGAAGAACTTGTGACTCAACCCCATTTTAAATCATACGAAACGAAATATGTTTAAACCAAAAGAAAAATAGAATACCGCTTACGTCGGTGCTAGAGGGGTGGGGGGGGGGGGGGGGGGGGGGGGGGGGGGGGGGGGGGGGCGTTGGGATATTTCACGTTTCATTACCTTCTTGAAGACTCTCAATAAAACCAAGTATGTTATTTAATTTTCATTTGGTTGCACTCTGTGCTACCGAGAGGAACCTTTAATCAAATAACTATTTAAAACTATGAATATATTCTGACCATATGGAAATAATCTTGATGGATAACTATCGGCTAATTTACAGTACTTATAGAGAGAGGTGCCACGCCAGTTTAAAAAAATATTTTTCATACTGGCGTGACACCACTAGTTATTAATTATTCATTTGTATTTTTTAAATATTGTTAAGATATTTACAAAATACAAATGAATAATTCATTATTGTTTTATCGAAGCAATACAACTAAAATTAAAAGACATTTAATTTTTATGACATACATGCTAAATACCTTCAATGTTCAAAACAGTTATAAGATGCACGCACGCATTACGAGAAGATAATTTTCCATGAAATGTTCGTAAGTAGGTCAACGCTGATCGAAATAACATATTTTGGATTTTAAATCAGTGCACAAAGCATTTAACATGTCTCGCGTTTTGGAAACAAATAAGGCTTAACAATTTTGTCTATCGAGTGGCCTGTATTCAAACTGACGGGAATTGTAACAAGTATTGAGTATTAATACATTTAATCTGCAAGGGTGTTCTGCTTTGAAGGGATGAAATATATATATTCATTTCAATATACACATGATGGCGATACTTTATTTAGTCCGGCAGATACAGCACTGAACATTGCATGGAAGTGTATAATAATTTGTGTTGGTGATTATGGTAGTTTAGGCATTGCTTATGCAAAATTAGCTTGATGGCATCTTGTCATCATTGAGCTTTTTGAAATATTCAAGATGGCTGCCAATATGGCGGCAAATGAATTGAAAATAGTTTTCCGCACATTTTTGTTTTATAAGTGCAAATAAAATGTTTTTGATTAATATATTGTATTTAGTTAATATGTCACTACCATCTAAAATATAAAACATACACAATTGACAATATATGCGAATGAAATATTATTTAATAATGTCGGAAATTGTCCCACTACAACGATATAGTTATGTATGCAGCTGTTGTAATACCTTGGTGCAGTCTATCTCTCTTTTGTTTTACTACTCTTGTCAAACTACATAATTTGTAATTAGTAATTAACTTTCACGTGGAATAGAAAAAAGGTAAGCGTAATGTTCATGTTAATAATAAGTAGACAGTTTTCATCATAATGTACATGCTATAATTTGGTGGGGTAGCGAACATGTTACATTGAAAGAAGTTCGCTGAGAATGTCATATCATTTTTTAAGCAGTGGAGTTGTTTATGCGAAAGATTTTAATATTAAGAGTTGGAAACTGATCTAAACAATTTCGCTGAGAGAAGTCAAACCACAAAGTAATGCGTAGATATGTACATCAGAGCTGAGAGAAAAACTGACTGACCTTTGCATTTGGAAGTAGTTAAGCTTATGATGCCGTATTTTTTTCGCAGCTAGCCATATAAATTATGCATGGTATGGAATTTACAACCTCAGGTCAATGGAAAGTACTTTAATATTTTATGAAGAGTGATATGCTTGTTGAAACCACGTTCGTGATATATAGGCATGACAAGAGGGTAATGCTTGGCATTATTCTGAAGTTGGAATGATTGGAAATATGGAGACTGAGTTTGCATGTTTGTAGCAGAGTTGACGATATTTTGTCAAGTATGAGTCCCAATGATGATTAATGCAAAGACCTATCCAATCACGATTATAAACATGTATTGAGCAACGCGACAAAACTAAACACCCATATTCTATTATTTTAATATCTTCAGGTTAAATAGCTCCACAGAAGTAAATGCTGTTAAAGCATTTGCGCACGGTAGTAAGCAAATATGAAAAAAAATCGCCTGACAGCAGTTTCCATTAAATGATTTCATAAACTGTTGAGACATAGGCTGTGTCAAAGAGACACATACTGGCAGGAGATGCTAAATTATTTGATAGGACTCAAATATACTCAAGATAAGGATTGCAGACAAGTTCACGTTATAAAGGTATTACAAACCTGTACCGACATCATTATTTACAGATACGGGAGATCTCACAATTACAAAATCAACGACATTACTGCAGAAAGAAATATTGGAGCGACATAACTCAAATCAACTAACAGACAACTCGGCATATTCATAGACAAGTCTGCTGTTCTGTAATGGCCAATAGTTGTCTTTGGAAATATTATTTTGAGCACTTAAGGTCTAATACATAGAAACTAAGATGTTACCTAGTTTTTGACAGATATTCGCCATTCAGCACAAAATGTATTACATGCCCTTGTAGAGAAAACACAGGCATGCAGGATACACCTTTACAACTCAACCTTAATATGCCAATTCCAACTCAGAAAATAATTTTAACAGTAACTGAAATGACGCCAACTGATAGTTCCATGAAAGACATACACACGTTCATAATCTTGTTGTTACATGTCTTGGAGAAAATGACATACCAATTGAGATAAATAAATATATTGTTATTGAAACGGATGACATTAAAATTACACACGAGGAGACAGATCTTAATATCCTGCACAAGTGATCAAAGCAGCACATAAACTTAACAGAGGTACAACAGCAATCTCAATTGATACTGATGTATTTGTACTTTAACTTCATCATTATCTTCAGGAAACCTTTATAAATCTGTGCCAAGGGGATCACATGTTAAGGAACTGTATAAATAAATATAACGACCATGGGCTGCCTGTTTGCAATAACGTGGCAAGGTATTGTGGTATCTGAATAGGAATAGTCTTAAAAATATGAGGCTTCAGTAGTCACTAAAGTTGGTAGGCGATGTTAATTGTAAAACAATGCATACTTTAAATACTTTACCACTTACAACAGATTCTGAAACTTTGCTGAAAATGCAAAAAGAGCTCACAGACAGGCATGTATATGGAAACATGCATTGGATTCTGACCAACCAAGCATTGATATTCAAGCACTTTCCTAAGGCAGTTCCAACAGAGCTAGCATTTTCTCCTGCAGAATAATTGAAGATGATCAAATGTTAATGAATCTGATGGCATAAAAATGACGCTAGATATTCAAACAAATCAAACTTGTTTAGGAAAATTGTGGTCATATAAATGGCCATGTGTTTTTAATTGCAAATGTGTTTGTCACCTAAACACTAAACACATCAAGCGTATGTATAGCTTACATTAATAGTAATTTCCATCTTGATATTGCATATCTAGCAAATTGGAGGCGATTTTGGACGCTGCGTCATCTTGTTTAGTTCAAAATGTTCAATGACACAACGTCTTCCCACCAGTCTGTCACTTAAACATCAAACACATTAAAATTATCCTTTGTTATGGATTTTTTTTATATATTTTTATATCTTGTATATATCTCTTATCTGAATATTGCTTTTCGAGCAAATTGGCGGCAATTTTGAACGCCGTCTTGTTCTTTTTAAAATACTAAATGATGACAAAATGTCATCCAACATAAAAAAATCAAAGAACTATATACTACCATTTTAGCAATAGAATATTACTATACATTATTATGTGTGAATAATTGTATACATAATAGTAATTCACGTTTAAATATTGCATTTCGAGCAAATTGGCGGCCATTTTGGACGCCATCTTGTTTATTTCAAGATGCTGAATGATGACAAAATGTCATCCAACATAAAATCAAAGAACTATATATAGACTATCATTTTAGCAATAAAATATTACTATAAACTATCATGTGTGAATAATTGTATACCAAATAGTAACTCACATTTAAATATTGCATTTCGAGCAAATTGGCGGCCATTTTGGACGCCATATTGTTTATTTCAAAATGCTCAATAATGACAAAATGTCATCCAATATAAAATCAAAGCACTATACATGATTATATACTATCATTTAAGCAAAAAAATATTTCTATACATTCTCATGTATGAATAATTACCTATAGTAATTTCCATTTAAATATTGCATTTCGAGCAAATTTCGAGCGATTTTGGGCACCATCTTGTTTGTTTCAAAATGTCCATTAATGACAAAATATCATATCAGTTTGTCATTTTAACATTAAACACATAAAAATGTCCTTTAGTATAAATAATGTCATACCTAATAGTTATTCCCATTCAAATATTGCATTTCGAGCAAATTGGCTGCCATTTTGGACACCATCTTGCTTATTTTAAAATACTCAATGATGACAAAATGTCATCCGAAGTAAAATTAAAGAACTATATATTCTACCATTTTAGCAAAAAAATTACTATACACTCTCATGCAAGGTCCAGTGAAATTACTCGGATTATCTGCCGGGCTAATTGTGTTGTCATACTATACTTATGTCGATGGAAATAGTATTGCAGTTTATTTAAGTGCTGTGTCAGAAAAACTTTTTTTTTATATTGAAGACGGTTCGTATTCGTGTTATGTGATGTATTCTTTCTTATATTATTATTCATTATTATTATAATTTTATTAGTTTTGTGAATATAACATGCTCTCCGTGGCCGAGTTGTCCAAGGCGCCGTCTCAATAGCACTTACCTCTCATGTCTAATATCGTTGGTTCGAGTCCCTCTCGCTCAAAAACTATGTATGTGAGAACGTTTGTCAGTCACATGCGGAGGAACGGTAGTTCTACTTAGTCTGAGATATTCCTCCACCAGCAAAACTGGACATACCATATAAAACCTGAAATGTGTTGAAAATGACCTTAAACCCCATTTAAAAAGAATATTATATGTATAATCGGTCCTAGATATTTCGTTGGTAAGCGTTGGTGGCAGTGACATACGAAAACAGCGATTGGTCAATTACTTCTACGGAGTTAGAATCACGTCACTGTTTAGTAATTAAAGTATAGTGCTGTGAATTATGGGACATGCAGGGAATTCCCTGCGTTTATATTAGGGAATGACAGATTTGGGTCAGGTACTGGGATAGACTAAGTTTGATTGCTAAGTCTTTCAGTAGCATTAAAAGGTGAAAGGCTGCTTTGTTTCCATATATACCCTTCAAACGACACAGTGAATTTCATAAAAAAAACATTTTTTTTAAAAAAACTGTTCATTTTCATTATTGACTTTAATGTAAAACCACTTAGTATTTTTTTAAAATGTTACCTTTAGATTTTCAGCTAAATATGTTCGTAAAATTCTGAGATAAATGGAATAAAAGGTAATTAAAACACCCTTTTAATTACTCTAATTGGACACAATTGGAATACTTATATTCCAGTTGGACAAAACTCTGAGAGTTAATCTCCATCAGAATGAAGATACACTCTCCTTGAACATGGACAGGATGCATCGTTACCAAATAAATTATAAATGATACACTAGACACACAAAGATAACATAAGAGTATAAACTGTTGAATTATACTCATATTATAAGTTAAACTAGTCAGAACAGACTAAAGATGAAGAAATATATACAACTAGATGAAGCGGAGATGATCTATCAGGGAACTTGCGTATGTAACACTAAACGTGCTTCAGATCCTTCTAGATTATTTTCACACAAAAGATAAGGCAACATAAATAAAATGTCTCGGAAATGATATAGGTGTTATGAACATGTATGGTTAGACAGAAAACCGTGAATTATGTAATAACTATCTCGTTTGGGAATAATAAATACACATTTCGCAACGTTACTGTTACAAAGAAAATTTAGTTTAAATCGAAACAAACAAAGCATAAACGGTCGTTGGTATTCCTTTGGGGAAGTCTAGCGATTTGAAGTTTAAGTGTAAACGATCTACTGCAGCATTTTTACTGAAGGAAAAGAATACATTTTTTTTTTCTTGATTCATTAAGGTTGGCCGTTTAATTTAAAAGAGGTCACACAGATGAATCGGAAACTCTCAAAGTACTTTGACATCCATGTCTTAAAAACTTTTGTTTTTTTAATGACTCCCTACGGAAATATACGGAGATACTTGGATAAATACTGCACGAGGCGTTAGCCGAGACTTTAGTTTCTAAATAGAATGTAATGATTGAATTTTAGCGAATTTTTTATGAGGGCTAAAAATAATCAGTTAACCTAACCACATTTTCCTGTTATCCCGGAAAGTTAACTGGTACTTAAGCACAACCATTCTTGCCAGTAAATGATAACTTTTTTACTTGAAACTGCGGTGAGAGACCCAGGGCGTATTCGAACTTGAGTTGTCTTAGTTGTCTGAAATTGTTTCACAATAGATGTAAAATAAATAAGTTAAAATTAAAGTATTACTGCAATTTGTGTGTAGAATACACCCATTAGTACGGCTTGTTTGAGATGAAGAGCATAATGGTTTCACTTGAAATATAGAAAGCGTCTAGCTATTAGTTAGAAAAGAATCATTTCTCATAGACATTAGATTCCATTCTACTGGGAACAAATGTATATATCATACTTAGAAGACGACTTAAGTCTGATAGAAAATTTCGTGAATCAAATTGATTTTACGTCTTTCTGTCTTCCACTAACAACATTAAATGCCACAGATGATATTTTCTTATAATTTCAAATCTCAAGTTGTATAAGTCCATTGACAGAATAATCAAAACACGCTTTTATCTGTTTGCGTTCCCGTTGTTGTTTTAAGGTTGTTCACCCATGTACAATGATTCAGATCTTACTGTTTTCTTTTATTTTTATATGATAATATTATAATCGATCAGAGAACAAACGCAGAAGGAAATATGTGTCACCTCAATATATACTGTTCACACACACACACACACACCTGTTTTTATAGCAAGACCTTTATTTTCGCTATATTTCGAATTTTATCCTTCGCAAATCAAAATATTTTGCTGAAATTGCAATCATGTTTACAATAAATGTATTATTAATTTATTAAAGTGATAAGTGCAATACATGCTAGATTTACAACAGTGGCAAAAACGTTAAGAAATACTCAGCCTAATAGGCTTATCAGTCATATCAAATTGCAATTACTTTAACACATAATTAAGGCTTGGAAAATACATGGACTTTTTTAACATAGAAGACAAAAAAGTGAAACGGATAATTATGGTGGTTGTACCATACACATAAATATTGATACTTCTTCCAACAAAAAGGATCATCAATATTTTTTCTTATTCATTGCTATCTGTGTATGTAAAGAATAAAAAAAACCATGTCAGACAGGAGCTATATCCTTCAGGACCAATGTAACCACGACTTAAAAACATATAAGATATTATTGAAGAATCGTTATAGGTACAAATAAGTGACAACAAACGTCACCGTCTTGGATCGGTTGTAGACAAAATCGCAACTGGGGAGATTTAGTCTGGTCAAACATCGATCTCACTCCCCCACCCCGTTATCACATCATTATACAAGTAACAATGCCTTACTATTCTCTCAACAGCACACATATGTGTATTGTACAAAACACAAAACGACTCCTACCCCGTTTTCATATCATAATACAAGTAACAACGCCTTACTATTCTCTCTACAGCACACATATGTGTATTGTACAAAACGACTCCCCCACCCCACGTTATCACATCATAATACAAGTAACAACGTCATACTATTCTCTTTACAGCACACATATGTGTATTGTACAACACACCCCCCCCCTCCCCCGTTTTCACATCATTATACAAGCAACAAAGCCTTACTATTCTCTCTACAGCACACATATGTGTATTGTAGAAAACACAAAACGACTCCCCCCACCCCACGCTACCACATCATAATACAAGAAACATTGCCATACTATTCTCTCTACAGCAAACATATATGTATTGTACAACCCCTCCCCCCCCCCCCCCCTCCGTTAGCACATCATAATACAAGCAACAACGCCTTACTAATCTCTCTACAGCACACATATGTGTATTGTACAAAACACAATACAAGCAACAACGCCTTACTTGTCTCTCTACAAACACACATATGTGTATTGTACAAAACACAAACGACCCTTCCCACACCCACCCCCGACCCCCACGTTATCACATCATACTACAAGTTACCAACGCCTTACTATTCACTCTACAGCACACATATGTGTATTGTACAAAACACAAAACGAACCCATCCCGTTATCACATCATAATACAAGTAACAACACCATACTATTCTCTCTACAGCACACATATGTGTATTGTACAAAACACCCCCCCCCCCTCGTTATCACATCATAATACAAGCAACAACGCCTTACTTGTTTCTCTACAGCACACATATGTGTATTGTACAAAACACAAAACGATCCTCCCCACTCCTACCCCCCCCCCCCCCCCACCGCCACGTTTTCATATCATAATACAAGTAACAACGCCTTACTTGTCTCTCTACAGCACACATATGTGTATTGTACAAAACACAAAACGACCCTCCCCACTCCTACCCCCACCCCACCTTTTCGTATCATAATACAAGTAACAACGTCTACTTTTCTCTCTACAGCACACATATGTGTATTGTACAAAACAACCTCCCCTCCCCCCCCCCCCCCCCCCCCCCCCCCCCCCCCCCCCCCCCCCCCCGTTATCATATCATAATACAAGCAACAACGCCTTACTTGCCTCTCTACAGCACACATATGTGTATTGTACAAAACACAAAACGACCTTCCCCACTCCTACCCCCCACCCCCACGTTTTCATATCATAATACAAGTAACAACGCCTTACTATTTTTTCAACAGCACACATATGTGTATTGTATAAAACACAAAACGACCCCACCCCGTTATCACATCAAAATACAAGTAACAACGCCTTACTATTCTCTCTACAGCACACATATGTGTATTGTATAAAAACACAAAACGACACCCCCCTCCCCGTTGTCACATCATAATACAAGCAACAACGCCTTACTTTTCTCTCTACAGCACACATATGTGTATTGTATAAAACACAAAACAACTCCCCCCTCCCCCAAAACGACCCCCACCCCATTATCACATCAGAATACAAGTAACAACGACATACTATTCTCTCTACAGCACACATATGTGTATTGTACAAAACACAAACGAGTCCCCCCTTCTCCCCACGTTATCACATCATCATACAAGTTACAACGCCTTACTATTCTCTCTATAGCACACATATGTGTATTGTGCAAAACAAACATCCCCACCCCGTAATCACATCATAATACAAGCAACAACGCCTTACTATTCTCTCTACTGCACACATATGTGTATTGTACAAAACACAAAACGACCCCCCCCCCCCCCTCACACACACACACTCACACACACGTTATCACATCATAATACAAGCAACAACGCCTTACATTTCTCTCTACAGCACACATATGAGTATTGTATAAAACACAAAACAACCCCAGCCCCCACGTTATCACATCATAATACAAGCAACAACGCCTTACTATTCTCTCTACAGCACACATATGTGTATTGTAAAAAACACAAACGACTCGGGTAAATATTATGTAATAAGAAGAAAAACTTGATACAGTCGATGATTTTGCCGAAACAAGTGAATCTCCAACTATAACCGATGTATCTGTCGACGACAATGATAATATACTAGTCTATTGAACATTGCGGAAAACAGTTGAACATGAACGTTGTTGTTGTAGTACAGTAGATATAACGTTGGCCTCTCATGCCATTAATCTCTGGTTCGAACTTCATTTGTCCTAATGCCCTCTCAAAAACAGCAACCGATAGTGGTTCCAGCCAGGAAACGGAATCGAGCGTTATTTACATGAACTCTGAATGGTCTTTGAAATCGAGCCAAAATAAATTAGTTAATCAAAAGGTGGTGTTGAAATGTATATATATATATATATATATATATATATATATATATATATATATAGAGAGAGAGAGAGAGAGAGATATATATATATATATATATATATATATATATATAGAGAGAGAGAGAGAGAGAGAGAGAGAGAGAGAGAGAGAGAGATTATCACGCTTAAGAATAAACGGCGTTAAAATATGTTTATAGAGTAATTGACTTGTCACTCGTAAATCAAAGCAAGGAGGCGGTGAATACTTTGTAATGGTGATCTGATCCTACGGAAGGAGAAGTCTTTTAATTAGAAGTTAACAAGCTTTTTGTATAGTTTTTAATTGTATTGACGATTTAAAATGTTAAAAAGAATAAATAATATAATGTACCCTGAAACAATTATCCTTTATTGAAATTTTTAAACTAATATAATAAATAGTTGAATAATGTTACCAATAACTTCTCCTTAAATTGGTAAGATTTATCTAAGTTTCTTTAACATTATGTTATATATTTTATATTTGTATATATAAACTTTTATTCGTTAAATTAATTACTACATTGAATGCGTTATGTTTGTAAATACTATATATGTTCTAAATTGCTTGTTTATATTCAGTACAAATTGCCCTGCAATTATTTCGTCTTTTTGTGGTGTCTGCGTTGTTTTTATACTGAATTTCGAACACGTTTAAAATCACGTGACTGCATACTTATAAAATAAACAAGAATAGCCTCGCATTCAGTCCATTAGGGGTTGACCACGCAGTAAATTTCAACGTATAATAAGAGAG
Source organism: Panopea generosa (assembly GCA_029582155.1). Lineage (NCBI taxonomy): Eukaryota > Metazoa > Mollusca > Bivalvia > Adapedonta > Hiatellidae > Panopea > Panopea generosa. The sequence goes on along the minus strand of CM055901.1, from coordinate 19,471,851 downwards.
CTGGCCCAAATGATTCTATCTTTAAACCACCTTGGAATAATATTAATTATGTAGCGTTCCATCTTTATCTTACCAGCAGAAAAGTAAATTATGATCATTAAGTTTGCATTGTAGAATTTATCACTAATTAATAACGACGTTTTAGACATTAAAATTCATTACAATTAAGTTTGCACTAAATGTATCCGTCTACGTATTTGGAGGAAGTCATGAACATGAGGTCGAGCCCATTTATCGGTATAGCCATTCTCACTTACTTAACCAACATTTTTGCGGCGAGCTGATGTCATATATCACACCTTACTTGTTTAAATATGTAGTCAGTCAACCATAACAAACAAATTGATTTTTATCGACGCAAGTCGGAAAAAGTCGGAAAGTAGTTCAGCATTTTGCATGGTACTGCGAAAACCGTGTTACATGAAGACTTTTTTATACGATTTCAGTGAAAATATAAAAATAATAAATTTTATTTACTCCCAATCCATAAAATATGTAATAAATATTTGTATTTTACAAATAAATTGGATTTTGATTGCATTTCAAATCATTGTTTTACAGGAGATGGAAAGTATAATAAAAAACTTTGTTCCAAATGATAGTAAAATTTATTTATATGTTTGTAATGTATAAATCCCTAGTGTTTGTGTTGGCATTTGTATCAAGGAGACTCTTTTAATAGAACAAAAAATTATTTTGTTATAATATGTTCAGGTTAATGGTTTTTATGTTGATTTAGTAAAATATGATTGTGTCATTGGCGAAATGTTAGAATTGTTACTGGCAGAGATAATGTTCCATATATGTACTGGGAATTGAATATGAATAAATGTCTAACAGAAAATGTGACACCCAAAGGACATTATCACCCACAACAACATAAAACATTTTTTTCAAAGTGTGGTATGATGAGAAAAGTGAAGGCGCCAGAGATTTGGAAGAATTTGGCAAGATGATATATCGGATTTGCCATTGATTTTGCCTAGAGTTACATTTGCTTACAGTGTATAGTTGCATGACTGCTTGGTGTATTTAATAAAACAATTTGATCAACAATTCTCAGGGCGGACGATCGTTTTCTGGTTAAATTGACTCATTCTGGTGTACTTAATTGGGAACAATTTGATAACATCGGGAACAATATTGCAGTCAACGAATCAAGGAGTACTCCGAATATGTGAACACTATAAATAACTAAATATTATACTTATTCATTGATGCTACATACAGTTAATTACCACCGATGGAAATTCACAGGTCGTTTTCCATGAACAAAAGCATACCTCACATATACTTCTTTATTTTATGAAATTGAAATTGCCAAGTTTTGCAATTTTATTTGCTGATGTTGGTCCTAATGATACCGTCGAAATATTAAAATGAATTACATGTTTTATAAGTAATATTTAGCCCGTAGAAGTGGCTTCGGCTCTCATCATCAGGAACCGTTACATAGCAGTGACATGCGAGTATACTGGCTGATCAGTTGCTCCAACGGAAGTTGAAGTACGTCACCGTTTGGTAAGATGTATCGGAAGTGATATGAATTGTGGGACAGACAGGGAATTCCATGCTTTTACATTAGAGCATCACAGACCCGAATCTGGAGATGCCATGTAATGGGAATGACTAAATTGATATAACAAAATATACAAGTAATTTCAGTAATGAAAATAAGAAGTTTGCTTTCAACCTAATTTCCTAAATAGGGTCTTAATATATTTGCGATTTTTTTATATAATTAGCAATCCTCATTTATAAAAAATTCTAAAATGAAACTATTTACATTCATAGTGAGTGAATTAAATCCAGTTATTCTAGGGGACACATCTACATACAATCGAATATGATAACGACGTTCTTTGGAAGCATGGAACGTACCCAACATCAAGCAAACACAGTTTCTAATCTTGAGTCTGTTTGAAATGAAGCAACGTTGAGTGCAATACACCGCAGGTCACTTACCACCAATTTGAGCAGTATTATTTGAATGAGCTCCAGGGGGCCCCAAAGGACCAAAAATTATAACACAACCATGTACGTCTGCGTTATCCAACTATTCTAAAGCTAGACATTGACCTGCTTACTGAACATATACGACGATTACATAAAGTTTTAATACTCGGATTATGTAATTGAACTAGTAACGAAATAGAAATTAATTTCTTTTTATTGTTATTTCATCATTGTTTTAAAAAGGTTGCCAGGCAGCTGTTAGATAATGTGCGTCGATGCGACAGAGACGCCGAAAGGATCGATTTTTAATGACGGTATGATGTATAAAGCGACAATAAAGCAGCTCACAGTGACAACGGTATTGGTCGATAGCAATAATAGACTCGACACAGCTGGAGTGTAGTTTGTCTTGTCCAATTATACCGGACATCGAGATAGGAAAACAATTATTTTTCCCTTCAAGTTGAAAATAGGGAATTCACTTTGAGCTGAAATCTTTAAATACTAGAACGTAGGTGTTTCGTATTGATTTCAATGTTTGTGTTTGTGGTGTCGCTTTTAGTCACGTCACCAGGACATTGCTTTTATTATTATACACATTATTTTATGTCTTTGATCGTATGCTGATTTGCAAAACATAAGGATGAGAAAATTGGAAAAGTCTGTAATAGCACATTAGATGCTGCTGATATAATTTATATGTATTTAAGGAAAAGTCAACTTTTTTCTGGGTGAAATGGAGAGCTGTATAAACAATATACATGTACAATATCAACGACGTGCATCTCCGTCTCATTTGAGTCAGAACTGTATGAAACGATAAAGTAAGACATAAGTTCTCATAAACAAGGAGCAAAAGCATTACATATAAACATGTCATAATAAGTATGTGTTCAAAATTTGAAGGTAATAATCGAAATGTCGTCTATGAGGAAAAAGAAACTGTATAAATAGTAAAATATATAAAAAAAACGTGTATCTCATTTGAGTTAGTAATGAAAAAAACAAAAAACGACAAAACAAAATCAAGTAAGAAATAAATTCTCATGAAAAACGACAAAATGATATAAATTAAGTGTACCATATTTGATGACAATACTTTAAACAACGTATTAAGAGTTCCAATTTACACGCGTTATAAAATAATACAACGTTATATTGTACAATGTATTATAAATAATGGGTCAAAGCTTCCGAATGTTGTAGGATAAAAGATTAAAAACAAGTTATTTATAATTAATCTTGATCTTTAAAAGGCTCTTCTGTTCTGGTATTTAAATAATTATTATTATTTCTGATTTCACTGAATCGTGGCACTCATTCCGTACTGATCAAGATAGAGTCAATTAACAGGAGTTCTCTTTTTTCTTCTATTTCGGTTCTATATTTCTATATTAGGTGCAAGGAGAAACATAATAACCTCTATCGCTATTTTATCGGTTTTCGGTATACCTGGATCGTTCTAAGATATTAATGCTGCTAAGGTGTTGAAGTGACTCTGTACTTTGCATACTATATCTCCTGTTGGATAAACATGTTTGATTTTGCATTTTCATGAAATGTTGACTGTTGGTTGTACTCAGTCAGTGTGTTGGACAAACATGTTTGATTTTTCATTTTCACGAAATGGCGTCTGTTGGTTGTTGTCAGTCTAGGTTTGGTCAAACATGTTTGCTTTTGCAGTTTTATGAAATTCCATCTGTTGTTTGTAGTCAGTAAGTAGACATAATGATGTATATGACAATTAGCTGTTTAAACCGTCGGGATATAACTGTTCATGAAAGGTATTTAGATAAAGAGGAACGCGACACTATTTGATAATTTTTTATCTTAACTCATTAAAATTATATATTCTTTTAATTTAATCTATTTTACATCGATTATGAAACAAGTTCTAACATATTAGACACATCACGCTGTAAGTATTAATGGGTTGAACCAGTACTAAACATATATGAATAAAATTTCCTGTTCAAGGACACCACACATAGCCGTGGGTCAGAATCGAACCCACGACCTTCCGATCTTGCATACAATGGTCTACCACTGGGCCATGCGCTGTGGAATTTTATTGATGTATATGGACAGATAACCTTGCTAATGGTTTGTTTTATTGTATGCTAAAAATGTTATTAATAATTTGTTTTTTTTCTATGGCAAATATTATTCAAGTAGTCCAATTACTTAAATACTGATTTTGCTCATTATCCACGTAACAAAACTAAACTTTTGCAGATGCGAATGGTAAAATAGCGCCTTTGACATTCCCAAGAAGGTGTGTTCGTATCTCAATTAAGATATAATTGGCAATTCGTTAAACATAATAACGGAAAGGAAGTGTGTGAAGAATATCGAGTTCATGACCATATTTTCAATATCTATGGAAATTTCAATAAAAAGCTTCCAATTATAGTTTTTCGTTTTTATTTACTAATGATATCTCGTATTGAACGGTGACACTATACAAATATATTCTATCTCGCGAAAATAAGCAATGTGAGCGAAATACGAAACAGGTGTAAAAAAACAAAAACAAAAACAAAAACAAAAACAAAAACAAAAAAACACACTGTGTGCAACCTTAAAAGTAACATCGATTCTACCATAAAATAATGTGCAAGCCAATCATGTTCTGGGGGGGGGGGGGGGGGGGGGTGGGTGGGGTACTAGGTTATCCCCAATGACTTTCCTTCGCTCTATGGCATTTACAGAAAATTTCATGGTACAAGCATAAACAAGTAAATACTGTACAAGTCCGGGTTTTGTGGCGTAATAGTCAGCTACGTCATGTATTTGTAATATTCCTAACAATACAGTTACCTAGTTTGTATCTTAAATTTTACTTCACCGGCATTTAATTACCTCCAGGATTCCCAGCTGTGTTTTCCTACGTCATCGTTGTCATAATGTGCGACATCATTTTTTTAATTTACATAAACAAGTATATTAAGTGGAGAACGGTTTAAAATTAGGTCTACGTATTTGAGCGTTTGAAGATGGTTATTCTATAAAAAACGTAACTTTTAATATACGAAATACATGTCATTTTACAGTAATGGTAACAACGCTAATCAAACATACGTATGAACATTATTACTCAGTACCACTAGGCAGGGCCGTAGCTTCACTGAGTAAAACGGGACACATGCCTTCTGTAGAATTTGTAAAGGTTCGAACTTTTAATAAGTATTTTAATTAAAAAAGATATGTATCAAAGAAAAATATAAACTGATTAAACTAAACGTAGATTTAACACATGTAGTTTTAATCAGGATACTGGTTATTAGCAGAGAATTATAAAAACAGCTCTCTAATTCGTTGTTATTAGTCACAAATTATTCCTAAAATGAATTGCAATTATAATACTACTATGTCATTTTCTGCACATATAATATTTCTAGTATCATATATCATAGTACAATCTAATCGTATAACTAACAGTCCATATGGACCTTTATGTCATTCCTTAAAAGCTACCAATTTGTTTCCAAGGTATTGATGTAAAACATAGACAAGTTTATAAAATGCAGTTAGTGTTGTCAGATATCAGAAAAATGCAAGAAAGACATTATATGAGCTAATATGGATTGTGCCTCCTGTAAAATCAAACTTTGGCTACGGCCTTGCTAGGTGTATGTTATCTTCATTACCTGCCCTGCCATAAAATGTGTGAATCTATATTTGTTATTTGATTATACAACCACGGACGTTACAAATATGTTTGTCACGTACTACAATTTACAGATCGATACCGCAGTGTATCTTGTTTTTTATAATGAATGAGATGAAGATACTACTGCACTACCGTAACAGTGAACAATTCCGGACAGATTTTGTAGTAGTTGGACATGTTGTCAATTGATAAAATTAACTGTTGTAAATAAAGATGTATATACAATACATACACATCAATATAGTTATTATAATATATACCTACACAATCCGATCATGCCTACTGCAAATGAACTCAGTGACTTTGCAGAAGCCAGAACAAGGAAGGTAATAATTAAGGGAAGCACGCAGGGGATAAGGACAATTAACCAATGCTTCTGTCCGTGCATGACTTAAGGAGGACATTGCTGTCAATGGAGCTACAATCTTAACTAATGATTAGACTGTTCAAGTTACTCTTTTACATATACATGCATGTATCATTTAGATCCATCGTATGAATATTCTATACACAATAGAACTTAGCAGATAATAGATACAGAACCGATTTGATAATATAATGGTATCGGTTTGTCAACAGTAACATCAATATTTTCGTTCAGACACGGAACATTATTTTACGAATAAACACGGAATATTCATGACTGCAAGGTAAAACCCTACGGACAATAATTAAATACATGTCCGTATAGTCAAAAATCGAATTTTGTTCATTAAAAGAAGCACCTGATTCAAATTAAGCCAATGTATAGTTACAGCTTTGATATCCAGAATGATATGGTCAACGGCATACATATTGTCTAATTACACAGACGAATCATTTAGACGGATATAGTCTCTCCCAGAACCTGATATCTCCCGAGGCAGGTCTATTTGACAACCAAATAAAAAGCAGGGAATTCTATGCCTCACAATTCGTAGCAATTGAACGCTTACTAAACAGTGACGTCATAAAACTACTCGCCAATCATCATGCTCAAATGTGGCTTTACGAATAGTGCTATATAACAGACCCAATCAGGAGAGCTGGGTCAGTACTACTGAATAAGATTGATACACTTTTGTCTCCACATGACCTTCGTCCAGGCTTGAATAAGCAATTAACGGGCTTTGCGGTTTTTTCTTATGAACATGGAGAAATGGTAACATGTGGGGTGGTCGTAAACAAATACTTTGTGTCAAATGAATACACTCTCGATTTTAGATTTAAATATGTATCAAATGTATTAATTTACCTCAAATGTTGACTGATATTTGATAGGAATATGAACACTTTTTGTTGAGTTTGCTGGCTGCACTTGTTTATATATTGAATGTTGATTTTTGTTATCGTGCCATTCAAATAAGCATCTACTATAAATAGCAAAACATATACATGTATTAAGCCATGGTGATTTCGTTTTTGCAATTGCCTTTTATAACGTTCTTGTGCTGTACTCTGACCACATAATTGACCATTAGAAGGAGAGACGAGACAGAAGCTGCTGTAGCTTCTGTATATACCAATCTTCCTCAGTCAGTCTGGCTGAGACAATGATCGTCATACTACATGCGAATTTCAATTACAAGCTGCCACAATCCTGATTAAGACGCCGATCTACGTGCGGTATTGACCCGACAAGACGAAACATCTTAATGAAACTATTATCTTTTACAACTGCTTCAATTATGCACACTTTGAAAAGAAACTGCGATCAGTACTCTCCATTGGCTTGTGTATTCGCGAAACCCGAATTACACTCATTCGGCGTATTCTAACAGACTTTGATTCTTATTTGCCCACATAAAATGTATAGAAACATGAACTTAGTGGATAGTCTAAATAAAAAAATACATATTCTAGAAAAAAAGACAACACAAACGCTGACTATTGAAACTGTATAATAAAAATTAACATTATTTTCTTGTATCAGAATCAAGAAATGGATAAGGCATCACCGAGTGGTCTGTGGATAACTGACCTCTTAAAGTTGATGTTGTGGGTTTGAGTCAAACGCTCTCTTTATGAATTATTTACAAATATGTTCAAGTCTTCAGCTTAAGGACAGCGTTTCTGTTCGAATACAATTAGAGTTTTGATACACGTATTCTTCTCATTTAATAAAACCATGTTTGTCATATTGAACCTAAGATTAAAACACGTTTGCCAACACCTCGACTATCAGTTGAGAAAAACACCATTGCCTGCATACTTACATTACTCCGTTGTTTGAACATTTTAATACAATAGAAATATAGTACTCTTACAGTTTTAATAGTCAATTTCTCATTGCATGCAGGTCTGCTGTAATCATTTTAGGGTTATGCGTATTGTTAAATAAATTACATTTGATTTACAACAGACTTACAAACGCCAACGTCAAATTCATTTATTTTTGCAATCACGTCAAACTAAAAATTATGAGTAAGAAATGTGACATTCAAACTTTTATTGTTAGATAACGGATAAAGTTGTTCGTTTCGATATTTAAAGTAAATATGGCTTTTTGCTTGTTTATTTACTTGTGAATCAGACTTTCTAAGATTCGTTATTTTGATTCAACATTACATATAATAATTAATATCTGAAGGATCTTTCTGGTATCTGTGCTCAGAGTAGTTTGTAGTACGACCGAGCTCCCCCGACTAGGAAAATGTAATGTTGGGAAAGCCACATTTGAGCAAGTTGATTGGTCGTTTACTTCAACAGAAGTGGAATGACGCAACAGTTTAGTAAATGTTCAATTACCGTTAATTGTAGGACATGCATAAAATTCCCTGCTTTTTCATGGGGGTTAATAAACCTGATTCGGGAGATATCAGGTTCTGGGATAGACTAGTATTAATAGTGAGTTTCGATACGTGTCTGCCAGATGCCTGATGCTAAAATACCAAAAATAGCTTGTTATGTAGATATATGTGAACTTCTACATTGCTTGAGGAGTAATTGTTTTAATCAGTAGTCTATATTGCTATGGGAATGACCTTAAGAAAAGATATTACTTTGCTAAAAACGTAATATCATTTGATATGCTTAATTTTGTTATATCACCCATCTTTGTTGCGCCAATGGGTATTGTAGTTGAACACTTTGGAGGAAGTTACTAATTGTATTTTAAATGAATTGTTTAATAAACGAATCCACTACTTTATTAAAATGAATGAAAAGGTCACGTCATGCTACGTTTAAATTTTTTTTTAAGGAGGAATATACCTTCTACATTATTTTCGAAATAAGTGGTATATTTAGTTTATTATGAAACTAGAAGTAAGTTTCAAAGTGAATATTTCTTTTATTAGCGTTGAATATAACGTATATTTTTGTTACGTCGTAAACATAGCCATGTTCAGCCTTTTTGGCGTCCCAATTTATAGCAGCAAAATCGTGTATTGATCGACCTCAGCTGAGTTTTACCTAATTTACAGAATTGAAACATATATCATCACGTACGCATTTACCGGATGTATGGATTTACAAATGCAAAAATTATAACAAACTTAAATTCTGAAAATACTAACGAAAAACGGGAACTATTTTTTTCTCTTTATATTTTCGAAAAATCGGATTAAAATCAAAATAAAAACAAAAAAAAAACAAGCGATTTTTGCATAATCTATATATGAGTATATACAGTATATTGTAAAAATTATTGTGAGATTGTTAAAAATATTGACAAACTAGATTTTTTTTATAATATTTAATTATTTAACCTTACCTTACGTCGAAAAACAACCTTTATAGCGAACGTTAACGTCTGTATAGCGGATTAAATATACGGTTTGAGATAATCAAATATGTAAATGTATTAATACACGAAATAGTAAAGGTATATATATATATATATACATTTTACTATTTCGTGTATTAATATATTACTTGTTCTTTAAAGGTAATTTTAAATCAAACATCATGTGAGGGTACGATGTAAAAATGTGTTATCTTTGCATATGAATACATATTTATTTTCATTTCACCATAGATTTATCCTTTACCATTTCTTTATAGTCAATCCGTTTTTACACACAAATGAATAGAGAAGATCTGGTTATACTGAACCGATATCTATATTTCAAAGTGACATTTATTTTTCAAATATATTTCAATATTTGGCACATTCCCGTAGGCAAGGAACAAGAATGAAAGCACACTTAAGGTAAAATGTAATAGAGTTTCAATAATTTTTAACGGACTATATAGTTCCATAACTATCATATAGAAAGTATTGGTAGTTTTAATAAAACTAATGGTGCAACGCTAGCTATTAAAGGAATATGCATACCAATATTGACTAATCAATATATTTTACACGCTTGGTCATAAGTGACCGCCAATGAGAGAGACACGTGTCTGTTATATAACAAAGTTATGTTTCTAAAATAAAAAGATAACCGTAAGGGTCTGCAAACATATTATATATCTGACGTTCACACTTGTGTATTGTACGATAATATAATTTTGAAATAGTTTTCAGTTACAATTTATTGAAATAACGTTGGTCCTCTTACTATCCTCCACCATCAACTTGGATATTTGGTTATACAATTAACACTTTTACAATCAAGACATGCTTTTCCTTAGCAGAGAGCTAGCTATGTTATTCATAAACAGAGGTATGTGCTTTGAAATATTATCCATTCGAGAGAGAAATCAATATTTATTTACCATCCCGTCTAGCCTGATTGTATTACTTTATTTATATTTGACATAGCGGAAGCTGTTAAGCACACTTTTATTATCGTACAATATCATCATGTAATGCTTCAATGATATATATAATATATATATATATATGTATATATATATTACTTTCAATACTCTTAAGATATCCGCGGTGTGTTACATATAACATTGGTGAATCATATCTGCCAAATACGAAATAGATATATATATATATAGAACCAATGAAAGAGCCATATTTAATAGAATGACGAGTGCATTATTTGGAGACAATTTTGTTGTAAAGCCTTAAACAATAACAACACTTATCTCAAACTACAGATAAATCATTCAAAGGACAAACATGTTCATACAGGGGGGGGGGGGGGGGGGGGGGTAGAGGGGGGAGGCATTCGCTATAATTATGTTTTCAGGGACATCAATTAATTTTAAATATTGGCTTTCTCCGTTTTTAGTGGCGGCGACGCTCGGTTATAAAACTGAAATATCTCGATATAATTGCTAGTTTTCTCGTGTTGGGATATGGCATTTCTCCCCAAACAGCAGAAACTGGTTAAATTTATATCGATCTTGCTGGGGTTTGTTTCGAATAAACACGATTATTTTTTAATATATTACGTTTGTATTTAAATGAAGTGTTTTTATAGTTGGAGAGGTTGTAAAAATGAGGTTTATATTCGATAGAAACTAGACAAATATTGCTATTAAGCCTTTATAATAAAATGTAAGTAACAAAATGTCTTTTAAAATTGAATAAGTGATACATGTATGGCCTATTCGAATGAGTGGTCTCAATTATGCGAATGAATGATATGCAATTGTATCACATTATTATATTTAAAATAAGTTTTTAAATTAGAAAATAATCATACAGTACGTTGAAATAAATAATTCACTTATTCAATTTGACTTTCTGACGAAATAAATATCGATGCATATATATTTATCTAAGTTTATCATTTATCGGTTATACAATGTTACTTAATTAATGACAATTTCATTAATTAACCGCTTCTACTAACCGGGTTAATTTACATTAATTTTATAGATTTATAAATTAATGAAATATTTTGGCTAGATATGTAGTTTGTGTTTTTTCTTTTAGAATTTAAATAAGAGCTATAAAAACTGGGTTCTTGACGTGTGAGGCAAAATGCCATATGATACTTTTAAGTGTACTTTAACAATTAAAACATGTTTCGATTCCATTAATAGTGTCAAGCTCAACATTACACTGCCTTCTTTTAATCAGGAATTGATTTGATAAAAGACTTTAGGTGGAATAACCGGAGGTATTAACCCACGTCCACCTCATATGACGTTATAATTTCCTCGATAACAATGTCAGTTAATTAATAAATGTCATTACCAACGCAAGTGATTTAATTAATTTATGATAAAAAGGTAAGTTTAAGGAAGTTTACGGAAAAAAATATATTGTTATTACTTCTGTTCTGTGTGAATGTTTGTACTTACTATGATTTTTCCCTGTATATTGAACATGTTTATGATTTTTCGGAGGCTCGGTTCATGGGGTACCACATTACTGTTTGAACATGTTTTTTTCTCATTTTTCATACAAACGGCTGCCACGCGTACCGATTAAGGAACACTAGGGTATATATTGCATACAATTACTAATATTATTTTTAATGAGTTTGTTTTCAATGGACCCAAACGTTTTGTTTAAGTATATAGTTATGGATATAAATCAAAGGAAGAAAGAATGTGTACTTGCAGTAGGATATTAGGGTTTTATCAAATATACACACAGGCGATGTTGAAATTTTATTTTTAGTTTGATTTTCATTTTGATTTTCCAATACGTGTAAGCAATGTGGCATATTGGGAGTGGGACACTTTATGTATTTAATATTGATCCTTTTCATCTATTCTTATACTACATTGAAGGCTTTTCTCAATAGCAATTCGTATATTAAATAATGGTGAGTTTGTTCTTGCAATTGGCTTTTATAACGTTCCAATCTAATGCTATACTCTGACCACATAATTGACCATTAGAAGGAGAGACAAGACGGAAGCTGCTGTAGCTTCTGTATATACCAATCTTCCTCAGTCAGTCTGGCTGGGACAATGATCGTCATACTACATGCGAATTTCAATTACAAACTGCCACAATCCTGATGAAGACCTCGATCTACGTGCGGTATTGACCCGACAAGACGAAACAATTTAATGAAACTATAATCTTCTACAACTGGTTCAATTATGCATTATAAAAACAACTGGCTCCTCTTTTCTCCCCGTTAATGTATTTATTCATCAAACCAGAATTGCTGCAAGTCAACGTATTAATACAAACATTCAATATTCTTATTTGCCTCCTAAATTGTACCGAGTCATTAACTTGGCGGAATTTTTAACCAAGAAGTATAACTATTTGAATAAAAGAAAAAAAACTCTGAAAGGTTTTAGCAAAAAATGTATTATAAAAATGTTTATATAATAGATAAAAATGGTACTTTTTTTCTATTTTAAAGTCATATATCTATATATATCAAAATAAAGAAAGCGCATCGATCCCATGGTCCTAAATGGACATGTTGTCTAAATGTTGTATCATGATCATTTACTTCTAATCGCCGATGTCTTTGGATCATATGAAATATTTCCCCTGTAAATAGAGGAAGAAATGGACAGAACGGTAATGTGTTTTCTTTTCAATTTTATCAAGAGATATTCTGTAAAATCGTCCTGCCATATATAACCTATAACGGTTTTAATAAAAGGTATCGCTTCCTGGAATCAATATTTATACCAGATGCCAACATGCAGAAATAGTGTGTTATCTACAAGCTATTCAACATTGCGTGAGTAGCGTACAAGTTTGGTTCGGTAGTATGCGCTGATTTTGGGAATGGTCTCAATGTAAATAATTATTTTATTTACAACATTTTAAAATATCATTGCATCACCCATTTATCTTATCCGTTCTATCGATAGCTAGAGTTGCAATATTGAGAGGTTTAAAATATTTCCTCTGTTATCAAACTCATAACAAAGTAAATCAAATAGCTTAGCAAACTAACGGATGTGAGAAACTGTATACAGTAGAACATCGTTGACTCAAACACTGACAGCTAGAACACTACATATAGCCCGAACCACTTATATGATCCCGGCCGAATTTCTATTTCGATGTATATACATGTACATGTATTGTATGATATCGGACTATTTTGTCCAGTATCGTCAGGTTCGAGCCATCAAAGTTCTACTGTAATAAAAACATGAGATGAAGCATTGGAAAGACACAGCCATGACAAAATCTGAAACACAATAAATACACAGAGTATCGGCAGTCATAATCATGAAAAACACAGTACAAACATACAGAAGTTGTGACACTATGGTAAATACACAGAGTATCGGCAGTCATAATCATAAAAAAACAAAGTGAAAACATACAGAAGTTGTGACACTATGGTAAATACACAGAGTATCGACAGTCATAATCATAAAAAACACAGTACAAACATACAGAAGTTGTGACACTATGGTAAATACACAGAGTATCGACAGTCATAATCATGATAAACACAGTACAAACACACAGAAGTTGTGACACTATGGTTAATACACAGAGTATCGGCAGTCATAATCATGAAAAACACAGTAAAAACACACAGAAGTTGTGACACTATTATAAATACACAGGGTATCGGCAGTCATTATCATAAAAAAACACAGTACAAACATATAGGAGTTGTGACACTATGGTAAATAAACAAAGTATCGGCAGTCATAATCATGATAAACACAGTACAAACATACAGAAGTTGTGACACTATGGTTAATATACAGAGTATCGGCAGTTGTAGTCATAATAAACACAATACAAACATACAGAAGTTGTGACACTATGGTTAATACACAGGGTATCGGCAGTCATAACAATGATAATCACAGTACAAACATACAGAAATTGTGACACTATCGTTAATACACAGAGTATCGGCAGTCATAATCATGATAAACACAGCACAAACATACAGAAGTTGTGACACTATGGTAAATACACAGGGTATCGGCAGTCATAATCATGATAAACACAGTACAAACATACAGAAGTTGTGACACTATGGTTAATACACAGGGTATCGGCAGTCATAATCATGATAAACACAGTACAAACATACAGAAGTTGTGACCCTATGGTTAACATACAGAGTATCGGCAGTCATACTCATGATAAACACAGTACAAACTTACAGAAGTTGTTACACTATGGTAATTACACAGAGTGTCGGCAGTCATATACATGATGAACACGGTACAAATATACAGAAGTTGTGACACTATGGTAATTACACAGGGTATCGGCAGTCATAATCATGATTGACACAGTACAAACATACAGAAGTTGTGACACTATGGTTAATACACAGAGTATCGGCAGTCATAATCATGATTAATATAGTACAAACATACAGAAGTAGTGACACTATGGTTAATACACAGAGTATCGGCAGCCATAATCATGATTAATATAGTACAAACATACAGAAGTAGTGACACTATGGTTAATACACAGAGTATCGGCAGTCATAATCATGATTAATATAGTACAAACATACAGAAGTTGTGACACTATGGTTAATACACAGAGTATCGGCAGTCATAATCATGATTAATATAGTACAAACATACAGAAGTTGTGACACTATGGTTAATTCACAGAGTATCGGCAGCCATAATCATGATTAATATAGTACAAACATACAGAAGTAGTGACACTATGGTTAATACACAGAGTATCGGCAGTCATAATCATGATTAATATAGTACAAACATACAGAAGTTGTGACACTATGGTTAATACACAGAGTATCGGCAGTCATAATCATGATTAATATAGTACAAACATACAGAAGTAGTGACACTATGGTTAATACACAGAGTATCGGCAGCCATAATCTTGATAAACACAGTACAAACATATAGAAGTTGTGACACTATGGTAAATTCACTGAATATCGTCAGTCGTTCTCATGATAAACATAGAACAAACATACAGAATTTTTCGCACTATGGTAAATACACAAAGTATCGGCAGTTGTAGTCATGATAAACACAATACAAACATACAGAAGTTGTGACACTATGGTAAATACACAGAGTATCGACAGTCATAATCATGATAAACACACTACAAGCATACAGGAGTTGTGACACTATGGTAAATACACAGAGTATCAACAGTTGTAGTCATGATAAACACAATATAAACATACAAAAGTTGTGACACTATGCGAAATACACAGAGTATCGGCAGTCATAATAATGATAAACACAGTACAAACATACAGAAGTTGTGAAACCATGACAAATACACAGAGTAACCGTAGCCATAATCATGATTAAAACAGTACAAACATACAGAAGTTGTGAAACTATGGTAAATACACAGGGTATCGGCAGTCATATTCATGATAAACACATAACAAACATACAGAAATTGTGACAATATGCTAAATACACAGAGTATAGTCAATCGTTCTCATGATAAACATAGTACAAACATACAGAAGTTGTGACACTATGGTAAATACACAGAGTATCAACAGTTGTAGTCATGATAAACACAATACAAACATACAAAAGTTGTGACACTCTGACAAATACACAGAGTAACCGTAGCCATAATCATGATTAAAACAGTACAAACATACAGAAGTTGTGAAACTATGCCAAATACACAGATTATCGGCACCCATAATCATGATAAACACAGTACAAACATACAGAAGTTGTGACACTATGGTTAATACACAGGGTATCGGCGGTCATAATTGTTAACACAGTACAAACATACAGAAGTTGTGAAACTATGACAAATACACAGATTGTCGGCTGCCATAACCATGATAAACACAGTACAAACATATAGAAGTTGTGACACTATGGTAAATTCACTGAATATCGTCAGTCGTTCTCATGATAAACATAGTACAAACATACAGAATTTTTCGCACTATGGTAAATACATAGAGTATCAGCAGTCATAATTATAAAAAACACAGTACAAACATACAAAAGTTGTGACACTATGGTTAACACACAGAATATCGGCAGTCATATTCATGATAAACACAGTACAAACTTACAGGAGTTGTTACACTATGGTCATAACACAGAGTTTCGGCAGTCATATTCATGATAAACACAGTACAAATACACAGAAGTTGTGACACTATGGTAAATACACAGGGTATCGGCAGTCATATTCATGATTAACACAGTACAAACATACAGAAGTTGTGACACTATGGTTAATACACAGAGTATCGGCAGTCATAATCATGATTAACACAGTGTAAACATACAGAAGTAGTGACACTATGGTTAATACACAGAGTATCGGCAGCCATAATCTTGATAAACACAGTACAAACATAATGAAGTTGTGACACTATGGTTAATTCACAGAATATCGTCAGTCGATTCATGATAAACATAGTACAAACATACAGAAGTTTTCGCACTATGGTTAATACACAGAGTATCGGCAGTCATAATCTTGATAAACACAGTACAAACATAATGAAGTTGTGACACTATGGTAAATTCACAGAATATCGTCAGTCGATTCATGATAAACATAGTACAAACATACAGAAGTTTTCGCACTATGGTAAATACACAGAGTATCGGCAGTTATATTCATGATAAACACATTACAAACATACAGAAGTTGTGACACTATGGTAAATACACAGGGTATCGGCAGTCATATTCATGATAAACATATTACAAACATACAGAAGTTGTGACACTATGGTAAATACACAGATTATCGGCAGCCATAATCATGATTAACACACTACAAACATACAGAAGTTGTGACACTATGCCAAATACACAGATTATCTTCAGCCATAATCATGAATAACACAGTGCAAACATGCAGAAGTTGTGAAACTATGCCAAATACACAGATTATCGGCAGTCATAATCATGATTAACACAGTACAAACATACAGAAGTTGTGACACTAAGGTTAATAAACAGAGTATCGGCAGTCATAATCATGAATAACACAGTATAAACATACAGAAAATGTGAAACTATGCCAAATAAACAGATTATCGGCAGTTGTACTCATGATAAACACAGTACAAACATACAGAAATTGTGACACTATGGTTAATACACAGAGTATCGGCGGTCATTATCATGAATAACACAGTACAAACATACAGAAGCTGTGAAACTTTGCCAAATACACAGATTATCGGCAGTCATAATCATGATAAACACAGTACAAACATACAGAAGTTGTGAAACTATGCCAAATACACAGAGTATCGACGGCCATAATCATGATTAACACAGTACAAACATACAGAAGTTGTGATACTATGGTTAATACACAGAGAATCGGCAGTTGTACTCATGATAAACACAGTACAATCATACAGAAGTTGTGACACTATGGTTAATACACAGAGTATCTGCAGTTGTACTCATGATAAACACAGTACAAATATACATAAGTTGTGACACTATGGTTAATACACAGAGTATCGGCAGTTGTACTCATGATAAACACAGTACAAACATACAGAAGTTGTGACACTATGGTAAATAAACAGAGTATCGGCAGTCATAATCATGATAAACACAGTACAAACATATAGAAGTCGTTACACTATGGTTAATACACAGGGTATCGGCAGTCATAATCATGGTAAACACAGTACAAAAATATAGAAGTTGTGACGCTATACCACTGAAAATACGAGTGGTATTAACCCCACGTAAAGTGTATAAATCAAGTGTACGGGTTCTATCGACTCTGCTATCTCTTCGTCACCACATCAGGAAACAGGAGTGTATAAAAGTGGTCATATTAATATAATATCTCTGTGACAGCGTGCAAATATGTATGGTGTAGAACACAAATATGCTAAAGGAAATTGATGTATAAAAGAAACATTTGATAATACATACAGAAAATGTGACGCTATGCCACTGAAAATACGAGTGGTATTAACCCCACGTAGAGAGTATAAATCAAGTGTACGGGTTCTATCGACTCTGCTATCTCGTCGTCACCACATCAGGAAACAGGAGTGTATAAAAGTGGTTACGTTAATATAACATCTCTGTGACAGCGTGCAAATATGTATGGTGTAAAACACAAAAAAGGTAAATTAAATATATATAATAAACGAAACACGTGATAATATAACCTGGTATACCCTTTGCCCCGATCGCAGCAAGTGGAGCAACACACAGATATTTAATTTAAGATACAACCTTTATATGTCTACAGTTTAGGTTTTCAATAAAACATAATTGTAAACTTGTATTTTTTTTTACAAAAATAACTTTTTTTATATAGATAAAAGCAGTTTCATATAAAATCTGGTCATTTTTATGGCATACTAGATACCACTATATAAAACTGCTAAAAAATCATCTCTATATTTCTGCAGACATCAATTAACATAATTATTTTAATCTTCAATGAGCATGAAAGATTGTTAATATACTCAATAAATATATATGATTTTGCATTTTTTAAAGAACACTTCGAATCACATGTTCTATATTTAGTGAGCAATGCAAAGGTTATTGTCTTTGTATAATAATTGTACATTATATAGTTATGCTTTACGTCCTCGATTTCTTCTTAACCATTTCTCCATCATACCTTTTTCTGTTGAAAAACTGAGAGGTACCGGCCAAACAATAAATTATTAATTAATAAATTCCTATTCATAAATATTTGAAAATAACGTTACTTTTATAATATTTGTTTTTAAACGCATTTAACATACTCGTATTTTGATATCTTACACATTTCCAGACACTCTCAGAAAGATTGAAACTTTGGTAAATGAAATTAAGGCATTTTATAATTTAATGTTCAATAATAAATAAAGAAACTATTTAATTGCATCATTATTATGCAGAAATGGCGACGGCTTCAATAAATCTAGTAGTGTGACAAAACTAATGGTATGACAAAACTAGTGGTGTGAAAAAGTTTTGATTAATATGACTTTCAAAAAATAATCTTAGAATTTTTTTCTAGCAAACCTTTAAAAATTGTTCAATAGATAATTGTATGCCTATTTCTTTATCCATATAAAAACATCGGAACTTTTCTTACGAGTTCTGCCAAGTTTGGATGAGATGGGGTTCTGTGGGATGAAGCTATAACAGTTTAAATGTGAGACGTGATACATTGCAGCAAGTTGGCAGAATTGTCAAAAATTAAGGGGTGTCAAACCATCGAAATGGTGAAATAGTACGCGTCTCTATATGTAGAAGAATGCAAAACTAATTCCGATGTGAGACTTTCAAATGCCACCAACAATCCCCATAAATATTTGGTTATAATATTCACTCGTTTACAATCGTGATACGGTTTGCTATACTTGAAATGACGAATGAACTTTGAAAGATTTTGCATTTGAGGAAAAAATCAATATTTATTTACCATATCGTCTAGCCCGATCTTATTACTTTATTTATATTTGACATAGTGGAAGATCTTCAGCACTCTCTTATTATCCTACAATATCATGTAATGCTTCAGTGATATATATATATATATATATTATTTTCAATGTTATTAAGACATCCGCGGTGCCTGATATACGACAGTGGTGAATCCCGTCTGCCAAATACGAAATAGATTCCTCACTGTACTGCATTGTCACATCTGTATATCGATTTACCAGAAGAGAAGTAGGCACATTCTAGATTTTGATTTTTTCTCCGCAAAAGGAAATAATTTTATTTTGGTATTGTTATCTTTTTTTACCAAATATAATTAAAACCTTTACCGCAAAACTGACAAAATGGCTAAATGATATACAAGGGCTCCTTCCTCTTAAATATTCTGTCATTAAAACCACATGCTTTGTCTCCATTTCCACTCTACATGCTAATGAAATCTGTTTCTTTGATCTACTGGTGGAAAATAAAACAACTTCCCGCGGCTACAATCATCCAATAGTTACATACGGGCCCTGAAGATTATTCATTGTTTTCATGCTAAATATCATTTTAATGCTGTTTGGTTACATGTAGTTATATATACACTTCAATACAAAATATTCGGCCTAAACTATAAAGGCAAAATAGTAAGATAATATTTCATGACTACTCATGACTGCTATATAACGGACAGTCATTTGTAAAACCATAGTATATAAGTCATGGTCGACACTTATTCTATTGGGTTGGTAAATACCTTAATATTTAGTCTATGGTTTGCATTGTAGCTGGTAGCGCTTGCCGTAGTCTGGTCTGTACATTTATGTCTCAGACTGGATGTTTGCAAATAAAGATCTTCATATATATATATTATACATTGTGAATGTGCATCTGAAAATATACCAATTGAAATTTCCGTTGTTGTGATTTCAGTTAAATGCATATGATTTCACTGTATCTTCATCATCAAACGGGTTTCTATGTTTGTCCTTTACACAGCATATGAGTATTAATGAATCTTTAACTTGATCCTACCCATATAAAGCTATCAGTTCATGTATGTTAATTGTTCGTCCAGTCCAAATGTATTACATGTAAATTCATAGTATATAAGTCATGGTTGACACCAATTCTATCGGGGTGGTAGATACCTTGATATTGTGTCTATGGTTTGCATTGCAGCTATGCGCGCTCACCGTAGTCTGGTTAGAACATTTCTGTCTGGTTGTTCACAAATTAATTTTTCTATATATATCTATAAAAAAAAGCATGGTTCAATATAAGAGTATAGGACCAGAGATCGCGTGGTCGTGGGTTTGATCCTACTAAAAGGCTATATCTGTTGTTTTTTATCAATACACTTTATTCGCGTGTCTCGTCATGGTTTTATCTAGGAAAACTTCGAAAGTGATTTGTCTAAGCTGTAGAAACTTGATCGATGTAAAATAAATGAGATTGAACAATACTTTAAAGCGTAGTCCATGGTAAACAGATGTAATACGTTTAGAGTGCTCGTTGTATTTACAGAAGGGTTCTCCGTGGCCCAGTTGTCTTGAGAAACACTTGCCAAGAGACACAATCTGGTGATCATCGATCACTCAGAGCGGAGGTCAGGGTTCGAGTTCAGCTCGGTTCAAAGTTTGCCAGTTACTTGAGAGGACAAGACGGAGGTTTCTTACACATGGTCTTTCTCAATCATATAAACAAATGCCATGTACAACTTTTAATTGGTTGAAAATGACGTTTTACACCATTAAACACATTAATTTATTGTAAGTCTATTTCTATTCAGATCGTACATATAAACTAAAAACAACACTGCGTTTTAAAAGGATGGATTGTTCGAGAAGTAGTCGATATTATTATGTTAACAGTAAAAAACACAGTTTTAAAATATTGACTTTCTCTGTTTATAGTGGCGGCGGCGGTGTTCGGTAATAAAATTGAAGTATCTCAATATTGTTTATTTTCTCGTGTTGGGATATAGAATTTCTCCCCAAATAGCAGATACTGGTAACATTTATATTGATTTTGCTGGAGCTTGTTTCGGATAAATGCGATTATTTATAAATGTATTCTACTAAAACTACGTTTACGTGTATTTATGTATTTAGGAATGTATTTGATAGGGTTAAGATGGACAAATATTTTTGGCTGACCATGAAATCACTTTAGCTATATTTAGCTTTGAGCCAGGGAAATCAAATATATGATAAAAACACTTAAGAATACTGTATTCACATTTCTCATAAAAATAGTATCGGTGTATATTAGTTTGCAGTTGAATTTCTAGAAAATGATTTCAGTGCGATTATATGACAGCTACAACACATGGTTGCATCATTTTGCATGAATGATTAGTAATAAGCAATTATTATTAATGAATTAAATATAATTATTGCAAGCTCAACATATTGGTTAACTTTGAACCAAATGTATTTTTGTTTGTTTTTTGTAATTTGATTTGGGCGATGTCGTTTCTTGCAATAAATTATCTTAAGACTCAATCGAGAATGCTGTTAGCCAATCTGACAACACAATCGTACATACTCTATATTGAAACGTTATCTGACAACACACTCGTACATACTCTGTATAGAAACATTATCTGACAAAACACTCGTACATACTCTATATAGAAACATTATCTGAAAACACAATCGTACAAACTCTATATTGATACATTATCTGACAACACACTCGTACATACTCTATATAGAAACATTATCTGGTAACACAATCGTACATACTCTATATTGATACATTATCTGGCAACACACTCGTACATACTCTATATTGAAACATTATCTGGCAACACAATCGTACATATTCTATATTGATACATTATCTGACAACACACTCGTACATACTCTATATAGAAACATTATCTGACAACACACTCGTACATACTCTATATAGAAACATTATCTGACAACACAATCGTACATACTCTATATAGAAACATTATCTGACAACACAATCGTACATACTCTATATTGATACATTATCTGACAACACAATCGTACATAGTCTATATTGAAACATTATCTGACAACACAATCGTACATACTCTATGTTGAAACATTATCTGACAACACAATCGTACATAGTCTATATAGAAACATTATCTGGCATCACGTAAGCGACTCTGTTTTTTGTTTTTTTTGACGCCGGATCGGTAATGTGAATTGCGACTATTTCAGTTGTTATTAATTGATGGATATCTGTGTACATACTGTCGGTATTTTTCCATACATTAGGAGGAGTGTCGTAACTCTGTTGTAGCACAACCCCATATCTGCAAATAAGATGGCAATAAAATATGATTAAACCTAAAATGGCGGCTCTGCTTTAATTACAACGTTTACTTTACTAAGTGGAAAATACGTTGAAACATCATCACGCCGACTATTGATCTGTCGTCATTTCCACTCTCGCCATTTTCAGATAAGGTGGCCAAGATATAGTAACCATGATGAAAAAAAGGGTTTTTAATAAATTCATTTTCCGGAACATTTGATAATAGAGACATCTATAAAACAATTTATAACAAGATTGCTGCTTTTAAAAGAATCCAATGGTTAGGTCTTATGAAGGAGGTGGCTATTAGAGTGAATGAAGTGTAAGTTAGGGTTGTTATGTTGAAATACACTTGTTTAACGATGTAAGAGGCAATATTTGAGTGAATGTAAGAAAGATAAAAACAACCGCGCACCCGATGTTTAATACATGAGCGATACCAAAGCATGATCAGGTACTAGCAGATTCGATCAAATTTCGGCAGGAGGGAAAAGGCAAATGTGGTGTGTTTAATAGTAATTATGGTGTTTAAATGCACAAATCTGAATAATTATGCATTTCCATTTATATATTCGATAAGAAAATATATACCTTATATATTTTCAAACTTATTTACTGTAATGTTCTATAAAATTTACTATCGTGAATATAGATTTTTTAAAATTATTTGTGAATATATTAATTAAAAACAACAGTTCAAATATATATAAATGTAGTTTAAAAAGAAAAACGTCAAAAAAGTTAAGTTTTAATAGCTGAATATTTTTTATTTCATTTTCAACATTGTCTTATTTAATAAACAAATGACAATGCATGATTGTTTCAAATTAATGCATTAAAACCTCACAATCATTATAACGCACACCTCATTTGCCTTTTTTTATTGCAGTTGGAAAATGGCCGGTTAGTCGCAACCTGGTTTGAGTTTAGTACTACATCAATCCCATAATACTCTATAAACTACTGCATTAGAGCGCCACAATCATTATTACACACACTGTATTAGTCTTTTAATTGCAGCCGAAAAATGGCCGACATGGCAAGGTTTTAGTAGCATGCCAATACCATAAGGCACTATTTTAATAAGCAATGGCGACCTCCTTATGGCATAGTCCCACCATTGGAAACAGAAAGTGCTTCCGTAGGGTAGTCGCATAATGGCGGCTATAAATAATCTTTTTTTTTCTTCTTTAGAAATACTTTTTCCTTATTTTAATGTTATTTTTTGTTTTGTTTGAAACGCATTATTGATGTGTTTTGAACATTTTTAAAGTATTGTCATGTTTGAATTGTGTAATTAGAAAAAAAATTGGGATATGAATACATGATTTCGGAAGTCTTCTTTTACTTTGTTAACAGTGTACACACGGAGCAGAAAAAATATTTTATATGACACATAACCTCTGCTTTTCTCATCATATTTTGGAAGTGCAGAGGTTGACAAACAGTAAAATGTAAGTTTCACTTCTTTCATTTTGGTCTATCTATGAATGACAAGCCTTCGAACTATTACTACTAACTAAAGAATAAAGAACAAAATTCAATGGTGGGCTTACGCCTTATGGCAAATGCAATTATTTTTAACACGTGGTCGTGACGTTTCGATACGGCAGCGTCCGCAGTCAATTTCTGAAGTAGCCCTTTTATAGGGTTCGGTCGCTCAAACGACCTAACCAAAAAGTTCCCTTCGAAACTAGTCACTTGATATGATTTAAGATTATTATTTATTAAACTGTTTTGTATTATAACTTCCAAAACTAATATTTAATAAACTTGCCATTCTGTTCCTTTAAATAGTTGACTATACAATTAAGCAGTTTATCAAGGAATATTTCTTTCATTTAAAACCGTTGTACACTCAAACAACATAGCACTCAGTACTATTTCCAATAATAACAGCACGCACCGCCGTTTATACCCGAAGCAACTATTCTACGTGTATCTTTTATATTTATCCATAATTATACAGGCTAATGTATAATCTAGTTCAAATAAATCCCGTCTGACAACATAATTCCTTTCATTGGACCCATGATAACTATAAACGGTCATATGAAATGTGATAATAGCTCACTCTGCCATTTATTGTAGTACTATCACATGGGATCACAACACTTGAAACCAAAAACTGTTGACGTGACGCGAGATGTCAGTGAAACAAGTCGATACTCCAATCAGCAATCGATATTGGTTGCTACGCCGTCATTTTCCCTAGACAATCTAACAGCCTCTAAGTAAACACTAAACACGACATTGTATTACATTGTATTTACTTGGACAACACCGCCACATCGTAAAAGGGCGTATCGTTAGTCGCTCTCGCGTAAAGTCATTCATTTAATACCATAAAATTATGTTCAATATTTACCACAAATCATACTTGATATTGTATTATTTATCAAATAAATCCCTTATTCCTTTCATTTGTAACAATGTTTAGTTAATACAATACGTATATTAGGTCCGTACTGTTATACATTATACTATCACGTGATCATTTATAAAAGAGAAATAAAACGTTAGCAATTAAATTCCCCATGTGATACGTACAATTACAGCTCAATTGTAATACTGCTTTGTATTTGTAATATGAAATAGATCATAGTACGTGATTGTCAAGTTGCAAAATTCTTTTAATATTAAAATACGTCAATCGGATGTACGTAATAGTTGATGCTTCAAATCAGTCAATACAAATAACACGAGAACGACTATCGGTCGACCAGCTGGCCACTTGGTATTGTTTGTCTTAGTAAATACAATGTAGTATTAACTAAGATATTGTTAGCTTGTCTAAGGTAATGGCGGCGAAGCAAATCAATATTGATGGCAGAATGGATGATTGGCTTGTTTGACAACCCGCGTTAGGTCAACGTATAACCATGGGAGATTTTAATCCCATTGTTTTGTTATCAAAACTTTATATTTAATAAATAAGGAACATTTCTATATCTCCATATGGAGATTTCATTCGTCTAGCAGCAGCCGTAATTAACTCTGTAATTAGTATGAGGCATGTGTTGTTTCTGATTTAGTGGTAAGTAAACACATATGTCAATTTGCTAACCTTGCAATCGATTAACCAATCAAAATACGATCGAGTATATCATAACAGTAAGCAAAACTACGTAATATTACATAAATGTGTCTTAATCTAGTCACAATAGATACACGTGACGCTATTGACCAATGACAAATGATGTCATGTATCGCTAAGCGATTTTATAGTTTATAGTTAGATATTATACTCAATACGCCGGGTATGATTTAACGTAGGAAGTGAGGAAATTGTGTGTCGATAAGTGGGCGTACAGCGGAATCTGATAAATAATTAATGTATTTGTTTTTACTTTTGTTATGTATCAAGACCAGCAGTTTTAATAAGGTTTATCATAAGACGCAACCGTTAATGTGGCAGGAAATGAATCACAAACAACACTTTAAAGGCTTCACGATCGCTTCACGATATGTTAAATAAATGGTATTCATTTTAATTGTTCCGAAACACTTTATTCAATTGCTTTTACAAATTAGCTATTTCACAATTAAACTATCAATATCATTTTGTATCTGAAACATCAGTGAGCTGTCATTAATGTGTATTACACTATATATACATGCATGCTGTCGTATTTAGTCTGGCAGTGATACGTTCATTAACACTGTCTTGTCTTATGATATAACGACGAGGGAAGAGCGAGATTAGATGTACACGTAAACGTCTCACTACACAGTTACGCCCCTTGTTTGCCATTGTAACATGATTCTTGAGCTTAACAATTATCCTTTGTACTTTGGTTTGAAATATTTTAAAAATTATTCAAATGGGCTGTGTTTTCTTGCTGCAGATAAGTAGAGCAAAAGCTCGCAAAGCATATACTGCACTTAGACAGCACTGGTTTTATAAAAGTGATTTTTATAGGATTTTAACAAATGGATGTATTTATAAGCATTTAAGAACTTCTCTATTAAAATAAAGATAAATTAAAGATGAAGATAAATTAAAAATAAGATGGACAATCTACCAGATATATGTGCAGAAAATTCTTTCTATAGAAAAGAAAACTATGAGGAATTCTGTTTTTACCGTGGAAAGCATAGACATTTTATATAAAACACAGAACACAGTAAATCAAATGTGAAGCGAGAACTCCATATAATGAAGTATTTAACTAATGACCGCTCCAAAGCGGTGACCCTCGTTGTCACTTTGAATTAGTAGTGCTTGTGTTGTATTTGTTATAATTAGTTTTTATATTAATCGTGCTCATGTTGTCATTGATTTGACCTTTGAATTCTACTGTTGCGTTGATTATAATATTTGTTTTGTTTTAAGATTTTTACCATTAAAGTCGTTTTGTTTTTAAATAACATTTCGTTTATTCTATACAAAATCAATTTCATATCTTTAAAAAAAGATAAAAAAAAAGAATAGCCAGATTGAAACGTTGACTGTATACAAATAGTACACTTTGCCCAACTTAACCTTGACGCTTAGGCATCTTCATTTCGTCACGAGTAACATGATTTGACAGTTGATTGTTGGACGTTTTCCGCAATACATTAGAAAGGAAATCGATGGTGAAGACAGATTTCCCACTGAAAGGCTTATTTAAACCAGTAAATTTGTCAGATACGATGAGTTATTGACGCTGTCTAATCTGTTTAAGAGAAATGTACGGAATGAAGTGGAGTGTTCATCGACATCTGTACACATTAAACCGCGACGAAAGATACAGATCGCGCTATTGAACAGACATAATGTGCATTCAAAAAAGGCAAGGAACATTTTTTAACCAATGAAAAATTGTATCAAGCATCGTTCAGCGATTTTACAAGGTCAAGGCAAGATCTGATACTGAATATGTAAGCGGACAATTTAAAGAGAATATGTCAGTATTTTTCAAAATATTAGAATTGGCTGAAAACACTTTTAAATCATACCTATGAATATACACTGATCACTTATTGCCAAAATGATATCTATTTAAACATGCCAAAATGATATCTATTTAAACATGTCAAAATGATATTTATTCAAACATGCCAAACTATTTTTTTATTGAAAGGGATTTTCAAACTTGGGCTTCATACCTACGTAAGACTAAAAACATTGATTGATTAATTAAATATTTAGCGTCATTGCTATGCCATCGAGGGCAAACATACGATCAATTAACCTTACCACAGTTTCCTGGGATTAACCAGTACTCGAGCACACCTCATCTCCGCAAGTAACTGATAACTTTCCCACTTGAATTAATGGTGCGAAACGAATGATAATGAGACACAATGTCGTATATCAATCATCACGGAGACTGTTGCCGGGCGGGGATTCGAACTCACGACCGCTGGATTTATAGTCAGACGCGTAACCGACTTAGCTAATCGAGCCCGGAAGACTAAAAAGATTTTCCGTTTAAAATTGCAAACTATTTTGTCACGTATTAAATGAGTCAGGTGATTGCATTTTGATTTCTATTTGTTCCTTTATATATAAGTTTACCACTCTGATTGAAATATCGATTGTGTCATAATTTGGTGCTTTTTAACCATTTGAAAAATAATTTTGTAGACATTTATAGCGTTTTTTCCTGTTATAATCATAGATAGTCTGTAAAATAATAAGGAACAAGTATTCATCTTAAATTTAAGTTAAACTAACATTTAAGCACCTGCTGATGCAGTTTTCTTTCATAAAATGGTCAGTTTTGTAAAAAGGCTTTGATATAAATTACTAGTTTAGCATAAACTTATTTATTTTAATACGATTGCGAAAAAGGTAAAATTCGGACAAATAAGGCTCAAAGTCTTCCTGGGTAAAACCAGTACTAAGCATATGCGGAAAATGTGCCTTGCTCCAGAACACCACACATAGCCATGGGGGATCAAACCCACGACCCTCCGATCATTGGTTCGATGCTCTTCCACTGGACCATGCTCTCCTACTACATACATGTTTAACCATTCAAGCATACACGATTATATACAAGAAAGCGTTTGACGGTCATCACTACATCTCTATTATTACATTTTCTTCCACCATTTTAACAAGTTCATCAGCATTTCCTCGCTTGTCCTCTATCATGACTTATAATACAGTAATTTACCCGCGGAAAGACGATGGTTCTGGTAATGGCCATTGTAATCAATCTGAAATTTTCCACCACAAATAAAACCGGATGGCAAATATGAGAAACTACAACGTGTGTTTATAATGGCGGTATTATTTCATTTCTATTTCTCGTAATGAATCGTTCTCAAATTATGATTTCTAGCCTCATAGTATTAAATTTTTTGAAATGGGTAAGTAGTGTAGTCATTCAATTAGTAATTACCAAACTGGTAATTAGCAATGCAAGTAATGAAACGAACTAACTAAAGTTTAGCGTAATACTTCTAAATCTAAATGGATATATACATATGCTTAGGAAGACTTCGAAGACTATATATATATATATATATATATTGTATAGAGTACAACAATACATAGCAGTGTATATTAGTTGTGTAGTAATTTTAGCTAGCATTTTTTTTAAATAGAAACGATTTTAAAAACAGCTAGTAACCTTTTATTTTCTTCCGTTTTCTTCCAAATAAACGTGGAATTGCTCTTGCTGAATAAAAGAAATTTTGTCAAATGAAAATTATGATAATTAATAATTGAACGATTAATTTTGAAGAAATTATTTCGATATAAACAATAATTAAAGAAATGCATCAATATGTTACGGTACGTTTTCGAAGTGTACGGTAAAACGGCATTTAGTAAATTAAACATTTTCATTTCGAATAAACCCGAAAGACGGTAAAAGGTGTTGCATGTTGCGTTACTCGGATAAAAAGAACAAAAACAAAATATGCTCCTTGTTTCAATTGGCTGCATTTTGTACATCCTCAAGTAGATGTTAGCATTCGGTTTTTAGGCGGTCTTTATGCCAAAGGCATAGCCCTATTTATGTCGTTGTAATCAAGCTGTGCAGTGTTGATCACCGCTAAAATGATCATACGCGACAGGGACTACTTTTTATTCCTCGAATTTATTTTTTCATGTATTTATTATAAGCAAGCAGAGACCAATCAAACGATAACAATATATTGCGGATATTGCATTATATCATTTTTAGAATATGTTGCATAAAAGAAACCAAACACTACAATAATATCAACTGAATAAGGAAGGCGTATTGATATTAATTAAAACACTTTCAGATAATGTGATTGTTTAGGAAGGGTACTGAATCATGCAACACCGTTCACGACATTTGATGTGTTCGTCTGTGTGCTTTACTCATAATGAATATGTGCGCTTTGAATGTTACATCTCCATGTTTCTTTATATATGCTTTCAAATACTTCCGAATGCAAATGCAGCATATTCGTGTTGTAACCAGCGATGCCTGAAATCACACCATTGACTGTTTAATAATGCATAAATGACAAAGGCATCTGTTGCGTTTATTGAGGAAATGTAAGACAAAGTTCATTATTGTATAGTTCAAATTGAGTATCACAATATGGTAGTCGTCTGTTGCTTTGTTCCCACAAGAAGAAGTCTTTTTCTAATGTTGTTTATTTCAACTTGAGACGGAATAACATCGACATATAAATGAGATGTTTGCAGTACTTGTATGCTCTGTACTTATTTCGACAATGAAACCTACACTATAGATGTTAATGGATGATGGTAGATTAAAATTTGATAAGAAAAATGTTAATATGGTCCTCTCAAGCCCTCCCGTACCCCGCCCCGCCCCCCTCCCCCCCAAACCCCCCCCCCCCCCCCCCCCCCCCCCCCCCCCCCCCACCATACCGCCTCCCACGGCTACTCTCTGGAAAAAATCACGAATCCGCCTATAAAATACTAATTAAATATAAATTTAGATTCAATACGTGCAAATTAAATTCCCAAATCACAACATCTAAAGTGTTTCCCCTTATAACCGTTTTTTTTTCGATAAAGCGTTCTGTTGCTGCCTTTTGGACGATAGCATGCAAGCTTACAATCAATTTCCGGCCGCATAGGTTGTGTTTGTGCTTTGGTAGGGGTTGTGTTCTTTTTATCCTGTTAGACTTATTTTTCTACTTTGTAAGTATGCCAGCATACGCATACATCCGTTTAACCCGGAATGGCACATACACACAGGTACAATACACAAAAACAAGATCGGAGGTTAGATCCTCCGTCACGGCTATGCTTAGTACTGGTTCTACCCAGGAAGAACTGAACATGATTCTCTTTGCCTACAAGCACGTAAATATCTCAATTTATAGCATTTAACTTATTTCAGGCTACGATTAAAAAAGGCGCCAGACGTGTTACTTTCAATACCTATTAATTTATGCAAAGGAATCTCCGAGGAATATGTCTTTGTTGCAACTATTAGAAGAAACCCACGTGTGCGTAAAAATCGGTTTGTCTGGCTTTCTGATGAAAACAATCAATATTTGGTGCTACGTGATTAAGAAAAAGAATAAGTCCTTCAATTTATGATTTTGTATTGTACGTCACCACGCAAGCTTGGGATGGTTGCTTCATTTAAGGGGAAGGATGATCTGAACAATGTATAATTATCATTCATTTATCTATTATTGGTTTAAACTTATATAGTTTACCAAGATTGTGAAACAAGTTATTACAACTTAGACAAATAACGTTCGAAGTCTTCCTAAGCATATGTGGATAAATTTTCTTGCGCAAGGACACATAGCCGTGTAGCTTTTATTACATATTGAATATAATGAGTAAGACTTCAAAATACTCGTACACATATAGCGAAATTATGTTTTTTTTTGGCATTTGACTATGTAAGGTTCAATATGTATTGCAGCTATCAAATACTTTGACCAAACTACAAAGAATTTTTTTTCTCCCCGTCAATGAGTGTGTTGTGGGTCGAGGAGGAACATCCCACCGCACACTTTACACTGTCAGCATATAAGTATAGAAAAAACAATGACTTGCAGGCAACACTCTTATTCTTAAAAAGAAATTATTACATACATAAATATATATATTATATCAAATACATGTGTATTTGTATTATTCTTTTATATTTCTTTATGGTCGTTAATATTCTAAAAATAAGACCTTCAGTGAGCTTATTATCAAACAATATATATTTTTATATATCTTTTGTCTTTGTTTCTATATTTCTGTATTTCTTTATTATATTAAAATAAGGCAATGGGAAATATAAATTAGTTTTCAGGTAAAACTTCTCTTCTTTTTTTTTAAAGCTTGACATATTTATCGATGAGAGAAGATAATGGAATAAAAGAAAAAAATATATATACATGTGTCTGTGTGGGTTTTGAATATATTACATTTTTTATAACTTTAAACTTAGTTATTTTATGGTATCATTTCTGACTAACTTGCCAAGTATCTGTACATCTTACAGAAACATAATTAAATAACTGCTGGCATACTTGGTTGAAAACTTTTTTTTGAAACATTGTAAGTTGTTGTTTTTTATTGCAAGGTGTTCATATGTTTTAAAAGCCAAAGCTACCTTATTTTTGAAAGCATTAATGGATAGAGGGATATCTAATCTTTTTGAGGAGAATATATAATACTTAATTTGGAGTGAAAAAAAACAGGTCTGCCTCACAAAAATGCTCTCGAATATCAAAAATGAACTTTTCTTCATTGAATATATATGGTATATTTTCCGACAGTAGTGCTTCTTTTATTTCTTGAAGAAATATTTTAGTTTCGGGACAGGTCCACAGCAAATGCATAATTGTCTCTACCCGTTGGCAGGAATTGCAAAGGGGACTTTCTTTAACTTTAATTTTATATAAAAAGGCTTTAGTTGGCGATAGTCTATGGTTAATTCTCACTTGGAACCACCGTAATTGAAAAGCTATTGCAAACTTAAATGGTGAGTAAAATTTCTCTTTCCATATGTTGTCTTCAATTCAGTTTTTCCCGTTTATTTTTTGATGTTGGGATTTTATTATTTTTATTTAGGAGTTCATAAAAATCATAACAGCCTTTAGAACTTTTGAAAAATAGCCAACAATAATTTAGTCTGAAAGGATATTTCATTTTTTTAAAGTCTAAAATATTTGGTACAAATGATTTAAATGACTTTATGGCTGCAATCAGTCCATTGCATGTTAGGAAATTTGTTTTAATTCCATATATGTCTTGAAGCTCTTGCATACAGTACCATGACCCATTGCCTTTGTAAATGTCATTTACATGTATTAACCCTTTTTTAAACCATAGTTTATAGATAATATGTGACCCTCCAATAAGAATATTATTAAAATAACATAAAGGACTTGATAAAAGTTCTTGTGCTCCCTTTGGGGAACACAAACTTTAAGTAGTTGTACATAAGATATTAAGACATCTTTCTAGAATTTGTTTGATAATGATTTATAAAAGATTCACCATACCCTTGTCCAAAATTAACTAGTTTATTTAAATTAATACAAGTGTCAAACAGTAATTTCCGTGAACTGTTATTTGTAAATGCTCTTCTTATCCATGTTAATTTTAGACTTTGTATAAAGGCATTTATGTTAATCATTCTAAGCCCACCATCTATGTACTGTTTTACAATAATTGTTCTTTTGGTTTTTTGCCAGACCTTCCTATAGAAAGTTATAGAAAATATTGTTTAGGTTTGTTATAACGTTTTTATTGGGATTTGGTAGCGAAGTAAAAAGGTGATTTTATCTGGAAAGGAATAAATGTTTAATAACTGTTATTTTTCCTAGTGGAGTTACGTATCGTCTCTTCCAAATTTTTATTAAATTTTCTATTTTATCTAGTTTTTCTTTATAATTTAAGTTAATCATTTTATCTAGGTTAACATGAAAAGTTAATCCCTACAGCTTAAAATTATTTTTCCCCAAACTAATTTCCACTTTGTCTTTATAGTGTCTGTACTGTATTTTTCCTCCCTATCCATACCACTTGTGTCTTATCAAAATTAATATTAAGACCAGAATATTTTGCATATTTAGATAGTTCTGAAAGAGAAGCATTAAATGATGACTTAGGTCCATCCAAGACTATTGATATATCATCGGCATATTGAGACAGCTTAATTTCCTGATTATAAATTGAAATGCCTTTTATAGATGTATTATTTCGAATATTTATGGCTAGTATTTCGGCACATAAAATAAATATATATGGAGTAGTTGATTACCTTGACGACAGCCATGCCCTTTATTAAAAATAAGAAAGTTTACCATTTTTGTTAACTGCTAACTTTGCATTTTTATATAAAACTTTTATCCAAGTTATTAATGACTTACCAAAGTTAAAAAAAATCAATACTTTAAAGATAAAACTCCAAGATACGGAATCGAATGTTTTTTCAAAATCTATTAATAGAAAGACCTGGAATATCATTAACCTCAGTTTATTGCATAATATCATATATGAGACATTTTTCCCCCCATATATCTTCCGGAGATAAAACCAGATTGGTCCCTATTTATGAGTTTATCTAAAGTGTTTTTAATTCTATTCGAAATCATGCTGGGTGCCATTTTATATACATAATTAAGCAAAGATATTAGCCTATAATTTTTAAGTAAAATTCTATCCTTACCATCTTTTGGTAATAACAAGTAATAACACCTTCCTTTTGAGATATTGATAATTCTCCTATTGAATAGCCGTAGTTGATAATCCTAACAACAAAATGTCCAATATATTTCCAAAATGTTTTAAAAAATGTCTGTTCCAAATCCTGAGCTGCCAGGGCTGCGGTTGTTTCTATCACTTTAAATGATTTTGAGACTTCTTCATACGTTAATAACCCCTCAAAAGAAGTAGACTCATCCATGCTAAGTTTTGAAATATCATAATTACTAAGTTCATTATCCAAGTCGATATCTTGAAGTTTGTTATCTTTGCCAGAGTATAAATTTTCATAAAAATATCTTTAGTCTCATCAAGTTTCTCATTTTGATCAGTGATAATATCACCATTTGACTTCTGTATTTTTGTAATTAGTTTAGATGTATAATTGTGCGTTTCTAGATTACAAAAAAAAGTAGTTGGTTTTTCCCAATCTTCAATAATTGTTTGTACCCTAGACCTAATTAACTATCCATTTAATTTGTGTTTACGAATTTGTAATAAATCTTCTTTTAAAGTATCTAGGCTTTGAATATAACTTTTATTTAAGTTTTGTTCTATTTTTTACAATTTATGAATTAAGTACTTTCTCTCTGTTATCTGTCTGTTTCTTTTTGTAACAAGAATAAGATATGGATCTGCCAAGTATTTCCATCAAGAGAACTTTTAGAAACAACTGATCATTTATGACAAATTGGATTCTTTATTAGGAATATTGTCTATGTTATCTAAACTATAAAAAGGTAGTGCGTACTGAGTTTTAATTTCCATTATTTGTTATTAATAAAGTTTAAATAGTTAACATCACCTAATCGGCTTTTGTTATGCTTCCAGAGTGGTTTATATTTAATGAATTTTTCAAATTTTATGCCTAATATTACCATTATATGTTCTGAATGGTAACTTGATTATGTTGAACATTTGGTTACAGAAAGATTAATATTTTCTGAAATAAAAAAATAATCGAGACGAGCTTGCTATAAAGTTTTTTTTTCCTCAAGGTATATCTCTTTAATTCTGGATGTAATTCTCGGAATAGGTAAACTAAATTATATTAGATCTTCAAATCTTTAATTTTGTCATGTGTTTTTTTGTTGTTGATATTCTTGTTATTAAAGAAATCCAATGCAATGTCTTGCACACAGTTAAAGTCCCTGCATATCATTCGTGTATCATTGTTAAATTGGTGCGATTAATCAATCAGACTTTCTAAAAATTTAGGTGAGAGTCATTTTTTGCCCATACAGTGTGATTAAAGTCAATTGATTATTATCAACAGTTATATCTGCAATTATGTAGTTACCATCATTATCCCCAATATAGTCATGTACTTTATAATCTACATTTTTGTTGAATAGTATACCCCACACCCTCCTTGAATTGGATGACTTTGAACTTGAAATACATTCACTGCCTTACTCAGTGCGAATAAACTTTTCTGATTCATTTGTGCAATGTATATCTTAAAGACAATTTATATCGCTTTTTTTTATTTCAGGAAATTAAAAACAGCAATACGTTTTTCTGGAAAGCCCAGACCTTGACAGTTTACAGACAATATTTTAATTTCAGCCATTACCAATAATAGTACAGTAAATTTGAACCCACACACACATATGCCTTTTATGAAAAAAACAACTAAGTATATGCAGATAAAAATATATCTGCATTTAATCTAAAAATCTATTAAAACACACTTTTGGCAAAGTCTCCTAGCTAAAATAATGTAAAACAAATGTTATTGACAGATATAAAAATTCTGTTATGTTCAATTTAGAACATATTATCCAAATATAATAACCAAATATTTACATTGACTGTTTTTATGTTTAATTTGGAAAAATGCTACTGGCCTGTACACACACTTGCTACTGGCCTGTACACACACTTGCATGAACTCACTTACTCATATACATATGCACACTGTGAAGCAATCAAAACATCTTATTTAATGTATTTATCATGTACTATACACTTAAAAAGGAAAGCAACTTAGAAATTGTTCTGGTATTTACATTATTTACAAAAGGTAATAACTCACCTATGGATATATTTTATAATGACTAAATGCATTTAAACCTTATAATGTATATATTTAAATATATTCAATATATCAACACTTTAATGTAGGCTACAAATTATTATTGTAGTTAAATGTTTAATTCGTTCATCCTGTACCACTCATTTTAAATGATATTGTGATATATACGTTGTTTTCCTTTGTAGTAACGCATTCGGAAAATTTTCAATTTGCAATGAATTGTTTTAAAAAAACTACAATTGATTGTACACTTTTGACCACATTTTCTCATATGAAAATCATTGTCAATTTTGCTATTGATAGCGTTTATTTTGAAGCAGATTTTTAAACATGATT
This sequence comes from Panopea generosa, assembly GCA_029582155.1. Taxonomy (NCBI): domain Eukaryota; kingdom Metazoa; phylum Mollusca; class Bivalvia; order Adapedonta; family Hiatellidae; genus Panopea; species Panopea generosa. Next base: position 19,434,804 of record CM055901.1, on the reverse strand, counting down.
TCCTGTTGTACTTAGAAATGTTGGATACTTACAGAATATACATGTTACAAAACCGATTTGATAATTATTATAAGAAAATCGAAAATAACTCAAAGCATAAGGTAAAAATATAAATTGCGTAAAACTAACTGGAGTGTGTTTCAGCTGTAATCTTTTGGTAGAGCTTAACGGTTTGCTGAAAATATTAAAAATAAACTAAAGTTAGAGATTGATAATCATAATGATCAAACATCTTTAAAGTATGAAATAATAAATATAAAACTGTGGAAGAAATAGGGTGAAATGCGATACGATAAATAATAAAGACAGTACAGCAGGTAGTTTTCATAGATAAAGGAACATCTTATCTCAACACTAACATAAGTATTTTGGCATTCGGTATACTTTCTAAATCATTGACATAATGCATTATTGGTAGGTTTCATTTAATATAAATGACCCATGTGTAACCGAGAATTAGACAGAACCATAAATGTGTTAAGCTATACTTTTTATATCAAAAGCATTTCTAGATTGTAGAAGTATATTGCTAATGAACTAAAACATAAATGCGTTTTCAACGTTTGTTTCTACCGTATAGTATATATTAGGTACATGAGATTAAACAACCAATAATTTGGTCATGGTTGACATACTCTGTACGTTTAATGAAATAGTTATTTTAAAGGTTTATTGTTTTACAACTCATTTAACAGTGAAACAAGTTTAGATTATATTTTTAAATTTCATAATACACAATATCCAAAAGTGTATATAGATATGAATTATCTTCATAAAAATGATATTCTGCAGAAATTTACATTCAATAAATTCAAAAGCCTTTAATCAGGTTTAACCTTAAAGGTATTTCAGGAAAGTTATTTTAGTCTAACATTTTTAATTCGAATATCAAATAACAACACTAAGCCTTTTATACTTTTATACTTTTTAGAAAACACCATGACATATTGAAGAAAAATATAAATTATGTAGATAATGAAAGAAATACATTGCAAGCCTAAGCAATTTTGGAAATCATTAACGTCTCATTACATTGATGCTCCCTTTTTGCCAAGGTAACATGATTTTTGCGCTACACAAAGACCATGTAATTTGGTTTCAAATATTTTCAAAAAAAAATCATAAGGACTGTGAGTTCGTGCTGAAGATGAGTATAGCAAAATTTTAATGCTGGTCTAACACATACTGCAATAAGACATGACTGGTGCTAAAAATGTGAATTGTATAGAATTTTAATAGTTGGATGTAATTATGAGCATTTGAGGACTTCTATTTTTAAAACAAGAATTCCGCGGAATGATATGTCTCGCCGTGTCCGCTTTGACCGTTAATACACACATGGGAGAGAAAATAAAATAATATTATATTCATGCAAGAGTTATCTAACTTGGTTAATGTAGTAGGTTTAATGACTAAGAAATATTGTAGGAAGTATTTTGTGAAGTTTCGATCAAATACATTAAGTGATTTTTAGATATGAACGTGATGGTAGTTGCACACAAAACTTTAGCCAGTTTTTCTAAGTAAAACATATTTAAAAAACCAAAAAAAACTTTAACCCGTATTACTAAGTAAAACAAATATATATATATATATATATATATTTCTAAGCTAAACATATTTTTTAAAAAAAAATAAGAAAAAAAAAAGAAAAAAGAATAATTGCTTTTTTAAATAAATTAAAAAAGAAAGAAAAGTACTCAGCATCTGCATTACATAATGCAGGGTGTAAGTTGTAACTATGATCCAAGTATGAGTGTCCTAGCACTTGTTCTTGTTGAGAAATAGTGTAAAAACGAAAAAAAATTGGAGTTAAATGCAAATTCAGCATCAAACAATGTCAATGGATCATGAAATGTAGGTTACACTCAGCATCTGCAGTATAATTTGTGATGCAGGGTGTAAGTTGTAACTATGATCCAAGTATGAGTGTCCTCGCACTTGTACTTGTTGAGAAATAGTGTAAAAACAAAGCTAAATATAAATGTTTGACGCCGCCGCTGCCGCTGCCGCCGTCGCCGTCGCCGTCGATGGAAAAGCAACACCTTAATCTCGTCTCTCCTATGTCGCGGCGAGACAAAAAATGAGGAGTGCTACTCAACTCTCTTTAAAATAATTCTAAGCTGGTCAACCAATGTTAATGTGCGGATACATTTCTGCTTTGGAAAACAATACTTTAAAAATGTTAATGTGGAATTTCTTATTTACTGTGGCAATCGTAGATTATATTGTATTTAAAACAATGAACAAAATTCAACTTTGTAATGAGATCTGAATTAATCGTTAGGTACGTTTCAATGTAATAGTGGGTTAAGACAAGGTAATATTCTCTTATCTATTGTTTTGTCTCTTATCTCCACGATTTATTTTATATTATGATTGGTAAATGATACATAATATATAATTTTCATGCGTTCCTGTTGTTATTTATTATAAACGGCAAACTAAAAATACATGTGCACGTTTAGCCTATTTTTTATTTGTATAAGTTATATATTTTTATTAGACATGTTTTAAGTGTTAACATCATTTGTAAATATTTCATGAAAACAAATGCCTGAATTTCAAAAAATAAATGTACAAACAAAATATATTATTATCATTTCAGATTCATAATCCGCTATTGCTCATGTTGAAGCCCTCCAAAGTTGACCAAGCTCAGGCCTTCCTCCAGTTCTTCCAGGCAAACTTCTGGTACAACATCATCTTGTTTGTTCAGGACATATTTGTTGTTGATGGTTTCTATGACCAAATCAAACGGAATTCTTCAGACCCTAAGTGGGATATTAACGCACAAATTATATCGGAACGGATATCTACGCTTGATCTCTATACACTAGCTACCTCAGTTCTTAGCGCTGATCCTAAAATCGTTGTAATTCATACAAATTTTATTTTGGCTAAACGGATATTTAAAATTGCAAGAGACGCAAACTTAACTGCAATAAATCATGCCTGGTTTGTGACGGAAACCAGTTACACAAGAGACCATGACGATTTGGAGATTTATCCAGGTGGTACCCTGTCCATAGTTCCTAATTATGCAGTGCATACAGACGATGTGATTTCGGACGGAACGAATTTTATGATAAAATCTGTGATAAGTTTATCTGACAAACGTCTTGTTGTACGGAATTGTCAAAATAATTCATTTTCGGATTACCAGAAAGCTGGCGAAGATATGTACAGGTAGGTCAAACTTTTATACACGTAGGTTTGTGGCAAATACATTACAGGTGAAACTTCGCTATAAAGATATAAGTTTCCTACGAGAAGAGGTGTAATGCTTGCTATCAATGAGATAGGGTTCATTGCTTACCAGTTTAAAAGGGGGTTTTGATTTTAAAAAAGAATACCTTTGAAAGATATAAATATTTTACTTTCTTACTTATCTATTTCAGCAATGCTTTTATTCAACATGAGGACTAAAACATTGTCTAAGCAATCAAGTGAGATTTGATCATTGATATTCGTAAAATACTAATAGTTTGTTTCACGTATGTTTATGTGTGTTAAGAACTTGTGGCTCGGCCCTACTGTACACATCACGGCACTAAGTATGTTTGAATAATACGTTTAATGAATAAGCAGGTAAATGTATTCCTTTTTACCATTAATCTTAGAATGCGAGACTTAGGTTATATTTCATTATCATGTACTTTAATCATAAAAGTAGTACGAAATTACTTAATGAATAATTGCATTCTACAAATATTTGTATTCAATGCAAGTCTTTAATGCAGTCTAATATTATCTCCAGTATTCAAGTTAATTTGTATCCAATTCTAACATCCCAGCTGATGCGATGGCAGAGCATGTCTGAATGCATCATGAATATTGAAAAGGAATCATTTAGTTAGTCATTGTGCAGTCTTTCTTAATTTAATTCGGATAAATTCAAATTAGGATAATATTCAAGAAACAACATGTTGTTGATGTTTTTTCTCAACAATAATTTTGAATTTTAAAATGAAATAGTGTGTTTCTAAAAAAGTTCAACAATAGTCAATGGTTTCTGATGATAAATAATGTTTTTTAACAACAACTGACAAACCGGTATTTATTTTGGTCCCAAACGCTGCTCAAATTAGTATTATGTTACATTATCTTATATTTGAAACAGTTGTCTGCTCTTATTTTTAAACTCAGATTTAATCATAAATATGACCCATAACGAACCCATGACTATTGTAAACCGGTGCTCTACGTTGTGGTAGATAAATCTTTTTCATATCGGAGTCGTACATTATATTCAATAAAGCTTTTTAACGGTTTCGGATTTATACCACACCCTCTCCTTATCCTCATATTGATTTTTTGAAGGGCATGCATACTAATGGTGTCTTTATCTTCTACTTCATTGTCACTAACGGTGTCTAAATATTCTTCTTAATTATCACTAACGGTATCTCGGTCTTCTACTTCATTGTTACTAACGGTCTCTCGATCTTCTTCGTCATTGTCACTTACGGTTTCTTGATCTTCTACTTCATTGTCACTTACGGTGTCTTGATCTTCTACTTCATTGTCACTTACGGGGTCTTGGTCTTCTAACTTATTGTCACTTACGGCGTCACGGTCTTCTAATCCATTGTCACTTTAGGTGTCCTAATTTTCTACTTCACTGTCACTTATGGTGTCCTAATCTTTTACTTCATTGTCACTTGCCGTGTCTTGTTTTGTACTTCATTATCACAAACGGTGCTTTAATTTTTTACTTCATTGTTACTTACGGTGTCTTGATCTTCAACTTCATTGTCACTAACGGTGTCATGATCTTCTTCTTCATTTTTACTTACGGTGTCTTGATATTCTACTTCATTGTCACTAACGGTGTCCTTATCTTCTACTTAATTGTCACTTACGTTGTCTTCATCTTCTGCTCCATAGTCATTTACGGTGTCCTGATCTTTTACTTCACGGTGTCTTTATCTTCTAGTCCATTGTCACTTACGAAGTCCTGATCTTTTACTTAATTGTCACTTACGGTGTCTTAATCTTCTACTCATTGTCACTTACAGTCTCGTAATCTTCTGCTTCATTGTTACTAACGGTGTTTTAATCTTCTATTTAATTGGCACTTATGGTGTCTTAGGCTTCTACCTAATTGTCACGTACGGTTCTTCTACCTCATTGTCACTTACGGTGTCTTTATCTTTTACTTCATTGTCACTTACGGTGTCCTGATCTGCTACTTAATTGTCACTTATGGTGTATTAATGTTCTACTTCATTGTCACTTACGGTGTATTAAACTTCTACTTTATTGTCGCTAACGGTGTATTATTCTTCTACGTTATTTTCACTTACGGTGTCTTAATCTTCTACTTCATTGTCACTAACGGTGTCTTTATCTTCTATTTAATTGTCACTTACGGTGCCTTAAGCGTCTACTTAATTGTCATTTACGGTGTCTCGATCTTCTAGTTCCTTGTTACTTAAGGTGTCCTGATCTTCTACTTCACTGTCACTTACGGTGTCTTGATCTTCTACTTCATTCTCACTAACTTTGTTTTTTTTTCTATTTCATTGTCACTTTCGGTGTCTTGATATTCTACTTCATTGTCACTTACGGTATCTAGATCTTTTACTCAATTGTCAATTACTGTATCTTAATCTTCTACTTCATTGTCACTCACAGTGTCTTGATCTTTTAATTCATTGTCACTTATGGTGTCTTGATCTTCTACTTCATTGTCACTTACGGTGTCTTTATCTTCTATTTCAGTGTCACTTACGATGTCCTGATCTTCTACTTAATTGTCACTGACGGAGTCTTCATCTTCTGCTTATTGTCACTTACGGTCTCGTAATCTTCTACTTCATTGTTACTTACAGTGTTTTAATCTTCTATTTAATTGTCACTTACGGTGTCTTAAGCTTCTACTTAATTAACACGTACGGTTCTTCTACTTCATTGTCACTTACAGTGTCCTGATCTGCTACTTAATTGTCACTAACGGTGTATTAATCTTTTACTTCATTGTCACTTACGGTTTATAAATTTTCTACTTCATTGCCACTTATAGTGTATGAATATTCTACTTCATTATCACTTACGGTGTCTTAATCTTCTACTTCATTGTCACTAACGGTGTCTTTATCTTCTTTTTAATATTCACTAACGGTGTCTCGATCTTCTACTTCATTGTCACTTACGGTGTCTCAATCTTCTACTTCATTGTCACTTACGGTGTCTCAATCTTCTACTTCATTGTCACTTACGGTGTCTCGATCTTCTACTTCATTGTCACTTACGGGGTTTTGATCTTCCACGTAATTGTCACTAACGGTGTCTCGATCTTCTAGTTCCTTGTTTCTTAAGGTGTCCTGATCTTCTACTTTACTGTCACTTACGGTGTCCTGATTTTCTACTTCATTGCCACTTACGGTGCCTTGTCTAATACTTCATTGTCACTAACGGTGTCTCGATCTTCTAGTTCCTTGTTACTTAAGGTGTCCTGATCTTCTACTTCACTGTCACTTACGGTGTCTCGATCTTCTACTTCATTGTCACTTACGGGGTTTTGATCTTCTACGTAATTGTCACTAACGGTGTCTCGATCTTCTAGTTCCTTGTTTCTTTAGGTGTCCTGATCTTCTACTTTACTGTCACTTACGGTGTCCTGATTTTCTACTTCATTGCCACTTACGGTGCCTTGTCTAATACTTCATTGTCACTAACGGTGTCTCGATCTTCTAGTTCCTTGTTACTTAAGGTGTCCTGATCTTCTACTTCACTGTCACTTACGGTGTCCTGATCTTCTACTTCATTCTCACTAACTTTGTCTTTTTTTTCTACTTCATTGTCACTTTCGGTGTCTTGATATTCTACTTCATTGTCACTTACGGTATATAGATCTTTAACTCAATTGTCAATTACGGTGTCTTAATATTCTACTTCATTGTCACTTACAGTGTCTTGATCTTTTAATTCATTGTCACTTACGGTGTCTTGATCTTCTACTTCATTGTCACTTACGGTGTCTTTATCTTCTATTTCAGTGTCACTTACGATGTCCTGATAATCTACTTAATTGTCACTGACGAAGTCTTCATCTTCTACTCATTGTCACCTACGGTCTCGTAATCTTCTACTTCATTGTTACTTACGGTGTTTTTATCTTTTATTTAATTGTCACTTATGGTGTCTTAAGCTTTTACTTAATTCAAACGTACGGTTTTTCTACTTCATTGTCACTTACGGTGTCTTGATCTTTTACTTCATTGTCACTTACGGTGACCTGATCTGCTACTTAATTGTCACTAACGGTGTAATAACCTTTTACTTCATTGTCACTTACGGTTTATTAATCTTCTACTTCATTGTCACTTACGGTGTATTAATATTCTACTTCATTATCACTTACGGTGTCTTAATCTTTTACTTCATTGTCACTAACGGTGTCTTTATCTTCTATTTAATATTCACTTACGGTGTCCTGATTTTCTACTTCATTGCCACTTACGGTGCCTTGTCCTTCTTCATTGTCACTAACTTTGTCTTTTTTTCTTCTTCCTTGTCACTAACGGTGTCTTGATCTGCTACTTCATTGTCGCTGATGGCGGTTTGAACTTCTACTTCATTGTCATTTACGGTTTTTTGATATTCTACTTCATTGTCACTTACGGTGTCTAGATCTTTAACTTCATTGTCAATTACGGTGTCTTTATTCTACTTCATTGCCACTTACAGTGTCTTGATCTTCTACTTCATTGTCACTTACGTTGTCTTGATCTTTTACTTCATTTTCACAAACAGTGTCCTTATCTTCTACTTCATTTTCACATACGGTGTCTTAATCTTCTACTTCATTGTCACTTACGGTGTCTTGATCTCCTACTAAACTGTCACTTATGGTGTCTTCATTTTCTACTTAATTGTCACTAACGGTGTCTTAATCTTCTTAATTGTCACGTAATGTGTCTCGATCTTCTAATTCATTGTTCTTTACGGTGTATTGATCTTTTACTTCATTGTCACTTACGGTGTCTTGATGTTCTACTTAATTTTCACTTACAGTGTCTTCATCTTCTACTTCATTGTCACTTTCGGTGGATTTATCTTCCACTTCATTGTCAGTTACGGTGTCTTGAATTTCTACTTCATTGTCATACATTTTGTATTTGTATATTCATATCTATTCCAGTCGTGCCCTGCAAACAATAAAGCAGAAACATATTGTTAACGATAACGTCCTGTGAGACTTAATCGATTTCAGGAAGTGTGTCGTGTACAGATAAGCACAGCATCAACTACTCCCCGACTTATATTAATGTTCCCGCATGTAAATTACAACTAGGATGGCCCTAGATTCAAATCGCGAACATTATTCATTATCACGTATTCCAATACATTTGTAATATGCGAGGGTATTTCCAATAAGTCATAATGTTATAAAATATCTTATATCTTTATTTATTTTATTTTAAGTTGTCTATCAAACAAATTCATATACTGATATTAAACATACTGTTATTACATGACATTTACATACTCCCATAAACTGCTATATTGCAAATTGTAATCAACTACTATACTGTACACACTTCTGTTAAATGCTATATTACATACTGTCATAAACTGCTCTTTTACAAAGTATAGTAAATTGTTATATTACATACATTAAAAAAATATTTAAAAAAAATGAATGTAATAATTTAGTCCCACATTCTATCATATAACTGTTATATAACATTTTGCCATACACTGCTTTTTCACAAATTATCAAATACTGCTAATCCACAAATTGTCGTAAACTGACATTTCACCTATTACAATAAATGGCCATTGAACATCCGGTCATAAACTGCTATAGTATACTGTCATAATCTGATATTTCACATGTTTATATAAACTATTGCATATAATGTCAACTGCTCTTTTACACACTGCTATGAGCTGTTATTTCACAGTATGTTATAAGCTATTATTTTATATACTGTTATGAGCTGCTATTTCACATACTGATATGAACGGCATTTTAACATAATGTCCTGAGCTGCTATTTCACATAGTGTTATAAGTTGCTTTTTCACATACTGTCATGAACTTCTATTTAACTTACTGTCATAAACTGTTTTTTCACATACCATACTGTGATAACTTTCTATTGACCATACTTGCATAGACTGACATTTCACTTACTGTCATAAACTGCTTTATAACACACTAACATAAAACTGTTGTTTAACATATTGGTAAACGCTGATATTTTACACAATATCATAAATTACTATGTCACATGACTGTTTAATAAACTGACATAAAGTCATACATCTCATACTGTCATAAACTGTTATAACTATTGTTTAATTTGTATTTCCATAAAGTCATATATCATATAGCATATACTGTTATAAACAATTATATCTCAAAACTATCATAAAATGATAAAGCAAAAATTGTTATAAACAACTATATCACATAACTATCATAAAATTATATTTCATAACTGTCCTAAACTGCGATTTAACAAACAGTCATAAATTATTTATCGTACAAGTATAAACTGCTCTATAAGATATTGGCATAAATTGTTATATTGCATACTGTCATAAATTGCTATTTGAAAAAAAAAGTGCAAACTGCTTTTACCTACTGGCATAAACTTTTATTTAATATACTGACCTGAACAGATAGTTTGCTTACTGACATTTACTGCTTTTCTAACATTCTGTCATAACTTGATGTCACATGCTGGCATTTACTGCTTTTCTAATATATTGTCATACACTGATATTTCACATGCTAGCATTTACTGATTTTCGAACATACTGTCATAAACTGATGTCACATTTTGGCATTTACTGCTTTTCTAAAATACTGTCGGAAACTGACATTTCACATGCTGGCGCTATTGCTTTTGTGACATACTGTCATAAACTGATATATCACATGCTGACATTTACTGCTTTTCTGACATACTGTCATAAACTGATGTCATATTCTGCTATGAACTGTTATATGGCAAAACTGTCAAATACTGTATTTAGAAAAATCGTCTACCAACTGCTTAGCAAACATCGACTGCTACACGGTACTGCTACTGTTTGGTTTATTATACAATCTTACATAATGCTATATTTCGGTCCATGTCAGATTTGGGTCACTGTCAATATCTGTAGAGAGGGAGAAATCTTCAAAATAGGCGTGATATCCATTTTATCCTTGTTGTCAAATTCATTTTGTGTGCAAGTAATCAAACCATTTGTAATTTCATAACATCAAGTGAGTGTTGACAAGAAAAGAGCAACTGTATTTCTTGTATGTCGTAAGAGCAGATACATGTAAGTTGAGTATTATATAAAACTGGTGAAACTGGTATCAAGGTTCTAGATTCATTCTGAATTTTCATTTGTTGATTTGTTTTTCTGATTGATAATTTGATGTATTGTTCATGGAGAATAAGTCTAGAATAGGGTGTCTTATATAATTATGTTTGGGAACCCCGCAAAAAAACCGTAATTCATTAGATCATTGCCGTTTTATTAATACAACACTATTCAACTATAACCCACTTAAGCATGTTTACCTTAAATACTTATTTTAATTAAATACAGTCGCATTATTCAAATATATACAATTTATCTCCATAGGAATGACTATATTATTTTAATAGTCCTATGAATTAACCATATAACTCAAACAAACAACAGATGCTGTTTAGCAATTTGCAAGACGCATTAATAGAGTAACGACATACGTATGTTTAAACAGACATGTAATAGATACAATCAGGTGCACAAAACATAATACACAGACGTTAAAAGTTAATCTCTGACTACATTACACATTTTCAAAATGAAAGAACATTCAAAGGTTGTACTGTGCCCAATTAGAATACTTATGAATTGATTTTTATTTTCGTATTGTGTTTTTTTTATATATTTGACATAACATAATAAATAGCATACAATAATAATAACAGAAATCATAACACATTTTAGTAAATATGCATAAATGAATTTACTAACGATAGAAACTTAATCCATTGCATTAACTTTTCCCCTTCGTTACTTTTTACAAAGTTAGAATAAACAAAAACAAATCCAAGATCATGTCTGAACATCAGAGAAAGCAATAGCCCCATCAATTGCGTGGAGACACATTGCGTATCTATTTACGTATTAAAACATGTTTTACAGTCATTACACCGCCAGTCACGGCTAAGTTCTGTCGGCGATGTCTTTGATCGATGATAATGTCTTTTTTCTTTATTTATTTTCAAAATATCTTGCAGCACAGTGTTTCATGAACAAGAATTGTACAATTAAGAGCCTTTGAATCTGATTTTTCAATTTGTTTCAGTTGGTCGTCAGCATTATGAGTGCTTTATGGTTTTATCTTAAAAACGAAAAATATTTTTTTTTGACTGTGTATATCTTTCAAGATATACAACATAAGTGATGTTGTCACTAGAAAAAACCCCCAGATCATTGAAGACAAATACTAAATATTAAAGATTTTCGTTTTGAAACTTGCTTGATCGCCTAAGAGCGGATTTTTATGAAGTTATATCCAGGCTAATAAAATCACCAAAGATTAATGCATTTTTAAGGATATTAATTTCAATTTATAAGCCAAAATAGAAACGTTAAAGGTTATTATAAAGAGTGTTTAATAGTGCTATCAAAAGGAATAGTCATAATTATTATCCTGAAAGGCTCGGAAAATGTTTCTTTATGTAGGGACTAAATCTGTTTGATTAGTGTGGATTTACATTGAAAGAACTGCTTCAAACAGCCTTGAATGAACCCTTTTATGAAGGGGTTTACTTGAGATTGTTCAGTGTACGTGTCCTTGTGTTGGATAAACAGACCCGGTATCGATAGTAATAATAATTAAGTTTAGTATGAATTTACATATGTAAATGGTGCTGATGAACTTGTAAGAGGATATTTTGTTGGGTGACTTATATTTGCATCGTCTTGTTTTTTATGTGAGGATGAGGGGAAAGAGCGAGGTTCGGTGCATCCATAAACCAGTGACGCTTTTGCTGCTGACCTTTCCCTTGCTTTCACCCTTATTATCAGTTTTTACTGATTTGGTGGCGGGGAATAAAGCAATGTATGTATATAAAGTACACATTCCTTGTATGACTTGTTGTTCATGCAGATTTGGTAACAATGTTCTTTCAATGATCCGTATCCAGTCGGTTATATATTTTATATAATTTTATATTTTCTTATTATTATTAAAACTATATTAAACTTATTTGTTTTGAATAGTGTTATGATGTTGTGTTTGCTGTGTCCTTTAAATGAATGCTATGTTGGTACTATAGACAATGTTAAAGAGTATCCCCTGAAACATTTGTCTACAGATGAATGACAAAATACCTAATACATACTAATATCGGGTCCTAAGCCCCTAAAAATGATTAGTCCCAAGACATTTGCTCCTTGTTAACGAATAAATAGGCGGACATTTTCATCCCCCCCCCCCCCCACCCCTTCCCCGCCAAAATACATTGATTAGGACATATGTTTCCCCGCCCCGACGAAAAAACGAAACGTTTGACATTTGCTTTCCTAATCCTAATCTCTGTGAGAAGCATATAGAACGTTAATGGCATCACTTATAAAGTCTTCGGTGTCGGTTAGGTTATACCGACGTAACCTCTGTCATATAAAGTGAAACTTTAACATTAAAATCACCTCTGTGGTATTTTATTGCAAGTATGGTGGAGTTTATACGAATTCATAACGTGGGTGATAAATCGCCCCATTATAAGAAACATACGCGCACGTTCCGCACACATACATGGTATCTTATTGCACTGATAGGACAAACTATAAATTACATAAGTGTGATGTTACTATGTCTAAATATACTTGCCTGATAAATTAATGCTGTTAACAGCGCAACTGTTCAAATCATGCTACTAATGGGTCAAATACATCGTGTTCAGCATCGTGGTTTACGGATTATTAACGAACTATCAGTCAATCATACAATATAAGTGTAATCATTATTGGTTATAACTTGTTATTCGAAGCAATGTCTTTCATCTCAGAAAAAAACATATATCTCAACTTCTGAAAACAAAAATTAGGAATCTAACTATCAAATATATGTATGAAGGCCCAGTGCCGTTGTAACGTCATTATTTCATCCATCATTCCCGTGTATTCCTATGTGATCGGAGAGGACGACAGAAACTGATGTCGATATCCGAGTACTGGATAATCAGGCTTGATTAATGGTGAATCACACAATGGTAATGATGATCACCGTCTTACAGTTATCAACAACTTGGATTGGATGGATGTAAACATCCGGCACAATGGTTTTGTCATTAGATATATCTTTATATTTCAAAATTATAGTAATGTTTTTTGTCATTATAAATATCTTTATATTTTAAAATCAAAACTACCTTTAGTCTAATGTTTATGTGAACTTAATAAAATGTTTAATTATTTATCAAGAGACGTGTGAAAGGTAGTGACACAAAGAATGCACTCATGGACATTGATAAATAGCACGTGAACACTTCAGTTTATGTATAGATAATATTCGGAAATAAATAACTTTGTTTTTCAACTATAGTCGCATGTGTAAGAGAATAGTGAAGCTATACTACTTTTATTAGTACTGTCTGTTTTTATGATATGACAAGAGTGGTGTGAAGAGCGAGCCTGGGTGCATGCCATAACCAGGTTTGAGCTCCGCAATAGCGCTTTTACTACTGACCGTTCCGAGGCTATGAAGCCTGTATATTTTTCTGTGTGTATTGTATTTGTCTTTCTAAATACTGAACATTGATTGTGCCGTTGTGGTGACCTTTGAATATTACGTATCCTGTTTTTATTTTTGGTAACAAAGGTTATATAAAAAATTGATATATTTCTTTATATCAAATTTTACTCTATTTTTGTTGTGATTTCACCTGCTATTGACAGATACATTCAATAACTTTGAAAACGCATTTCTTACATATAGGTAATTTCAGTGCAGAAAATGTCATCCGATTTCATAGAAAATGTATATACGTTCAAAATGCAATCTCTGCCTTCTTTTGTCAAAATTGCATGACTGAGACTTGGATTTTGATGAGTTTTGTTTCGAAGCTAGACCCAAAAGTGAAAATTCACAGGCGTCAATAATGAGTGCATGTATCCAGGCGAATGGTTTATATATTCGTTATTGACGCCTGTGAATTTTCACTTCTACTTCGGAATATGGACAAAAATGCATGAGAAATGTTCATGACTCAGCCATGAAATTCTGACATTCTAAGAGAAAGATGGCACTTTTAACGCACATAAACTATCTATGAATTCAGTTGACTGGTTGATTGAATATTAAGCGTCATTTTTATGCCATCGAGGGCTAACAGAATATCAATTAACCTAATCACTGTTTCCTGGGATTAACCAGTACTCGAGCACACCCATGAATTCGGATAATTTCTGCATAACTTAAATAACCTGTAAGTGGTGCGTTTTCAAAGCCCCTGAACGTATTTTTTTCACCTCTATTCTTTCTCGAACAGTAAATTTAGTGTACTGTTAAGATAAAATGATTTATAAATAAAAATCACTGACAACAAACATGTATGTCCATCTGGAGCATCCAATGGACACAGGCGCTAAACGACATACATGTATAACAATATAATAATAATAATCAGAGCATTACAAAAATGATGATACAAAAGTACAAAAGAAGATTTGATAGAGGTCTCTGCCTTGGAACGGTCGGTAGTTAAACCTCTAGTGGCGAGTTTAAGACTGGTTTACGGTTGCATCTAGCCTCGTTTTTGTTCCACTTTTACATCATAAAACAGTTTTCGACACCAGACTGCTTTTTTTCAGGAAAATTCTGGTATTGTTTTCTTTGGTGATTCAAACGATAATTGTATAAATGATTGAGCTTTCTCATTTCGTTTTTGTGATTAAAATGGTAGAAATCTATGGGTATATTATTGTTTTTATTTCTGTTTTGTTCAAAACAAAACGTACAATGTACCACATCGCTTGAAATTTGGCCTTATAAGAAAAGCACAACAATATGGTTATCTGTTGGTTTTTTGTAACATAGTTTAAAATAAAAATAGACGTGCGAGTGTTTTGACTCTTGACTCCTTCCATAAAGTAGACGTGCGAGTGTTTTGACTCTTGACTCCTTCCATAAAGTAGACGTGCAAGTGTTTTGACTCTTGACTCCTTCCATCAAGTAGACGTGCGAGTGGTTTGACTCTTGATCCCTTTCATAAAGTAGACGTGCGAGTGTTTTGACTCTTGATCCCTTTCATAAAGTAGACGTGCAAGTGTTTTGACTCTTGACTCCTTCCATAAAGAAGACGTGCGAGTGTTTTGACTCTTGACTCCTTCCATAAAGTAGACGTGCAAGTGTTTTGACTCTTGACTCCTTCCATAAAGTAGACGTGCGAGTGTTTTGACTCTTGACTCCTTCCATAAAGTAGACGTGCGAGTGTTTTGACTCTTGACTCCTTCCATAAAGTAGACGTGCAAGTATTTTGACTCTTGACTCCTTCCATAAAGTAGACGTGCGAGTGTTTTGACTCTTGACCCCTTTTATTATGTAGACGGGCAGGTGTTTTGACTCTTGACCCCTTTTATAATGTAAACTTGCAAGTGTTTTGACTCTTGACCCCTTTTATAATGTAGACATGCAAGTGTTTTGACTCTTGACTCCTTCCATAAAGTAGACGTGCAAGTGTTTTGACTCTTGACCTCTTTTATAATGTAGACGTGCGAGTGTTTTGACTCTTTACCCCTTTCGTAAAGTAGACGTGCGAATGTTTGACTTCTGACCTCTTTCGTCAAGTAGATGTGCGAATGTTTTGACTCTTGACCCATTTCATAAAATAGACGTCCTGTTGTTTTAACTACTGTACCTTTCACAAAATAGACGTACGGGTGTTTTGACTAGTTTAGCTTTCCTTAAAGTAGGCTTACGAGTGTTTTGACTAGTGTAGCTTTTCTTAAAGTAGACTTACTATTGACCCCTTTCAAAAAATACGAATGTTTTGACTCTTGTTGTATTAATATTCCATAAATTAGACGTGCTAGTGTTTTTACTATTGTACCCTTTCACAAAATAGACGTACGGGTGTTTCGACTAGTTTAGCTTTCCTTAAAGTAGGCTTACGAGTGTTTTGAATAGTGTAGCTTTTCTTAAAGTAGACTTACGAGTGTTTTGACTATTGACCCCTTTCAAAAAATACGAATGTTTTGACTCTTGTTGTATTATTATCCCATAAATTAGACGTGCTAGTGTTTTAACTATTGTACCCTTTCGCAAAATTGACGTACGTGTGTTTTGATTGTGTAGCCTTCCATAAAGTGACGTAGATGTGCGAGATTTCTGACACCCGTGTCCTTCCGAGTACATTCACATGGCAGTATATATCATGCCAAGAGTTTTAATAAGGTAATATCGTAATGCATATGTCTCATGCATCAAATAAGATCTGCAATTGGCTTCTGCCATGTTCGCTCAATATGCTAACACGTTTAGATTTGATGTCTATTCAAAGCGTTCTTTGCATATGATTATGCTGTGCATCAATCATTGTGCTGACATATTCAATTATTTGTAATTTTTGAAATTGGAGTTGTTGGTTCTGAATTAATTACAACAGTTAATCATTGGATTCGAGAATAATTACACTTTGAAATAACTAATTTTTACTCAGCTACAATTAAAAGTTTACTTAATAAGATTGCTGTTTGCCTCCGTATAATTATATTTGGACGATTGGAATTACAACAACGAAGGTTATTAGATTTAATGGAAGGTAAAAAATATATTCAATCTCAGGAAACTTGTAACGACTACAATTGGTTTTAAATTGGTTTGTAAATAAAACAGGAAAACAATATTTAGAGATGATGCAGTTTAACAATTTAACTAAAATGGAGAGGGAAAATATATTACATCGAGATAGACTAGGTGGTGTAATAAATGTATAAGTTATATAAGGAGATACATGGTTGGCTTAATATACAAAAAGGGGGTGTATGTGCGCGCGCGCGCGTGTGTGTGTATGTGTGTGTGTGTGTGTGTCGTGCGTGCGTGCGTGTGTGCGTGCGTGGGATACCGTTTATATAACGTACAAAAACATCGTAGCCAGAGTTCCGTTTCACTTATGTCTTAAGTCTTAGATTTTGTATGAATAAATGTTGACATCTATTTTTCTAGAGAGGTTTATTTACAAGACTTTGTACGAATAAATGGTGTCATCTACTTTTCTAGGGAAGTCTATTTACAAGACTTTGTAGGAATAAATGGTGACATCTACTTTTCTAGGCAAGTTTATTTACAACACTTTGCAAAGTTCTTATTATGATGTTTAAGAACGCTAAATGAAGCTCGTGACCTTTTATCGTAACTTCAACGTTAACGTTGAAACGTTAGTAAAAAGCGTCACTGCATGCATATGAGGTGTGCTGAAAAAATACGTTGACTTTTATAATATTTACAATATTTAATATAGCACATGAATAAAATTTATATTGCCATAAAAAGTAATAATTCCTCTATGCAATTGCCAATTTATTTGCATAATGTTAACTGGCCGAACTTGTCATTGTACCCATCGGACTCTTTGGTGCACTTCATACATCTATTTTCACCTATTTATCATGCATAAAACTTATCTTTATAACACTTTTCCGTGATTTGTGCAATGTTACAATGAATTTGAAACTGAAGTTCTTGTACATTTGGCCGGTTAAACATTTTGCCAATACTTGACGTCGTTGACGTCATCGGACTGCGGGTACCCATTATATGCATTTTTCTAGCGCTGTTGCTGTAAAGGTATTCAATATCGATGTGAAATTTGGCAACTCTGTTTATATCAGTTTCTTGATCTTCAATTAACGATAACATATCATATATGTTCATTTAAACCTAGTAGATTTTTTTCTGATTGAAAAAAACCGAAATACCACAAACATTAGAGGGTCGATACTAACTTAAAAGCAGAAATTTGATAAAAAACGACATAAATTATATTGTTCTTAAAGAAAGACATTTAAAGTCATAAGATAAACCATGTCTTTAAGATTATATGCGTATATAGTCTGTTCGTCAGAAATGTCATTTTGGATAAGTAGAGATTCCGATTTGTGCAGTCTGGATTTTTATGAAATCCATACCGAATAGTCTAGAATAGATGGCAACAAATTTATTAGTATGATAAAATTGCTTCCTGTGTACTTCCATTTGCGTGTATGTTAGAAATATAATTCAACTCATAACAAATCCATGGGCTTATGATCATACTTTATGTGTCAGTCGTTCTACTTCATCACAGAATATAATAACTGTTCATGACTAACACGTTAGGACATACTCGTACAGTTCAAAAAATGAGGGCAAACTATTCTATTGAATTCGAGTTATCATGTCCCGTTGCTAAGAAATATTATGAAAGCATCATCTAAACTCGGAAGAAATTCACTTTTGCTCCAGGGACGATCGTTACTGTGTAGCTTTTTTTTACGTTTTCATTGAAATAATTCATTTTTAGTGTATGTTTTCTCGGTTTTAAGTATGCAGTAATGCTACAAATTTCTACCTTAATGTTGGCTCTAGACAGTAATTTTGCATAATATTTCAAGTTTGTTGTGGAAAATACTTGTTTACGGGGTTTTCTAACGTTATGGGATTGAAAATCGCGTGAAAGAGGAATATTTAGAATAAAAACTATGGAAAAGAACATGGTGTTAAACTATGACGCATCAGTGAGTTTCAAATTAAAGTGACACAGCTGCTGTAGAAAGTATTTAAAAGTAGTGCTAGCCGATCTTTAATACATATTCATACACCGGCCTTATTTGATTGATATTTTTGTAGTTTTTGGGTTTATTTTATGCAACATTTTTAAGAAAGAAATGTAACAATGTGCATAATATATTGTTTTGTTTGATTTGTTTCTGCTTGCTTATATTAAAAAATAAAATTCTAGTAATAATAAATAGTCCCTGTCGCGTATGATCATTTTGGCTGTGATCGACACTGCAAAGCTTGTTTATGACGACATAAGCAGTCCTATGTCATAAAGACCGGCTAAAAACATGAAACACCGTCTCGTTCTGTGATGTACAAATATGGCCAAGAGGGAGGTTGAGTTCAGAAATAAACAATCATAAATTCTCTCAAGTGGTGGTTATCTCACTGGTCGTTCTTATATTCTTTTATGTTTGTTTTGGTATTATCAATCACGTTGTTTTTTTTTGTATTGTGGTGCTGTTTTATTTCAATACTACGTCTCCTATTGGACATTCATATTATATCTAACCTGAGACAAAGGCTCAAATGAGCTACTCTGGACGATATTTGTTCATCGTACGTCCGTCTGTCTCTCAGTCTGTCAGTCCGACCATCCGTCAATACGTTTTAAACGACTAATACTTCTCTGTAATCGCTAGAAATTATTTAACTAAATATAATGCAAAATCTTCTGACATGAATCTCTCTAAAACACTTTTTTTTCAAATCGTGTCCCTGAGGTCAAATTTAGACCTGGAATAGGCAATTTAATTCTTTTTTGCTAAAAACTTCTAAAGTCATCTTCGAAACTGGAGATTTGATAATTTGCAAGCAGTATCTTTTTTTTTATTTTAGGTTTGTTCAAGCAATGAACCAAGCAACAAAGGTATATTTTGTATATATAAAATGCTCCATCTCAATTACTGACCAGCCAAATGTTTTCCTATTTGGTATAAATGGCCCCTTTGAGAAGGAGTATAAACGATATTTAATATTATGCAACAGGGACAATTGGGACCCTGTATAAGGACTTTGCTTTTGACATTGAAATAATAATGGAACACAGAAAGTTTTTCATACGTTCAATAATTTTGTATATAATACAAATGAAAAGAAGTTACTGGTGTAATCAGGTGAGCGACTTAAGTCCATATGGATCGCTTGTTTACTTTTCGTTCTCTTTGCAATAGCCATTGTTCATGAATGGTTAATCGATTTTTAGCATGCAGTGTTCACTGTCTCGTTTTGCTAGGTGATTATTTAGGAAATCAGGTGAACGACTTAGGTTCATATTGGTCACTCGTTTATTTTTCGTTCTCTTTGCAATAGCAACTGTTAATGAATGTTTAATCGACTTTAAGCTAGCAGATTTCAATGTCTCGTTTTACAAGATGATTATTGAGGAAAGAGTAAGATTGGGTCCAAGTGTACACCAGCTTTAATTTTTCCAACTAAAGCTTTTGCTACTTACCGTTTTTTGCTCTTGTTCACCATCTCTATCTTCATTTGTTCTGATAATTTACATTATTTTTATTTGTATTGCTGTGTTGAATGTTTGATGCTGAGCCTCGTCTTTCGTTGGCCATTTATAATTTTGGTTTCATTGAAATAATTTATTTTAGAGGTACTTTTAGTGGTTTTAAGTATGCAGTTTGCAATCATGCTGATGTTGATTTTGGTCCCAGAAATCAATTTTGCATAATAATTCAATTTTGTTTTAGAAAATGCTTTTTTTTGCAGTTATTGTAACGTAATGATTTTTAAATTGCATGAAAGAAGAATATTAATTAAAATATAAAAATAGGAAAACGAACGAACAAGGTGTTGGCTATCATACATTTTAAGACACTTCACATTGTTTCTTTGACATGAAGGAGGCTACCATACAGCAGTGAAACTTTATATAGGAAAAAACATGACAAAAATATCAACCACTGATCTTGAAAAAGGAACTTTGGCAGTCAACTTTCACATTTGTATTCTTTTATCACAACTATAGTCATCAAATGCTCTGACTGTTATTTTTGAAAACTTTGATCCTTTCTCTTATCGATTCTTGAACAGTTCTAGATACGACAAGCACCATATTTTACAAATAGTTATAATCATGACGTAGATGCATGTGTCTTATCGTAAAAAGAGACCCTTCAGGAAGAAACTTCCAGAAGAAAATGTCAGACAGAATGCCAAATCCACATTTCGTATAAAAGACGAGACGTATATGACTGTGAGTTTTATGTATGGTATGTTTCAATAAGCCTTAGCATCATACTAGGGGTTCATGCCCGCGATAGGCTCTCATCGGTATTTTATTGACAGATAGATATAAACAAAGGATTATAGTTTTCGTAAACACTCATATATTAAAACTTAAACAATCCCCGTCTTTCTGTAGATTACTAACAAACTTTCTCACTTTAAGTTTGTCAAAGCGTGTTCAAATGTACTGTTTTTATATGTTTAACTCCATTTGACTTATTTAACAACCATACAATTGGCATCAATCCGAACTTTCGAACCATATAAAAACATCAATAACGCATTATTTCCAAACAAGAAAGTAAAATATAACAAAACGAAAGTGTGCATAAATAAGCTGAAAGTGTGTATAAGAAAAAAATTAATAATAACAACATTCATAATATTTGCTTTCATACGTATATGTTTCTTATCATCGAATACTGAATAAAATAATTGATTTTGAAAAACTAAACGTTTTTGACAAATCACAAATCACATATAATTTGTAGAAATAAGTATATGAATTGGAAATCTTGTGACTGATAGACAGTTTTTCATCACATAAATACGATATATGGGTTTCAATAGAGAAGTTCTGATCATATATGTGTGCAAGTCATGTTTATAGTCAGACTGACCCACATTTGAGAACCAATAACACATTGAGAGTAATATTCCTGTCATCTTTCTATATGATAATCCAATTTGTTAATTTAGAACAACATTAGATCACAAATCTAAATTTACTTGCGGTGGCCATCTTTAATTTCAAACCTGATTTAATCTGATTTTCTTCTGAGAACAATTAAACATTAAGCGCATCATTCTTGTAAGATTTTAATAACAACAACGTAGTAATGAAAAAACAAAAATGAACAAACAAGAATAATAAGAATAAAAACAAGAATAAGAAAATTACAGAATAACAAACAAGTAGTTTTGAAGTTGTCCAACTCACAAAAAAATGTTTTCAGAAAGACAGACAAATAAAAACAGACGCCGAACAACGCAGCACAGAATTGGCGCTGATAAGACAACAGGTGTCTTACGCCGTATGAAAACATGTGTCTCACGTATAAAAACATATCTTGCGTTACATTTGAAGTACACAGTCACCGCAAGAACATAAAATATACAACTAGACAACAATTCATTAAAATTCCCTTGCTGGCCGAAGGTTATGTGCCTGCTTCAGCAAACTTCATAGCTGTAACTGTTCCGTCTGTTTCTGTCGATGTTTTCAAACACACGGCGATTTGTGGTGGCCTTGAGCAACACACTTTTTCCGCATATGCTTAGTACTGGTTCTACCCAGGAACACTTCGAGTGAGATTTGTCTAAGTTGTAAGAACTTGTTTCACAATCGAAGTAAAAAAATAAGTTTAAACTTTGTTTTCAAATGTGTGCGCCTTACTATAGAAATAAACCAATCTTGATTATCTCCGAAAAATAAGCGTTGAAGATGATCAAGATTTTCAAGTCTAGCTAGCAGGACGTCGTTCTGGCCCTCAGTAAGTGTATCAATTGCTAGCTATGGGACAGGCAATTTTATTTTATAACAAATAATTTTTTATCATTAGATCTTCACAGATCAGGCAAATGGTTGTTAATTGCAATTCAAGATGATTATCTCTATTACTTTTCAAAGCGGCTGTGTTTAGGTTTCTTCCTTAAATTAAAAGTGTTGCTTTATCTGTTATGGAATCCATTGTAACCTAACCATAAATACGTTTATTCGCATTGTATATACTATCATTAAGAAATTAGTTATTATCCGTCTGCTGCGAGTTACATTTGATTTTTTATTCCGTATTTTGGCAAACCATTTAATATGGGATACATGTTTCTATATATATATATATATATATGTCGATAAAAGGTATCAACATCGTTGGCATAACATATTAAAAATGACATAAAAATATACGTTGTTACGTAATCAGTTACCTAAAAAACTCAGTCAATATAAAAACGGGGATAATTTCAAGAATTTTAGGAACACAACATCAAGTTGATTTTTTTTACAAATCACAACGAGAAATAATAACATTACGAGATTAAAACAGCGAAACGGCTGTTATACAGGTAATTGTTTAAATTCATTCTTTATGCATCTTAAGTTGGAAACCCCTAAAGAAGTAAATGAAGTGATATTTTGATTTATTAATTTCAGTATGTGAATTGTTTCATAAGATATCTATCTGATATAAAAACAAAGTAAATATAATCAATCGATAAGAGACTCATTTAAAGAAACTCGTGTCAAGAGGCCCATTTAAAGAAAGAAAAAGGTCACGTGTGTAAAACTGTCTTAAAGTGAAGGTTGACAGCAAGGCGTTTGTACATCAACTTGCTAAAAATAAGGGGTATCAATAAATATTTTTAAAATTATATATATTTATAAACTTGTTTTATCTAAAACCGCGAGGCTAAAACTTCATCAACCATGTAAATTATGACATCGATAATAAACAGTACTAGAGTTACTTTATTGTCCTGAATATTTCTCTTAAAAACTTTTTTTTGTAAATATATACTGGTCATACCTTATACCGCTAGTCTATTTTTTTTTCAACCATGTAAAGAATGGCGTCAATAATAAACATTAATAAGGTTACTCAAGTATGCGGAGTAATAAACAGTTACCGATACGAAATGCAAACAAGTGCAGACGCTAACGGAAGTTGGAGCTTTACGCATGTCTTCCCAAATTGTTTTTATACGGGCATTCGCGGAAATAGGTATATCACGGTATTAAGTATACTGTATATACTTTTGAAAAATGGTAAACTCAAGAAAAAACAATGGTTATATAATTATGATATAACGTCAGCCATTTTGATTGTTTCCTAGTATACATATTACCGCAAATCGGCCATTCAGACAGCTAGAAATGGTGTCAACAGGAAAAATACTGGTATTAAAATAAACTTTCGAATACTGTTAACCACTTCATGTATGAAAAATAAAAAATAAAAGTTCAGATCAACATTAACAGTAAGTTTGTAAACTTAATTATTGCACTGGTATTAGTTTTTGCTAAATAGAGGGCACATAGGTATTGACCCCTCCCAAGAATTCTTACAGTTGTACAGTATTTTAAATGGACCAAATCCTTTCAATTGTCACACTGTCTCCATGTTAGGAATTCTAGGTCTGCATATACATATTATACGGGCATTTGCGGTTATACGTATATCGCAGTGTTAGTGTGCCAGGGATTTATTATATAATTCTGATGAATAATTATCAATCGGTAAATAGATAATTTATTTATATATATTTAACGGAACTAAACATTTAAATTGTGTTATTGTAAGAAGAAAGAAATTGGGGTACTATATTGGCAGTATATTTTTTTGTAGAACAGCGATTCGCTTCAGTACAGGTTACGGTTTCACTAAACGTCCAATGCTGAAATTTTAGTCAACTAAAAAATCTCAATTTTCTATAAATGATTACTTCACTACACATCAATTGCCCATTAAGAACTTAGATCATACATTTTGTAGTGATTGGTAAATGACAAAAGATAAAACGATCAGGGTAAATGAAATCGCCCAAAGAATCTCAAACTGATGTGTTTAGTAAAACTTGGGCCAAAACACTTAACACTACCTCATCAACAGAATTGCAGGAAGAAAAATAGAGAAATCATTATTCGCTTAAATTATTTTGAATCCATGTATTGTTAAACATAGATCAAAGTGATACATGTAAAACGTTTGACAATATATGAAATATTATTTATATTGATGCATCTTTTAAACATGATATCGTTTATTGTGAATACAATAATAAAATCATCACATTAGGGTTTAAGACTGATTATAGAAAAAATAAATGGAAGTGTTATCATTAATCTAATAACTTATAATGCATATATATATTTATATTAAAATAAAAAAAATGCATGTCCAACTGGAGAAATCTAAAAAGACATACCAATAACAGGAGAGATTGGTCCATTAATGAAATAATCCTACAATAAAAGCTTACAAAAGAAGTGAAAACCGGGCTTACATCTTAGAACAGCCAGTAGAAAAAACTGAACAGGTGACTTTAAACCTTTTTTATAGGTACACCAACATTGACCATCTCCGGTCGTTAACAGACTCACTCATTTAATGAACACACCCATTACAACATCAGATTATAATCATTAGTACTATGAATAATCAACATACATACAATGTACGGGCAATGGTACTGAACAGACCCAGCTCTCCTGATTGGGTTCATTACACGGCAATGACGTTGATTGGTCAGTTGCTTCAGAACGTCTCACACACCAATTATTTTGTACTGTTCTACATATAGAGACATGCACTTCTGGAACACTGGTTACATTACCAATGGTTCTAAAAGTGCCTTATTCCCATAGATAGTCCTCTGTTGGTCCTAATATGCAGGGGTTGACCAGGTTGCTTTTTCACAATTTCGATGGTTTGATGGCACCCCTTTATTTTTGACAATTCTACCCATTTATTGCAGTGTATCACTACGCATCTTTAAACTGTTATAGCATCATCAAACAGTTCCCAGGGTCACCCAAACTCTGCAGAAATCATGAAAATGTTCCAATGTTCCCATATACACAAAGAAATATGACATTTTATGCATTTTTTTAAAAAAAATTACCCAACCGCTTTACACAGCTCTAATTTCTTGGGCGTAATAATCTTGTTACCGTCATGTAAGGGAGGTATTTGTTCAGTGAGACCTTCAGAGAAAGTTTGAATGACGTCAGAGTTTGATAAGAGTACAATAATAATGAATTGTTGGATATACAAGGAATACCCTACCTGTAAACTCCAAGGAGACGATGCCAATACACGTCTGGTATAAATCACGTGATTTAATCAAACAGCACGACTAGCTCATAAATAATATATTTTACTGTTATCTACAAAATGTTCAAGTCATTTGGAGAAACGAGTGTGAGACAAATTAAACATAGTCCATTTGCATTGGCAATAAAATACAAATAATAATGTTCTGACATGAAAAAAACACATCAATATTATTATGTATGTATCTGCATTAACTATAAGTTAAATTTAGCTTCCGTCTCAAAATGATGTTCGTTAATAACAATATACTATTATATTTCATTTTCATGTTTTATTGTCTTGTTTCACACTCCTCAATCTAGTACTGATGCTATAAACTTTCACACAAAATGCTTCATTTTAGTTGACAAAGCCTGATTTACGGTGCTGGATATAGACGCAGATGTCATAAACGTATCAATTCAGAGATAGGCCTATATTGTATCGTCATTTTCAACACTTCCATATAAAGCGTTCAGTATTTTATTGGCAGAAAAAAATGCAAGATACATACGAGGGGGTTTCAAAAAGTTCGCGGAAAATATTTATAACGTGTTTACCATTTCAGTTTTAAGCATAATATTTCATTTGGATATAAGTACATATATCGATAACTTGTACAATAAAAATATAAAAAATATAATTTTTTTAATCAGTTCAAAGCTTTATATTTACGATGGAGTAAAATTTTTAGCAATTTAAACAAATCGGGAAGCTCTTTTCAAAATTAAAACACACACTCACACACACGCACGCACGCACGAACGCACGCACGAACGCACGCACGCACGCAACCACGCAACCACGCACGCAACCACGCACGCACACACAGACACACGAAAAATTCCTGGGGAATACCATTCCAGATTCTCACAAGCGCACGTGACAGGTCAGGTAACGTCAACGGCTGCTTTTGGAGGCGACGTAAGCGACGCTGCATCTCATCCCACACGTGTTCTATAGGCGACATATCCGGTGACATTGAAGGCCAGGACAGCACATTCGCATTGTTCTGGATCAAGAACGAGCCAGGCGGGCAAGCGTTATCCTGTTGCAGCGTGGTGTTACGTTGCTGCACAAATGGAAGGACGTGAGCCCGTATGATTTCGTCACGGTATCTGATGCCTGTAAGTGTGCCGTCCACAACCATAAGAGTTGTTCTGCCACGGGCTGAGATGCCACCCAACACCATGACACTAACTCCGCCGAATGGACGTCGTTGAATCACACAGCTGTCATGGAAACGTTCATAAACACGACGGTACACTCTAGAACGACCGTCGTTGCTGTCGAGATGAAACCTGGACTCATCCGTGAAAAGAACACGTGCCAAGTCCTGTTGCGTGAAGTGTATGTGTCGTCTACACCAGGCAAAACGTGCTACACGATGACGTTGCTGGAGAACAGGACGTATGGCTGGACGTCGTGGACGTATGCCTCGTTCAAGCAATCGATTACGTACTGTTTGGGGAATTCTTCTAAGGCCAGGAATACTTCTAGCCGTCAAAATAGCAGTTCTGAGTCGTTGACGGAGATTAACGACCCGGATGTACGTATCCTGGCGATTAGGCGTTACGCATGGACGTCCTGACCGAGGCCGGTCTCTGGTGGTCCTAAACTGTTGGTACCGTCTCCACAAGGCGTTTACAGTATTTCGGTGCACATCAAATTGTCTGGCAACGTCAGTATGACGTACACCAGCTTCAATCATGCCTACGCGCGGCATCTGTCAGTTTCATTCAACCTTGGCATGACGTATCAAAGACGTTTTTCAAAATAATGCTGATTTTTAGTCTTACATGTATCAACACTATGCTTTTACACAGGGTTAGGCGACAAACGTGTTTGCGATTGACTGCTGGCCGAAAAAAACGTCAAAACGAAGAAATTGGCCAGACAGAGAAACTACCCATGCAACTCATGCACTGACCAGTGTAAATGACCGAGAAGGATACACAACTGACCTGTGTAAAGTTTCAAGCTTTAATTTATAAAATTGAGCGATACATGAACATTTTACACATGCACAGTTTCTTTTTTTCGCTAGTATATATATATATCTACTTGTTTAATTCTTTTGTTTATATGTTAAATTAATGTCGTACTTTGTTGATATGTTGAGGGCTTCATTTAAGATTGAATTTATTCAAATGAGTTCTCTCGGTTATAAAAGTCTTTATTTTTATTATTATTATTATAAAACAGCTTGGTCACATACAGTATATAGAGTGAAGAAGTATCGACGTCACAAATAACGTCATAATGTTCTACTGGCATACCAGTATAAAAGTACTGGAGCTGTAGGTGAACGGGATGCAATTTTCACGAAAATCCACCAGCGCATTGGAAAGTAATGAACATGTTAAGTAGTAGCAAATTTTGAAAATACCTGCCAAATAACGAAAAGTGATCCGGTGACGGTGGATGTACGCTACTTTAGTTACGATGAAAATATTAATTGTATGACTACAGTGTAGATTTCTGGTGAATCAATAAAGAATATAATTATTTATAGACCTTTGTATGGGTTGAACTTAAAATCATACAAATAACAGACAAAGATTTTATATGCATTTTCTGCGAACTTTTTGGACACGCCTCGTATATATATATGAAAGTGATTAAATACACGACCCTTCCATAAAAAAGCTGGCAAACTATTTCACATAAATGTCGGCTCGAACTGTGCTCAAACCAATGACCACAACCCCATGACCACAGTTGTGAGAGATAAGATTTCTTGAGATGGAGTATAGACCAAAAGTTTACAGTGGACCCGAAAGAATGATAAACATAAAATACGTTTTTGTTAATATTTGAATGATAGAAAATAAAGAACTGTTGCAGCATTCCGAGAAACAGTTCATGGTGACTTTTTATAAAGAAATACACTAACAAAGATGATAACATATATATCCAACAGAAGATAAAGCATTCAAACGACATTACCATTACACCATCGTAAACAAAAGCAATGTATTGTATTACTCATATAAAAACCAAAGAAAGTAATGCTAAACCTTTTATACTTTATTACATGTGATACATGTAAGAGAAACTGTTCATGATGACTTTTTATATAGAACCACAGCATAAAGATGAACATTTGTCAAACAGAATATACAGCATTAGACGACATAACCATTACACCACCGTTAACAAAGCCAATACATGGACTTAATCGGATAAAGAGCAATATATATAGTTGAAGACACGGAAGAAGTTGCAATCACTAGCAGCGAAACAGTAAATAGAACTTGCTGGTTTAAATACCAATTTGAAGTTCAAATGCATTTTAACAAACACACAATACACAAATCCTGAACATCAAACTTACAACATACATTTTCTTCCATTACATGTTTGTCAAGAATACATAATGTTGTCATAATTAGCAAAAACAGTATTTCATTGCGTAAATATTTGATGAAAAGAACTCATTTAAACAACGTAATTTAGATTTATATTAGATTGCTGAAATTGTAACGTAAGACATAATATGTTCTACGAAAGTGAATACATGTTATTCTCGAAACATCTGTTCCATGTATAGTCGGATATCAAGAATTCATAGTTTTTAATGTTTCAGTAATACATTTAAAACCTTCATCATACGCTAAGATGGAACACACGTGTATAAATTATCATGATTTTTTTAACTTGTGCATATTACATTATGCATAGAAAACAATAAATATGAAATACAATTGTTCTACAATTTCTGTTGTTCTATTTCATGGCTTTATTTATTTTATATGTATAGCTAAAACTTTTTTTTGTAGATAGCATCATATTGTAATAAACATAAAGGAATCGATAAAACAGACAATATAAGCTTCAAACGGAATCACCATACATTCATTATTTTATATCCATCCGCGTAAATTACTTTATGCTATTTATCTGTAAACAATTAGTCCTTAAATGTACGTGTAATAAATAGCATAAAAATAACTAAAACATTTTTTGTGATTATTCAATCTTATTGAGAAGTGAACTCCTCTGTAATATTTAGAAGAACGTAGTAAAACTGTAATGTTAGACATATCTCACTTTTGAAAATAAATGTTCTCTATATTCCCGCCTTATAGAACCAAATGCTTATGATTGATTAACCAGGATAAACTACGACAACGTGTGTTTAAACTGCCATGAATGCTTTAAATGCTTTTTTTCTGTTGGGCAGATATGTTTTATCTTTTATCACTGATAAATATATCCATTGCCAATCCATATTCTAACGTTTCAATATATACTTGAAACGACATTTCAAAACTAACAGCAACCATATAGGTGTAATCCCACCATTGATTTTTGTTCTTTGTTCTATAGTAAATAATAAAAGTTTGAAGGCTTGTCATTCATAGAGAATCCTGAATGAAAGAAGTGAAACTTACATTTTACTGTTTGTCAACCTCTGCACTATCAAAATATGATGAGAAAATTAGGGGTCATGTGTCATATAAGAGATTTTTTTTCTGCTCAGAGAGTACACTAGTGACAAAGTGAAAGTAGACTTCCCAAATCATGTATTCATACCCCAATTTACAAGCATCAATTTTTTTTTCTAAATTCTCAATTCAAACATGAAAATGCTATCGAAATGTTCAAAATACATCAATAATGCCATTCAAATAAAAAAAATGAGCATTAAAATAAGGAAAATGCATTTTTAAAGAAGAAGAAATGAGGATTATTTATAACCGCCATCATGCGACTACCCCACGGAAACACTTCTTTTTGCAATGGTGGTACTATGCCTGTACGATATTCTTGTTAACAATATTCACATCCGTGTCGTTTTCCAAGAACTCTTTCCAGAAACTGCCTCGGCAAAGTAAGCCATGTTATGTACCAAGTGACTTTAATCTGGTCTTCAACACATTATCAATACACACCAGGGCTTCAAACATGAAATCTGATTATCTAAATGATTACAACGATTTGTTGTTTTTCTCTGAGAGAGGCGCCTTTGATGTGAAAATTAAATTCGTTGACGTGATCACTTCTTCGTGAAATACGTCACACTTTCATTGCAGCGGATGAATGGTCGATGTTCCGACATATGCGCGTTGCTGCCTCTTCTAGCGGTGTGTGCACTGAGTTTCTTCAATATTATGACAGGACTCGAGAATAACTTACTAGTCTGTTACGAACCCAGCTTCGTTGAATAGCAATGTTAGGAAAGCCAAATTTGAGCACGTTTAATGGTCATTTGTTTCACAGAAAGTGTGGATGACGTCACAGTTTCGTAAGCGTTCAATTGCTCTGAATTGTGGGACAGGCATAAATTTCCTTGTTTTTTCATTTGGGGTTCATAGACCTGATTCAGGAGATATCAGGTTCTGTGATAGACTAGTAACTTACTGTACACAGTGGAAGGTATATAGTGTTTGTATTGTAAAACAGTCATTAAACAGCTTTAAACTCACGTAGGGGAAATCGATCTTAAGTCGGCCTTTAAAACTGAATTTAAGTGTTAAAATGTTATCAGTAGAGCGATGCATACGTTACATATATAAAGATTGTGAATTCTGATGAAAACAATCCCATCATGTATGGATATGGTTTGTTCATGCCAAAAGAACTTAAGTTTGCCTTAAACATCGCCTTAGCTAGTGAAATGAAGTCGGCAAATAAGTTGTGACAAAAATTAGTATTGTATTTTGGTCATTACCCTTGTGTAAATAATCAATACCCTGACCATGTCTCTGACTCTGCTATCAATAGAGGCCATGAATACCGTCAATGTTATATTTATGATCGGAGAAGCAAGTTTCTCGCTGACAAATTGCTTGCGCCTTGGGGTCAATAGATGGTATATACAGATACATAATAAGAAAAAAAACTAATTAATACCCAACAACTGTTTGAAGCATATAGCATCTATATTTACCAAGACGATTTTTATTGGCATGTGAAACTCACCTTTGCCAGAAGGGAATAAGTAATAAACATATGTTACAGTGCTTTCTGGGAAACATTAACAACCAGTCCGGTATCCTGGTTACTCGTTGTCTGTAGATATGCCTTTTATTATTGTTATACCACACTTATATAGCACTCTTATCATATCAGAAATACGTTCAAAAGTGCTCTACATAAAGTAAAATTTGCTTACATAGTATTGCATGACAATTTAAAGACTCAGCTGAAAGGTAAGATCATAAAACATACATCAGCACTGAAATCCCAGTCACATAAAACTGAATAAAAAAGACAAGGCGTCTACATATAGACTAAGATAATATACAGTAAACATGGAGATTAAAATCAATATACAATGCAAATAAAACAAGTATATGGCATCACAAAGAAATCATAACAATAAAAATGTTTCATAAAAACTGATAAAAAAAAATCATGAAGTTGAGAGCTGGCTAGATTCAAATAACATCAAATATCAGTGTTTCTAGAACAGTGTCACATACCACTGTTACTATTCAGTGAACATAGTGTTTCATAAAGAAGCATGTTTTATCAGTATCTTGAATACATTTAAAGATTTTGCGCCCTGGATAATGGCAAGGCAATGCATTCCATAAACTCGGAGCAGAATGCTCGAAACTCATTTTTCCAAATAGAACAGTTCAATTCCTTTGTACCACTAATGTCAGCGAGCGTAGGTCCCTAGCAGGTCTATAAACCTTCGTCATTTCTTGTATATATGGTAGTGACTGACCATGTAACGCCTTGTAGGTATGTATAAGGACTTTATACTGAATCATGTTAGGCAAAGGTAACCAATGAAGTTCTTTCAGCGCTGGAGTTATGTGACTGCGGCGTGAAGTTCTTGTGGTAATACGAGCAGCAGTATTTTGTACACGCTGCAGTTTATTTAAAGTGAAACTTGAAATGCCGACAAGAAGCGCATTACAGTAGTCCAGTCTTTAGGTAACTAATGAATTAACTAAAGTTATTGTGGCAGTTATTGTGGCATCATTTGTAAGATATCTTCTTATACGGCCAATACTGCGTAGTTGAATATACGCAGATCTACATACGTAGTTAACTTGCTCTTCCATATCCATATAAAGGTTTAAATGAAATATAAAGTCAGCGTAAAAATGATGTAATAGTCCATGACTTGGACAAATTGAACCTACTGTGTACATTGTGAACTATTTTGGACCTAAAACAGATCCCTGGGAAACACTGTATTTCATAAGTACAGGCCCTGATAGCTCACCATTTACGCACACAGTCTGGAAACGTTCACTCAGATATGAGGAAATCCATGAAATCGCATTACCAGAAATTCCATAATGATTTTCCAGACAACTTAACAGTGTATGGTGATCAATAGTGCCAAACGCAGCTGATAGGTCAAGTAATACAAGTACTGTGACACAGTTACTGTCAAGAGATTGAAGGATATCATTTTGAACTTTAAGAAGAGCCGTTTCAGTGGAATGGGATTTTCTGTAAGCTGATCGATGAGGCTCGTGCAGGCTGTTTTCTGAGAGATTGTTCTCTAATCGTGCATCTACCAATTTCTCTAAAATCTTTGACAAAAACGGAAAATTCGATACAGGTCTGTAGCTCTTTAGTACATCAGCATCTTGACCAGGTTCTTCAAAAGCGGTCATATGATAGCACTCTTAAATGCTTTGGGCACATAGCAAGAGCTAATTGATGCATTTATAATGTTAGTGATCAGAGGTAGAAGTTCATTTAAACAAGACTTCCTTATTCATGTGTGTATCGGATCAAGTTCACAGGATTTAGTGGGAGCTTTTTGTATGATTCTTTTTACTTCTTCCCGGAAGCAGGTAGTACGTTTTCTAACCTAGGGACATCATGTCCATGTTCTATGGTAGACTCGATATTAGTTTTATTGATCTCGTTTCGAATGGTTTCGATTTTGGATGTGAAAAAATCACTGAAGTTTTGAGCAGTATCTTTTCAAAAGGAGCCAGAGGGAAGGTCTAAGCCAACTGCTGCCTAGTAAATATTTCGAAATCTGGAATAAACTCTTGGTATCTTTGCCACAGGATTCAACCTTACTTGAATAATAGTCGATACAAGCCTCTTTCAGCATGGTGTTGAATGTCGCACACTGGTTTCTATAGATTTGATGACCAACAGTAAGTTTGGTTTTATGCCATTTAGTTCCAACCTTCGCTTCAGATGTTTAGTAGCATGTAGTAAATATGTGAACCAAAGACAATTAGGTCGTAGTGTGTTTGTTTTGGAACAGACTGGTGCATATTTATCAATTATTTTTGACAAACCATTGATGTATGAATCCAGTTACTCATCCACATTGAAACTTTGAACATGTATCCAGTTAGATGCAAGTAAGTTCTGTTTGAATGAATCAATATTAATAGTTCGTAGTTTCGGAGGTTCAGATGCATTTGCACTGTGTAATCCAAGGTAACCATTGACAACAAGAATTATTATATATCTAACATTCATATCATTTATAGGATATGACAACTTCACTGATTTTCGATATATTATAATACTTAAAATCAAATAGACCGAACAAAATAATAACATTTTGATATATTTTCTTTTAAAATAAGAATACATATGCCTAACAACACAACTAAGTAGTATTGACCCAGCTCTCCCGATTCGGTTCATTAAATAGCAATGTTGGGAAAGTCACATTAAAGCACGTTGACTGGTCAGTTGCTCCAACTGAAAATTTGGATTACGTCACAGTTTAGTAAGCGTTCAATTGCTCTGAATTGTGGGACCTGATTCAGAATATAGCAGGTTCTGGGATATACTATAAACTGAATGCGTAGTATTCATAGTATTCATAGGACACAATCACCATAAACGCGATGTCGTGTTTTAAGTTCATTCGCTAACTGCCGTCTTTTGTAAAAGGGGAAAAACGACGAGAATATTTAAATTTATTTTCACCGTTTAATCAAAAGTGTTGTTTCATAATAAATAAGTTTTTAGGTTCGGTTTTATTACTCTTCTTACAATCGCCAAAATACAGCTGACAGTCTAAGTTGTATAATTCTTATGTAGTGTACTGATAATAATTACTTGACGAATTTGTTGTATTTATGTTGTTTTTGTTGTCTTTTGTTGAATATTTCTGACTTTTGTATTTAATTTTTGAAGAACATTATGTTTAAACAAACAGTTAAATGTGTACATTGCTTGCTCGACCAGGTAAGTGATATTCCAAAATTACATAAAACGGCAGATATCCGGAACATAAACATAGGAATATGAGTGTTATTTTATGATGCGATTTATTTTGGATTTCTGATATTTTCTTATTTATTTTGCTTTCCATGTGTACATGTTAATGGGAATATATCTGGATGTTTTTGTTTTAAAATTTAATTGTCTATAGATATTTTTTTCTAATATGTCATGCCTATAATTACTCACTGATCCCGTTTTGCCCAATTTGATATATATTAAAACATGTCAAAATACATAGTATATTGAAAAGGGATTTCCTAACTTAGGCTTCACGCGTAGGTTAGATTAAAAAATAGTTCCAGCTAAAACATATGTTATGACATATTAAATAAGCCATGTGATTTTTTTTATTTCAATTTGATCCGTTATACAGCTTTGTTTTATCTTTTAAAGAATCAGAATGACGATGTGATGGACGATTGTGTCATGTTTTTATGGATTTGGCATTCCAAGCCATTGGGATTGTTATTTATTAATGATAATGAGATTCTGTTTATCAATTTATAAAATGATTTATTTTTATGATATGTTTAGCGTTTTCCTCTGATACACTCACTTTAAACGTTTGTATTGACATAAATGTTTTGCCTGAATTACAAATACATTTGCTAACTATCATTTAATAATCATTTTGTATACAGAGAGACAGACAGGCACGAACTTGTTCAATAACCTGATTTGATGTTTCAATAAAAATAAATCACCCTACTAAATGTATATGCATTTCGCGCAAAATACAACTAAATCATCATTTAAATATGGTACATATTTTTTTTCGTAGCGGTTTGTTATGGACAAAGTCAAACTCATTGCTTTTCAACTTAACCGATATTAATCTGTCTTAATATATTGACACGCCTTTCAGTACTTTAAGTACTTTGAACATTCTATTTATTTTTATTTTTTTCAGACATTTAATAAAGACACGGATGAATGGAGTATCGGGTGATATCATATTTGACAATCAGGGCCAATTAAAGTCTTACAGTTTTGTTATACAGAACTTAGTTCGTGAGGAATCTCAAAAGTTTTGGCGCAAAATTGGCCACATACAGGATGATGACGTTAGTCCATTTGGAATCATATGGCCTGGAGAATCCATTACTAGCACTATCATATCAGGAAGGAAGAAATACCGCATAGTAACAAATCCGGTCAAACCGTTTGTGATGGACGAGTATCCGCACAGTGATTATGGAAGTTGTACGAAGGATACCACGTGTATCTATATAAATAATACGGGTAAACTTGCCATCATTAAAGCCTTGCAGGATCACGAGAGTGGCGTTCACAATGGCAGTAATCCATACAAAATCAAGTGTTGCCGCGGCTTGTCCGTAGATTTGCTCAATAGACTTGCCAGTGATTTGGATTTTGATTATAGTTTGTATATAGTTTCTGACACAACGTACGGCAAAGAGATAAACGGTTCATGGAATGGAATGGTCCGTGATCTCATGGGCGGAACTGCCCATATGGCCATGGCAGCCTTCAGTATAACAAGGCCAAGGGTCAAGGTCATTGACTTTACAAGCCCGTATTTCTTCTCAGGGTTTTCGGTGTTATACAGAGAAAAGCAAAGGGCTTCAAATATGCGAGCTTTTCTTGATCCATTTGACGTTCCAGTGTGGTTTGCTATTTTAATCAGCGCAACACTGACAGCTATTGCTATGGGAATATTTGAATGGAACAGTCCGTTCGGATTAAACCCATGGGGTAAAAAGAGAAAACAAAACTACACTTTAGCTTCAGGAATTACAATGGTGTACTCTGTGTTGTTTGGACACACTGTGAAAACTAAATCGCCCAAGGCTTGGCCCAGCAAGGTGATGCAAAACTTTTGGGCTTTTTCCTGTATATTCATAATAGCCAGTTATACGGCTAATCTAGCCGCCTTCATCGCAGGAAAACACGCTGGGATCACCTACAGTAGTATCCACGACTCAAGGGTAAGTTTACAAATAGCAATAAGTACTGAAGGTATAACAATATCAATTATTTATCATGATTGTTATGGAATAAAATTTCTTTCTAATGATATTCATTATCAACAAATTTCAAATTATAAACGACATTCAGTTTTATAAGTAGACGACCGCCTTAGAATGAATCTGAGTAGCAAACGTCACTCTGCAAGTAACTGTCAAAAATTCTCAAATATTTTGGACCGAGTTAGCCTTGAACATGCGTCTTCAACGGTGATAGTCGAGTGAATTCAGTAACAAAACCAACATTTTATAGTTTCATTATCACACATTTATGTTTCGTTTTTTTATGGTTATGATAATGGCCCATCTCTTGTACATGTTTTACCTTCATTGTTTACATACAATGTATCACTGAAATTACAATGGAATCTTCAGATAAACTTGCTGCCAACAGTTTGATAAATAGTGAATGAAAAATATTATAATCATGAACAGAAGAGGAACAAGTTGATGCTGTGTATTTAATTATTTACCCCGAAAGAGTCAACGGGATATGAACCATTATGTCATTGTTTTAGTATTTGCAAACCATTTTTAATTCAATCGAAATTCACTGTTCAATTTAAATTCGTGTCATTTAATATTGAAACAAAACATATTTCAGCACATCGGGGATATAAGATGTCTCTCAGTTTGAAGCATTGTTATTTTATCAACACGTTACCCGTCAATATTGTTTTAGTCCAATATAGCTTTTCATAGTTTCAGATTAATGTTTAGTATTATTTTGTTAAATTCATTTTCCAGTCTTTATGCTACAAGAATGCAGTAGTCAGTAAGTCAAGCACATTATCAACTCTTTACATATATTATTGGAATCCAGTTATCCGTTGACGGTGGCATTTAGCGTTGAACTCTGTGTATATGATACTAGAATCCAGCAGCAATTAGACCGAGGCATTAAGCGCCAAATTCTTTATATACCTTATTAGAATCCAGCAGTCAGTTGAAACTTGCATTAAGCGCTGAAATCTTTATATACGTTATTGGAATTCAGCAGTCAGTAGAAACATGCATTAAGCACCGAACTTTTTATATACGTTATTAGAATCCAGCAGTCAGTAGAAACATGCATAAAGCATAAAACTCTTAATAAACGTAATTAGAATCAAACAGTCATTAGAAACATACTTTAAGCGCCCAACCTTTTATATACGTTATTACAACCCAGCAGTAAGTTGAAACATGCATTAAGCACCGAACTTTTTATATACGTTATTAGAATCCAGCAGTCAGTAGAAAAATGCATAAAGCGCCAAACTCTTTATATAATCTAGTAGCAAGCAGACCGAGGCATTAAGAGCCGAACCTTTTATATCCGTCATTAGAATCCAGCTGTCGGTAGAAACATGCATTAAGCGCCGAAACTTTTATATACGTCATTAGCATTCCAGCTGTCGGTAGAAACATGCATTAAGCGCCGCACTCCTTATATAAGTTATTAGAATCCAGCAGTCAGTAGAAACATGCATAAAGCGTCAAACCTTTTATATACGGTAATAGAATCAGGCAGTCAGTAGAAACATGTATAAAGCATCGAACCTTTTATGTACGTTATTAGAATCCAGCAGTCAGTAGAAACATGTATAAAGCATCCAACCTTTAATGTACGTTATTAGAATCAAGCAGTCAGTAAAACATGTATAAAGCATTGGACCATTAATGTACGTAATTAGAATCCAGCAGTCAGTAGAAACATGTATAAAGCATTGAACCTTTAATGTACGTTATTAGACTCAAGCAGTGAATAAAACATGCATAAAGCATTGAACCATTAATGTACGTTATTAGAATCAGGCAGTCAGTAGAAACATGTATAAAGCATTGAACCATTAATGTACGTTATTAGAATCAAGCAGTCAGTAGAAACATGTATAAAGCATCGAACCTTTTATGTACGTTATTAGAATCCAGCAGTCAGTAGAAACATGTATAAAGCATTGAACCTTTTATGTACGTTATTAGAATCAAGCAATCAGTAGAAATATGTATAAAGCATTGAACCTTTTATGTTCATTAATAAAATCCAGCAGTCAGTAGAAACAGGTATAAAGCATCGAAACTTTTATGTACAGTATTAGAATCCAGCAGTCAGTAGAACATGTATAAAGCATTAAACCTTTTATATACGTTAATAGAATCCAGCAGTCAGTAGAAACAGCTATAAAACATAGAACCTTTTATATACTTTATTAAATCCAGCAGTCAGTAGAAACAGGTATAAAGCATCGAACCTTTTAAGTACGTAAGTAGAATCCCGCAGTCAGTAGAAACACGTATAAAGCATCAAACCTTTTATATACGTTACTAGTATTAGAATCCAGCAGTCAGTAGAAACATGTATAAAGCATAACACCTTTTATGTATGTTAATAGAATTAAGCAGTCAGTAGAAAAATGTATAAAGAATCACAAGTTTTATGAACTTTATTAGAATCCAGCAGTCAGTAGAAACATGTATAAAGCGACAAACCTTTTATATACGTTAATAGAATCCAGCAGTCAGCATCGAACGTTTTATGTACGTTATTAGAGTCCAGCAGTCAGTAGAAACAGGTATAAAGCATCGAAACTTTTATATACGTTAATAGAATCAAGCAGTCAGTAGAAACATGTATAAAGCATCATACCTTTTATATACGTTATCAGAATCCAGCAGTCAGTAGAAACATGTATAAAGCGTCAAACCTTTTATATACGTTAATAGAATCCAGCAGTCAGTAGAAGCATGTATAAAGCATCGAACCTTTTATGTATGTTATAAGAATCCAGCAGTCAGTAGAAACAGGTATAAAGCATGGAACCTTTTATATACGTTAATAGAATCAAGCAGTCAGTAAAAACATGTATAACGCATTACACCTTTTATATACGTTATTAGAATCCAGCAATCAGTAGAAACATGTATAAAGCATCGAACCTTTTATGTACGTTGATAGAATCCAGCAGTCAGTAGAAACATGTATAAAGCATCGAACCTTTTATGTACGTTATTAGAATCCATCAGTCAGTAGAAACAGGTATAAAGCATTGAACATTTTATATAGGTTAATAGAATACAGCAGTCAGTAGAAACATGAATAAAGCATCAAACCTTTTATGTACGTTATTAGAATCCATCAGTCAGTAGACACATGTATAAAGCATCGAACCTTTTATATACGTTATTAGAATCCAGCAGTCAGTAGACACATGTATAAAGCATCGAACCTTTTATGTACGTTATTAGAATCCAGCAGTCAGTAGAAAAATGTATAAAGCATCGAAACTTTTATGTACGTTATTAGAATCCAGCGGTCAGTAGAGACATGTATAAAGCATCGAACCTTTTATGTACGTTAGTAGAACCCAGCAGTCAATAGAAACATGTATAAAGCATTGAATCTATTATGCACGTTATTAGAATCCAGCAGTAGGTAGTAACATGTATAAAGCATCGAACCTTTTATGCACGTTACTAGAATCCAGCAGTCAGTAGAAATATGTATAAATCATCGAATCTTTTATGTACGTTAATAGAATCCAGCTGTCAGTAGAAACATGTATAAACATTGAATATTTTATGTACGTTATTAGAATCCAGCAGTCAGTAGAGACATGTATAAAGCATCGAACCTTTTATGCACGTTATTAGAATCCAGCAGTCAGTAGAAACATGCATGAAGCATCGAACATTTTATGCACGTTATTCGAATCCAGCAGTCAGTAGAAACATGCATAAAGCATTGAACCTTTTACGTACGTTATTATAATCCAGCAGTCAGTAGAGACATGTATAAAGTATCGAACCTTTTATGTATTTTATTAGAATCCAGCAGTCAGTAGAGACATGTATAAAGCATCAAACCTTTTATGCGCGTTATTAGAAGTCAGCAGTCAGTAGAAACATGTATAAAGCATCGAAACTTTTATGTACGTTATTAGAATCCAGCAGTCAGTAGAGACATGTATAAAGCATCGAACCTTTTATGCACGTTATTAAAACCCATTAGAACCCAGCAGTCAGCAGAAACATGTATAAAGCATCGAACTTTTTATGTACGTTAATATATCCAGCAGTCAGTAGAAACATGTATAAAGCATCGAATCCTTTTATGTAAGTTATTAGAATCCAGCTGTCAGTAGACACATGTATAAATCATGGAACCTTTTATGTTCGTTATTAGAATCCAGCAGTCAGTACAAACATGTATAAAGCATCGAACCTTTTATGTATGTTATTAGAATCCAGCAGTCATTAGAGACATGTATAAAGCATCGAACCTTTTATGCACTTTATTAGAACCCAGCAGTCAATAGAAACATGTATAAAGGATTGAAACTTTTATGTACGTTATTAGAATCCAGCAGTCAGAAGAAACTTTATAAAGCATCGAATCTTTTATGCACGTTATTAGAATCCAGCAGTCAGTAGAAACATGTATAAAGCATTGAACCTTTTAAGTACGTTATTAGAATCCAGCAGTCAGTAGAGACATGTATAAAGCATCGAACCTTTTATATATTTTATTAGAATCCGGCAGTCAGTAGTGACATGTATAAAGCATCGAACCTTTTATGCGCGTTATTTGAAGTCAGCAGTCAGTAGAAACATGTATAAAGCATCGAAACTTTTATGTACGTAATTAGAATCCAGCAGTCAGTAGAAATATGTATAAAGCATCGAACATTTTATGCACGTTATTAGAATCCATTAGAACCCAGCCGTCAGCAGAAACATGTATCAAGCATCGAACCTTTTATGTACGTTAATAGAGTCTAGCAGTCAGTAGAAACATGTATAAAGCATCAATCATTTTATGTACGTTATTAGAATCCAGCAGTCAGTAAAGACAT
Organism: Panopea generosa; assembly: GCA_029582155.1. Classification (NCBI taxonomy): domain Eukaryota; kingdom Metazoa; phylum Mollusca; class Bivalvia; order Adapedonta; family Hiatellidae; genus Panopea; species Panopea generosa. The sequence goes on along the minus strand of CM055901.1, from coordinate 19,392,975 downwards.
GTATAAAGCATTGAATCTTTTATGTACGTTATAAGAATCCAGCAGTCAGTAGAGACATGTATAAAGCATTGAACCTTTTATGCACGTTATAAAAACCCAGCAGTCAATAGAAACATGTATAAAGCATCAATCCTTTTATGTACGTTATTAGAATCCAGCAGTCAGTAAAGACATGTATAAAGCATTGAATCTTTTATGTACGTTATAAGAATCCAGCAGTCAGTAGAGACATGTATAAAGCATTGAACCTTTTATGCACGTTATAAAAACCCAGCAGTCAGTAGAAACATCTATAAAGCATTGAATCTTTTATGTACGTTATTAGAATCCAGCAGTCAGTAGAAACATGTATAAAGCATCGAACCTTTAATGTACGTTTATAGAATCCAGCAGTCAGTAGAAACATGTATAAAACATCGATCCCTTTATGTACGTTATTACAATCGAGCAGTCAGTAGAAACATGTATAAAGCATTGAACCTTTTCCGTACGTTATTAAAATCCAGCAGTTGGTAAAAAAATGTATAAAGCATCGAACCTTTTGTATACGTTATTATAATCCAGCTGTCAGATGAAACATGTATAAAGCATTGAACATTTAATGTACGTTATTAGAATCCAGCAGTCAGCAGAAACATGTATAAAGCATCGAACCTTTAATTTACGTTATTAGAATCCAGCAGTCAGTAGAAACATGTATAAAGCATCGAACCTTTTATATACGTTAATAGAATACAGCTGTCAGTAGAAACATGGATAAAGCATCGTACCTTTTATGTACGTTATTAATTCCAGCAGTCAGTAAAAACATGTATGAAGCATTGAACCTTTTATGTACGTTATAAGAATCCAGCAGTCAGTAGAAACATGTATAAAGCATCAAACCTTTTATGTACGTTATTAGAATCAAGCAGTCAGTAGAAACATGTATAAATAATCGAACCTTTTATGTACGTTTTTAGAATCCAGCAGTCAGTAGAAGCATGTATAACGCATCGAACCTTTTATGTACGTTATTAGAATCCAGCAGTCAGTAGAAACATGTATAAAGCATCGAACCTTTTATGTACGTTATTAGAATCCAGCAGTCAGTAGAAACATGTATAAAGCATCGAACCTTTTATATACGTTAATAGAATCCAGCTGTCAGTAGAAACATGTATAAAGCATTGAACCTTTAATATACGTTAATAGAATCAAGCAGTGAGTAGAAACATGTATAAAGCATTGAACCTTTAATGTACGTTAATAGAATCAACCAGTCAGTAAAACATGTATAAAGTATTGAAACTTGAATGTAAGTTATTATAATCCAGCAGTCAGTAGAAACTTGTATAAAGCATCGAACCTTTTATGTACGTTATAAGAATCCAGCAGTCAGTAAAACATGTATAAAGCATTGAACCTTTAATGTACGTTATTAGAATCCAGCGGTCAGTAGAAATATGTATAAAGCATTGAACCTTTTATGTACGTTATTAGATTCCAGCAGTCAGTAGAAACATGTATAAAGCATCTAACCTTTTATGCACGTTATTAGAATCCAGCAGTCAGTAGAAACATGTATAAAGCATCGAACCTTTTATGTACGTTATAAGAATACAGCAGTCAGTATAAACATGTATAAAGCATCGAACCTTTTATGTACGTTATTAGAATCCAGCAGTCAGTAGAAACATGTATAAAGCATTGAATCTTTTATGTATGTTATAAGAATCCAGCAGTCAGTAAAGACATGTATAAAGCATTTAACCTTCTATGTACGTTATTATAATTCAGCAGTCGGTAGAAACATGTATAAAACATTGAACCTTTTATGTACGTTTTTAGAATCCAGCAGTCAGTAGAAACATGTATAACGCATTGAACCTTATATGTACGTTATTAGAATCCAGCAGTTAGTAGAAACATGTATAAAGCATTGAACCTTTTATGTACGTTATTAGAAGCCAGCAGCCAGTAAACATGTATAAAGCATTGAACCTTTTATGTACGTTATTAGAAGCCAGCAGCCAGTAAAACATGTATAAAACAATGAACCTTTTTATGTACGTTTTTAGAATCGAGCAGTCAGTAGAAACATATATAAAGCATTGAACCTTTTATGTACGTTATTAGAGTCTAGCAGCAAGTAGAAACATGTATAAAGCATTGAACCTTTTATGTACGTTTTTAGAATCCAGCAGTCAGTAGAAACATATATAACGCATTGAACCTGATATGTACGTTATTAGAATCCAGCAGTTAGTAGAAACATGTATAAAGCATTGAACCTTTTATGTACGTTATTAGAAGCCAGCAGCCAGTTAAACATGTATAAAGCAATGAACCTTTTTATGTACGTTTTTAGAATCGAGTAGTCAGTTGAAACATATATAAAGCATTGAACCTTTTATGTACGTTATTAGAATCTAGCAGCAAGTAGAAACATGTATAAAGCATTGAACCTTTTATGTACGTTAATAGAATCCAGCTGTCAGAAGAAACATGTATAAAGCATTGAACCTTTTATGTACGTTATTAGAATCCAGCAAAAAGTAGAAACATGTATAAAGCATTGAACTTTTTATGTACGTTATTAGAATCCAGCAGTCAGTAGAAACATGTATAAAGCATTGAACCTTTTATGTACGTTATAAGAATCCAACAGTCAGTAGAAACAGGTATAAAGCATTGAACCTTTTATGTACGTTTTTAGAATCCAGCAGTCAGCAGAAAGAAGCATTAAACGCAGAACTCTTTAAATACCTAAAATCCGGCTGTCAGAAGACAGTGGAATAAACATCGAACCCTTTATATATAACCAGAATCCAACAGTAAACAAACGGATATATTAAGTTGAAATCTTTATATGTGTTCCTAGAATTGATTAGTCAGTATTCGTCGAAACTAAACATTGAACACTTTAAATATGTAACAAGAATTTACTAGTCAGCAGACGGGGACATAAAGTGTTGGACTCCATTAGATAAACCTGAAGTAATGAATTAAACTGGTTTGGCTCCATTCAATCACCATATTGACAAAGTACGACAGAATAGCATTACGTTGTTACATCGACATCAAATTGAATGGTTTGTACGGTTGTATAAGCTGAAATTGAATTAATGAAAGGACTTGAGCTTTCTGATTTCAGATCGTCGTAACGTCCGGTTAATGCTTTAAGCGTATCTATCATGCAATAGTACCGATTTGTTGGTTATAGTACGGTACTATATAACTGTTTTTTTATTGTTTAGTATAGGATATTTCACACTTTTTGACGACTTTATTGCAAACAAATGCAACTGTCAACTCTTTGAAATTTCACGTCGTATGCATTAGGGTGTTTTATATTGTTTAGTAATGTTATTACATAGACACAATTGTACATTTTTTCATTACTTCGTACAACGTTATATGTTCAAAACGTTTTTGGAAATACTATTATTACATCTATTTTTAAAAACATTTCGTCGTATAGCATAAAGTACTTTTATCTTTTCAATACCATTATTGCATACACCTGCGATTATATACTCGTTTCAACATTATTTTGTATAATTTAGGTAGCATAATTGACACTTTATAGTAAATAGTATTGCATACACTTGCGATTTTACACTAATTTTAACATTATTTTGTATAATATATGTAGCATACTTGACACCTTATAGTAAATAGTATTGCATACACCTGCGATTTTACACTCGTTTTAACATTATTTTGTATAATATATGTAGCATACTTGACTTCTTATAGTAAATAGTATTGCATACACCTACGATTGTACACTTTTTAACATTATTTCGTATACAACAGTGCCTTTTACATTTTTTAGAAACAAAAAGGGCATACGAATACGATTGTTTACCTTTTTTAACATTACATCGTACATAGTAGGGTGTTTTACAAATTTAGTAACACTTTTGCATACATTCTTTGTAACACTACTTAGTGTAACGTAGGATGATTAACGTTTTTAGTAACATTTTACATACACTTTCGATACACTCTTTTTACCACTGTTACGTCAAAATATATATCTTTTTTTATTTCATGTTCATAGTTTTTATCAACCAATTCATGCATTTATAAATATAACTCATATTTAACAACAAGAAATGTCACTGGTAAGTGTCGCATGCCCTCGAAATGGTCTATAAAAAATAACAATATATGTTATAATAGGTAACGATGTATCCATGAATATCAAGAGTAATGGACTGATGTTTCACATTAGACATGCAATTTCCTTTTTTTTTTACATTTAAACATGACATTGACTTTTGTGTAACCTTGACCTTGACATCTGATGTAATGGTCTGGGTATGTCAACAGTGATAAACAGGTGAAACATCATCATGACATGCTGATCACTTGTGTCAAGCTATTCTAAAATCCTTCAATGTAAGACGATGTTACAGATCAATTGTTGATCAGTTGATAAATTGTGTTTTTAAAATTCATCTATGTATGATAAAGTTAAAGGACGGACTTGAATATCAAACATATTCAAGGTGTTGTCTTACATACTAAATGTGTGACCTTGACCTTTGAAGTACGGGTCTATGTCTTACATATGAGACGTCGTCTATTCATCTTGATAAACTGAGCCAAGTTAAAGTCACAGACCAGACACGCAATATCAAACAAATTGAAAGTGTGACCTTGACCTTTGAGAAAAGTTTCTATGTCTTACATGCGACACTAAATTATGTCATGTTGATCAAATAAGCCAAGTGTTTATCCATAGATGACAAAGTTACAGACCTGACAAGAAATCTCAGAATGATTTAAAGTGTTGTCAAACAAAGTTAAATTGTGACCTTTACCTTTGAGGTATGGGTGTGGGTTTGACTCGCAACACGTTGTCATGTTATGTTGATTATGTGTAGCAAGTATCATTTAAATCCAACTATGCATGACAAAGTTACAGGCCGGACACGAAATCTCACACAGACTCAAAGTGTTGTCAAACAAACTCAAATTGTGACCTTGACCTTTGAGGTATATGTGTGTGTCTTACTCGCCATACGTCGTCATATTATGTTGATCATTTGTAGCAAGTATCATTTAAATCCATCTATGCATATGCATGACACAGTAACAGGCCGGACACAAAATCTCACACAGACTTAAAGTGTTGTCAAATAAACCCGAATCGTGACCTTGACATTTGAGGTATGGGTATGGGTCTGACTCGCAAGACGTTGTCCTGTTATGTTGATTATGTGTAGCAAGTATCATTAAAATCCAACTATGCATGATAAAGTTACAGGCCGGACACGAAATCTCACAAAGACTCAAAGTGTTGTCAAACAAACTCAAATTGTGACCTTGACCTTTGAGGTATAGGTGTGGGTCTTACTCGCCACACGTCGTCATTTTATGTTGATCATTTGTAGCAAGTATCAACAAAATCCATCTATTCATGACAAAGTTACTGACCGGACACGAAATACCGGACGGAAGGACAGACGAACGCAGCGATTACTAAATGCCACCCAAACATTTTTTCGGGGGCATAAAAGCATGTTCAAAAACAACCAAAAAATAAGAAATTTTACTAGTATAACTATAATGTATACAAAAAAAGCACTTAACCAAAGACACATTTACCACAAGATGACAATACATAGACTAGGACAATGAAATTTAGTGTAATAAATACATGACGAAGATGGTTTTAACAAAAACGTCCTTAGGTTCTGTATTTAAAAATGTACATTAGGTGTGTGAAATTATATTTCTTAATCGATTCCTTATCAACTTCAGAGCAAAAAAGAATATAACGAAGTGTTATTGTCTTTGTATATACTTAATGAAATAATTTCTGGAAGATATTTGTATTGAATCGAAATAAATGTTCATGTTTTTAGGTTGTTCAGAGATACTATAGATGTCTTTATTATGTAACTGTAACACGCACCCCTGATTTAAGACCTAAAAACTGAACAGTGTATGCTCTACTCAAACAGAAACGGTAGCAAAAAAACACCACACAAGTATCATCAGTAGATTACGTACATTGGAAAGCAGTAAATCGAATTCTTTAAATAGAGAAAAGTGACTTTTGTTTCAATTTAAATCGGTTAATTGCGTTACCAAGACAATTTCTAACATTTAAATTTATTTTAGGCAATGGTTTCCTTCTGTGACAAATAAATTACATTGACTTTGTTGTTTTTGTTTTGCCACATGACATTGTAATCAACTACGACATAACAGTTTTCTATAAAACAAACAACAGGATTTTCGTTTCAATGTATACAAACTCTCATGACCTACTTAAAATTTTGATTTATTTTCTTTTTGATTGTAAACTTCTTATAATATAAAACAAAGGTATGACCTTTAACCTAAATTAAGCAATAACCATCTGACATAGTCCAGAAGTCTCTTGTGTGGTCTGCGATTCTCAATCATTGCTTAATTCTCTTTGTTTATAATTGTCCACGACGGATAGATAAAAAACGAACGTATATCCAGCGATACAATGACTCCGATACCAAATTGGATGACAAATCGTCTGGCTTATTCATGGTATTCAGATCGGTATAAACATTATTAAGTCGGCTTATTTCATTCAGTCTCAAAGAATGGGGGCATCGATTGAACATACTTAAACAAACTTTCCTTGGCAAATATATCTCTTTGATGTGTCATCGATATGTCATCGGCAAATAAGATGAATTACGATTCGTTGTAAAGGTGGTCCTCTTATAATCAAATATAACAGCCCAATTACATATAAGCAACCGTATTTCTGAAAATGTCCATTCTTAATATGATGAAGTATATTGCATTGCTCAATCCGTGTGTCTTATTTGTATTAAATAAAGGTACTGTAAATGCAAACTAACTCCTTATTATCGGAGGTATTATTTCAATTCCTTATTATATAATTATATGACTAGCTTATCTTTCTTTCACAACGTAGGCAGATTGTGCTGCTAGTGCATTATGGTTAATGTACGTTACGTAGAAGACAACAACATTTAGTCGTTAGAAAAAGCTTGGTACCTGAAGTGGTTTCGTGGAAAGCCGGCTGGTTCCAGGCTGTCTGTCTGGGATTGAGCTGAGGAGTATGAGAAAAGATAGCTCAGAGCAGGAAAGTAAATTTCGGAACACCTCGCGAATTTCCCCAATACCGATGTTTGACAGAAATGACCTAGTATGTAAGAGTCGTTTTGTACCAATCATATTTGTGCCTGGATAGTTTGTACTGAATCGATGTAATCTTAAATTAATAACATTCGTACTGTGTTCTTTTATTAGCACCGAATCCATTAAGACAATTATTCAATTATATAATAAGCTTATCATAATAAGCTAGATCCTTGTACAAAAAGTTCGCCGTAAATTCTTTGAAATTCATTAATCATCGATCATCAATTATTCATACAAAGTTCCACTAATCACCAATTTAATTTTCAATAATCATCATTTTCTGTTCGTCAAAATGATTAGTTTAAAGCGCAAGGGTAAACAAAAACTGCAACTGACTGTTTGCTTTCTAATAGATCATTAATATCTGGGCATTATTAAGTCAATATGTGCTCTCCATGTATTTGAACTATTGCTTATTATATATGACTAAGCAACGCAAATTGCGTATTATTTCATGATTCGGTAATATGTTGTCATTACATGTTTTATTTCAAAATAGCATATTTATTTTAAAATATAGTTGATCTTGTTCATTAATTATTTGTTAAATAAAAGTGAAAACTTTCCAAATTAAATATCATCATACGAATCTTCATCTCTTTCTGTAATATATATATACTATATATTTAATGAAAGTTGTTATAATCAATATATATATATTATTGGAGTAACATATTTAATATTTGGTGATATTTTAAAGTGTGTTGGAGCCGGGTCCGATCAGATTGACTATCAATCCAAGCGAGGTGATTTCGAATCCCCGCCCGGCCATACATAGTACCCGTATTGATTGATATATGAAATTTCGTCTCATTATCATTCGTCTCTCACCGCTGATGCAAGTAGGAAAGTTATCAATTAATTACCTGCGGAGATGGGGTGTGATCGCGTACTTGTTAACCTTTCAGGATCTCAGGAAACAGTGGTTAGGTTAACTGACCATCTGTTAGCCACAGATGGCATGAAAATGACGTTAAATGTTTAATTATATTGAATTTAAACTATGTTGAAATAGTATAACAAAAGTTTAAATGCACCGATAACCTTATTTGCGCGTAAATAGTGGTAACATATTAGTATATGGTTCTATTTTGAATCATGATCTATCAATGCATCGTTATTTTATGACAAATAAGTATACTAATCAACTGCTTATTTTTTTTAACAAGTATTGTTTGCTAACTTATTATGTTACACGGAGAACTACAGGCAATGATATATAAAAATAAAAGTTATTATGTTAACATGAATATGTTGAGCCCGTGACACGGTGGTAGGCGATTGGATTCAAGATCGCGGGGTTGTGAGTTCGGTCCTCCGCCACGGCTATGTGTAGTGTCCTTAAATATTCGAGCATGATTTATTTAAGTTGTAAAAATGTGTTTCACAATCGATGTAAAACAAATAAGTTAATTATATAAAAATAAAATATGTTATAGTTCTTAATACATCGTATCTGATACAGTAAATCGATGCTGGTGTTGCAGTAGTTGTGTCCAATGTAGTTATGTCTTATTTTCATAAAAAAAAATATTTAAAGTTCTTACTCTTTACATTTAAAGCATCACAGAAGTATATTATGTTGTAGCTTTGTGCTGGTGTGCGTCTTCCACAAAAACAATCCACGTAATGTGTTTTGTGAATCACTTACGCTACCGGATTGGACAGTTGATTACTATTGACATATTGCGAAGATAGCATATCAGGCCAATACCACATTCATAAGAAGAATGACGGAGCACGTGTCATAATGTCATGGTAACGTTAACGTCTCATTCATCACATCGTGTGAAGCAGAATCCATACTCTCACACTTCTCTTCTTTTTCGGCATCAAATTAATATAAAGTGACATGTGTTGCTTTCTTTAAACTGCGGACATCTTTAGTCCCGTAAAAGCTTTACTACATGTATGTAAAATATTGTGTTAACACGTGATAGAATAGATGGTGATAGTTAACTGGAAGTTGTTCCATAGCAAATATACCATTTTGACTGTTTCAACTGAAACTGCCCTTTCATACTTAAATGTTTGTTTGAATATTTAGCGTTATTTACATGTCATTATGGGCTAACAGACGATCAGTTAACCTAACCACTCTTCCTGTGGTCATTCAAGGTTAAGCAGTACTCGAACACACCTGTAAAGCAAGTAATTAATAACTTTCCCACATGAATTAGCAGTAAGAGACGAATGACAATAAGACGCAGTGCTGTATATCATAGAACACAATCAAGAGACGACATTTACAGACTCAGTTTTATTCAGTATGTTCAAGAGGGCTAGTTAAATGGGCGACACCCAACCCCCTACCCCCCCACCCCCCCCACCCCCCCCCCCCCCCCCCCCCCCCTGCACTAGCACCGATAACCATATATTGAACAAAAGATATATATATATATAAACAGTAACTGCATAACACTGAGGGCAATATCCAAGTCTATATAACATATTAAAAATAGTTTTCATATATAAAGCTTTTTAAACACATCGCATACCACAAATACAATGTAGAAAAAACAGTTTAAATGCCAGTTAATTTCAGAGATACATCATTTAACACTTGAATTCATGTGAAGACATTTTAAAAACAAAAATGCACTCCATCAATTGCATTTTGAAATGTCTAAGGTAAATACGGATACGTGCAACACCTTTATATCTCCAACATCAGGTCTGTTCATCCTCAATGGAAAAGCAGGGAAAGCTATCCTTTCCCCACCATGCATACATGTAGCAGTTTAACGCTCACCAAATATGTGACGCCATTCAGCTAACCAATCAACGTGCTCATACCTCACTGCTATGTAACGATGCAACTGACCCAAGCAGGGATGGCGTGGTCCGTTCTACAGTCTATATGAAATATTAGGTATCGCAAAGTCATTACTTTCGTTACACATCAAATACAAATACTCAGCTCAATATTTCAATTCGATGAAATACCATTAATTGTTGTTCATTTGTCTGCTGCTTGAAACATTAGCCGTAAGCTATTCGTAAATTTCTAGATTGGTATTCAGAATTACCACCATCGCCATCGTTCGACGTTTCCTTAATCGATAATTTTAAAAACAATTACACAAGTATTATATGTGAAATGGCTGTTATTGATAAATTCAAGTTTAAAATTGACATAATCTTATCAACTTATTCGTTTTACAACTTATGTCCTTTTGTTTTCGTTGTAAATGCTGATTGGAAAGAAAACAATATATTGTAACTTACTATTTTTATATTAACAGCTCACAATTTTGGTAGCAACTTTTGCTCCTTTAGCCTTTACGAATATAAAAAAGTTTCACAAGAAATATAACCATTATTCAATAATAGGAAAGTCAGGTTCCCTGAAAAAAACAAACTTTTTTATAAATATAAAAAAATACACACGGTAATAGTGCGATATATCTCATAGGACTTGGAAACCGCGACGTGGTCTAGTGGTAGAGCGTCCGCCTCGCATGCGGAAGGTCGTGGGTTCAATCCCCGGCCGGGTTATACCAAAGACTTTTAAAATGGTACTAGGAGCTTCTTCGTTTGGCGCTCAGCATTTAGAGGAGGGTTGTAAGTCTGGTCGACCCGACGTCAGTATAATGTGACTTGGTGGGGTATCATACCATGTGTCTGCGGCATGATACTCCAGTGTGACAGCGCTTAGAATACTGTCTCAAGTAGACACCGTCGCCATATGACTGAAAAAATGTTGAAAGCGACGCTAAACACCAAACAACAACTCACAGGACTTGGACTAAACTAGTATATAACGAAATGTCACATAGCTTTATGCATAAGCTTCAAGCATGATATATGATGGATTGGAAATAACGCTCGGTCCCTTTGTCCTTCTTAAAAGCTGCAATCTTGAATTCATACGGAATCAAAGAAACCCCATGGGGTGCCTGAAGCTGCCGTAATAAATACCAATATATGGTTTCCGACTACGTAGTCTTGCTTTTATTCCTCGACTCTAAGGACTGGCGACGAATTGAAATGAATCAATGTATTTATAGTGTTGTTAACATATAACACGTGTTACACTAGGGTGCTGAGGTTGTTTAAAGAGTGATCTACAATCCATTCCCACGTCAACACATTTTCATATTTACGTATCTCAGGTGATGGATGTTTCTTAAATATAGTGATGTCGTTATGTTGTTATATCATATGTATTTGTCAAAGAATTTATAACGATCATGCTATGTTTCATGATTATGCTATGTATCACAATTATGTTATGCATTATGACTATGTTAGGTATTATGATTATGTAATGCATTATGACTATGTTATGCATTATGACTATGTTAGGTATTATGATTATGTTATGCATTATGCTTAGGTTATGCATTATGACTGTTTGGTATTATGATTATGTTATGTATTATGACTATGTTATGCATTATGACTATGTTAGGTATTATGCTTAGGTAATGCATTATGACTGTTAGGTATTATGATTATGTTATGCTTTATGACTATGTTAGGTATTATGCTTAGGTTATGCATTATGACTGTTTGGTATTATGATTATGTTATGTATTATGACTATGTTATGTATTATGATTATGTTATGCATTATGTCTATGTAATATATTATGCTTAGGTTATGCATTACGACTGTTAGGTATTAAGATTATGTTAGGTATTAAGATTATGTTATGCATTATGATTAGGTTATGTATTATGATTATGTTAGGTATTATGACTAAGTTATGCATTATGACTTTAAAAGGTATTATGATTATGTTAGGTATTATGATTATGGTATGCATTATTTCCATGCCGGTATTAAGATATATTATGATTATGTTAGGAAGTATGATTATGTTAGGTATTAAGACTATGTTAGGTATAATAATCATGTAAGGTTTATAATTTTGCTAGTTATTAAGACTATGTTAGGTATTATGATTATTTTAGGTATTATAATTATGTTATGTATTATGATTATGCTAGGTATTAAGACTATGTTAGGTATTATGATTATGTTCGGTATAATGATTATGATATGCATTATTTATATGTTAGGTATTAAGACTATGTTATGTATTATGACTATGTTAGGTATTATGATTATGCTAGGTATTAAGACTATGTTCGGTATTATGGTTATGTTTGGTATTATGATTATGTTAGGAATGAAGACTATGTTAGGTATTATGATTATATTAGGTATTATGACTATGTTCGGTATAATGATTTTGTTAGGTATTATGATTATGCTAGGTAATATGACTATGTTAAGTATTATGATTATGTTAGATTTTAAGACTATGCTAGGTATTAAGACTACGTTAGGTATTAGGCTTATGTTAGGTTTTATGAATATGTTAAGTATTAAAACTATGTTAGGTTTTATGATTATGTTAAGTATTAAAACTATTTTAGGTTTTATGATTATGGTAGGTTTTATGATTATGCTAGGTATTATGATTATGTTAGGTATTATGATTTTGCTAGGAATATTATTATGGCATATATAATGATTATACTATCTATTATGATTATGCTATATATTATATCATGCTATGCATTATAATTACGCATAATATTACATCATACTATGAATTATGGTTATGTTATATACTCTGTTTATGCTATATGTCATAATTATGCAATGTAGAATGATTATGCCATGTAATATGATTATGCAATGTATTAAGTCTATGCTACATTTTAATATGTTTTCATTATGTTGTACTTTGAATATTTCGTCTTCTGTTGCACATACACTTTCTTATTTTCTACTGTTTTCAAAGACTCAATGACATTTGAAACATAATCTATTTTGGGTTCCATTCTTGAAACACAGAGCTCTTAAAGACGCATTGGGATTGACAATAATAAGGTGACTTATGCAAAAAATGTGCTGTTAAAGCATATCCGTAAATAGGCATGATTCAGACACTAGTTTGACAGGAATGCTAATAAAATAATTCATCTTCGGACATTTGTTTTCCATTTGAGAGTTTTCTGAGATTAAACAGTTGTTTTTTATTCCCAGAATAAGACAAAATATAACCACCAGGAGACTTACCATTCAAAGGCCACAGCCGTCAAATCAGCATGAACACAATTAATATTCGCAATACTTAAAATCAGTTTCCATACATACATAGAACAGATGTGACAACAGGGGTTGCCAGTGCTAAGAAATTTAAACTTGATAAACAAGTGCAATTAACCTCGCTCTTCCCTCGTCGTTAAAGTGTAAATAAAAGTATCCCCCGTCAGACTATTGTCATGCATATATGGTAGCATACTCATGTGTGTATTATCATACGGGATATGGTTGTACGGAAACGCCTACTTAATACAGTCTTAAGGTCCAATTACACAGGTGAAGTTCGTTCTATATAGAATAAGGTCCAATATTTATGTAGCAGGAAGTATCCAAACATAAACCAACACTATAGTTGGTAGGTCAACTTGCTTGTTTTTATGACAGTGCAGTAACACTCTTAGATTCCTTTCAATAAATACGTGCAGCTGTTAAAATCCTATACAAGTCACAGACCCTATGAACCATTTTGATAATATATCAAACCAGGTTGCATGTTTATTTAAGTTCAAGAATCATGTTACTATTGTACAAAGGGGTGCAAATGTGTAATGAGAACTTTAGGGGTGATTTTGTACGGATGCTTTTCATCTGCTAAGACTGCTAATATTATAGTCAATAATATCAGCTCAAAGTTTAAATTATATAATAAAATATTATTTATGTTAACGTATCCCAACTGCGATATAACAGCAACAAGATGGTTCTGGGTTAAGATTCTATATAACTTGATGTATACATATGGTGCAGAGATCTCATTATTTTAAAAGCCATTGCAACCACAGCATGTTTTTGTTGACTACTATATTAATGTTAATATTTTTATTGGCCAAAAGAAAGTTTTCAAAATGTATTTGTTATATACAATTTAAAACAAGTTTAACCCCAACTGACAAAAAGTTGAAACTTTAAAGAAGAGCATGGGAGGTCATGCAAACATAATTGAAAACACACACATGTATACATATCTTCAGTATGCAAATCCCAGTATTTAGGACGGACATTTAGAGGATAAAGCTTTTATAACTACTCCTACATAGTGTCCCTACCAAGGCAGAGAATGTTTGGGGCTTGAAGTAAAGTTTCATAATTAAAGTCAGTGGTTGACTCATTTAAGAATCAAGCATAGATTAAATATTTGTAGTATACTACAAACACATGCACTGTCCCTGGGGCATATGGAGTTGGATCTTTAACTTAAGCATCCATACAAAGTTATTGCAATTAAACTCCGTTATGATATCATATTTACATTTGGAATTTCAAAAATAATTTGCAAAACATTATTTTATCAGGCAAGGCGGAAACTAAATCATAGCAATACTATAGAAAATACAGCATAAAATATTTTGTTTAACGACGTATAATTTGAAAAAAACAAACAACGTCAATCCATTTGTAAAGCATTAGGAAATAAAAAGCAAAAACATAACGGCCATTAGCGCACGTTTGCGTGCATTCAAACACAAATCTTAAAGCAAAAAAAATAATGTATTATTATGGCTACAATTATAGAGATTTCTGTTAAACGATGATGATTTTTTGGATAAGTTGCAGGAATGTGTTCACGATATTATTTAGTCGGTTCTGACTGTTTGAACTTAATGCAAAAGATTAGTTGTAACCATCATCTGTGTTTTACATTTGTTTCCCTTGTTATATGTGTAAGTGTACAGTACAGCAATTAAACAAAAATATCATTGCTAATGCAAGACCTGACGTAATAAAAGTGATATCATGCAAAAAGTCTTGAAATTCCTTTCAGTTAGTTTACACTTAGTAGTATACAGTACATAATGTTATAGGTTTTAATCATCATTTTTTATTATTATTTAATTGTCATTATTTACACACCAAAATAAAAAAAAAAGATCATCGCATGGGATCATTATTGGTAATATTAAGCAATTTTTTAGATACTTACAGAAAGTTTACCAAACAAGAAATGTCACTGGTAAGTATCGCATGCTCCCCCACCGTTCGCCCCCCCCCCCCCCCCCCCCCCCCCCCCAACTAAATGGTCTGTGAAAATTACGATATATTTTGTAATAGGTAGCGATGTATCCGTGAATATCAAAAGTCATAGGGTTTTTTTACATTAAAGAGTGACCTTGACCTCTGTGTAACCTTGACCATGAGATATATGTAAAGGTCTGGGTATTTATATAGGTAAATACAGATAACACATCATCATGAAATGTTGATCACTTGTATTAAGCTATTTTAAAAGTCCTCCATGTAAAATAATGTTACAGACCAGAAATGAAATATTAAACAAACTGAAAGTGTGACCTTGACCTTTAAGGAAAGGTTACGGGTCTGACATGCGACACTTCATCATTTCATGTTGATCAACTTGCCAAGTGTTTTTGAAATTTATCCATAGATGACAAAGTTTCAGGCCGGACATGAAATCTCAAACAGACTGAAAGTGTTGTCAAACAAAGTTAAATTGTGACCTTGACCTTTGAAGTTTGTTTTTTTCTAACATGTCGCCATGTTATGTTGCTTATTTGTAGCAAGTATTTAAAAAATCGATCTATGCATGACAACTTAACAGGCCGGACACGAAATCCACACAGACTCAAAGTATTGTCAAACTTAATGTGTGACCTTGACCTTTAATGTACGGGTGTGTGTCCTACGCATAACACGTCATCATGTCATGATGGTGAATTGAGCCAAGTGTTTTTGAAATTGATCCATTGGTGACAAAGTTACAGACCAGACACGAAATCTCAAGCAGACTGATAGTGTCATCAAACAAAGTTAAACTGTGACCTTGACTTTTGAATTGGGAGTCTGGGTGTTACGCGCGACAAGTTGTCATGTTATGTTGATCTTTTTTAGCAAGTATCTATGCAAGGCAAAGTTACAGGCCGTACACGATATCTTATACATACTCTAAATGGTGCCAAACAAACTTAAAGTGTGACTTTGACGTTGGATGTAAGGTGTGGATCTTACGCGCGACACGTTGTTATGTCATGCTGATGAATTGAGTTAAGTGTTTTTTTTAAAAAATTAGTCCATAGGTGACAATGCAACAGACCAGACATCTCAAACATACTGAAAGTGTTGTCAAATAAAAATTGTGACTTTGACTTTTGAAGTGGGAGTCTGGGTCTTACTCGCGACACGTCGTCATGTTATGTTGATGATCATTTGTAGCAAGTTTAAACAATATCCATCTATGCATGACAAAGTTAAAGGCCGGACACGAAATACCGGACGGACAGACGGCCGGACGTTGCGATTTCTATATGCCACACAAAACATTTTGAGGGAGCGTACAAATGTTTATATATGGTGATGTAAATAATAATATCGTAAATTGATATGTTCCATGATTGGTGTAAAACAATCAGCAACTGGACCATCATAAGAATAAGAAAATATATGTCAAACAGATGATAAAGCTGTTAAAGGTCAAGCTTTCACAATAGCAGTACATTCTTCTAAACGTGTGTATTGTCATAAGAATATTTTTTTCTTTGCCTTATCGTGTCTTTTGAATGTTTCATTTTTTTGCTAGATATGTTCTGATTTTGGTTAGAACTATATCATTACCTCAGCAATAAACTCTCTTAAAATATACGAAATGATTTATATTGAACTAATCTGAACTTTCACTTTGTACTTTTAGGTGCTCTTAGGTGCTTTTAGTATCGTCTATCCCATCATTTCGTTGGATGATGCTGATTGATGTTTTATCAGGATTGTTTTATTACTGATTGACGTTTTAGTTCGTTAATGGTACAAATGTTGCGGAAATCGTTAAGCAACAGTGCATTTATTGTACTGTATTTATGCGTTCAACACTAACACATTTGGTAAATCGGTGCATTTTTCCGACTAAACCAGTAATGCACTTGCTTATAAAAAAAAAATTTTTTTTATAAAATTACATTTAATATTTGTTACTAAGACAGAAGACGCGGACAGTTCGTTTTGATATTACTTGACATGTTTTCCGCTAAAAAACAAACGCCAATCGTTGAAACATCCTGGCTAATGATCATAAAGACATGTGAATGAATGGACCATATTTATACAGTCTGTTTGGTTTTCTGATACCTAATGGTTATCGCATTCGGAGACGAGTCTACATAGTTCGAACCGGTAATTTATCTTCACTCGCCTATATTCATCTCAATTATAGTTAACTGCTGGTATCCTGGGGTCGAGTCAAGCTTTACCCCGTAAGAGTGTTTGTTAGTTATTTTTAAGTTACGTTTGTTTGTTAATTACAGAGTTAGGTATATGCATTTGCGATCCGGATACCATATATGAAGCAAGTATCGTCCTGTATACAAGGAGGAGCATTCTTCCATTGATAATTTGTGATTAACATGATATAGTGTATGTGGTCTTAGTTTGTTAAGAATAAAATAAAGAAGAAGAGAAACAAAATCCTTGGTAATGCAAGGTCCATCCGTCATATAGGTCAACTTAAGACCTTCCACTACGGTATTTAAGTAAAGTTGCTTTTGTAACCGTAACAACTAGTCTCGTACTTAATCGACAGAAATGAATTTATCTATTAAAGTAGTTTTACAATAGTGTATGTTTACCGTTGTGCACAGTAAAACAAAAAAGAAAGTTTGAATAAGAACGAATAAACACAAAAGACAGTCAACTTTAAAGACTGAGTAATTTATGATGCTTTGCGTATTTAATCATTCAAAGACGCTTGTCACAGTGAAATGAAAGACGACAATAACAGAATAACAATTTGACTGACGCTTTTCAAAACCATATAAAGCAGCAATAGCATTTCGTATAAAACATCAAGTTCAACCCTTTTGACGAAAACGTAGAACTCTAGGAACTAAGAACTCGTTTATAAGACCTGTTGTCTTCATCTTATCTTATTTGTCATTATTGAACTGAGAGAAAGTGAAGCGATAAAGGGCTGTGATTGTTTACCGCCTTTCCGAATGCAATAATTGGCTCATTGATCCAGTGATGTAGACAAACATTAAAGCCGCAGCGACATGTTTCATCCGAGTGGACAATTAACACATCTTCAGCACAATCAGTTATTTGTCTAGGATCAATATCATTTCTATTAACGTTACGACGTAAACTGAAAAAAAAAATCTCTATAATCTTGAACTAATTTTCTAATTATGATTCCAATAATTTGATTGTAATAATCTATGTTAAAAAGAATATATTGAAAGTATAGATGGCAACAAGAAAAGGCGGTAGACTAAGTGCATAAAACATTCATAAGGCGGGTTATTTATGCATCACCGCTAACGCTACTAGCTGCAGTAGCAGCATAACTCTAATGTCAAGACATACTGACCTGGTGCCTTGACATCAAAGGACATAATTGCAACACTGAGTCAAAGCACGTGACCATGGATATTGAACAACTGGACGGGAAGTAATGCTGAAACTCAATAACATCTCTTTACAACATGTTTAGAAACATATGCCACACATAAAGAAAATAACACACTTTTTTCCATGAGTGTTATTAAACAATCGCCCCACTATAGACTGTAAAACGGACCAAACATTTCCGCTTGCTTCCGTGACATAGCAATGAGATTTTAAGCACGATGATTGGTCATTTACCTCAGGAAAAATGAATGACTACACATTTGGCAAGCGTTGAATAGTTACAAATTTTGGGACAAGTAAATATTTCTCTGTTTTTCATTGGGGTTAAACAGACCTGATTAGGCAGATATCAGGGACAATGACATGTCAGACATGATAGAATATGACATGCCCAGAAGCATCGACTTAAGCAGTTACACTTATCAAATACATATCGCATTGTACTGGAATGTATGTACAATATTCTTTCTCTCCATCATTGGTCAATAATTGATTAAGACATCCAAAGTTTGTGCAACGTATTGAATATTTTCAAATACATGTAATCAACACTTGATATTTTACCATAATTAAATAGAACACATTAGTCTCCGTCTGGCATTACAACAATTGGCTCTTATTCAGCGAGTGACGATGTGCATTATATACTTAAAAGAAGTCGGATAAAACGGCACTCAGCAGGTATCTATTAATATTACACTTGGTCGTGCTTTTATGTTCTCTTTAAAATCAACATTGCAGTATTTTATCTATAATTTCACGCCATAGAGACAGTTTTATAATACTAATAATGGGAAACACGATATTCTACAGTAGGAACACGTTTCAGCTATACAATAGTGTACTTTATAAACACATAAACAATGGTGTCGCAGTTTACGTTTTGCTTTCGTGTATATAAACATGATGTGCATGGTATAAGTACATGCTTCAATCCTTTACAAGTTTTAAAGATATCTTTATTTCGTTTTTCTATTCTGTTTTTTTTTTTGTGCAAAACCAAACATCAGTTTTCTTAGCATTTTACAGTCTACATTTAAACTCATAATTTCATTGTATGGTCTTGCACCACAAATACAAATTGGTGGCATATATTAACCTGTAAATCCATTTCTAAAACGAAGTTTATAAAATAAAACCATCTTAAGATGGTATAACCCGATTTGTCTCTCTTTATACAGAGAATATGGTTTGGTCTCATTTGCTGAGCGGAAGAAGCAGCATTTATTTATAAATCTATTCATAATATATATCAGATATTATCCCTTCTTCTTTAGGAGAAAACGTACCATATTATTACAGCAATAGTTGAGCGTCTGCCTCGCATGCAGAATGTCGTGGGTTTGAACCCCGGTCGTGCCATACCAAATATTTGCTAAAAGTGATACTAGGAGCTTCTTGGCGCCAAGCATTAAGATAATAGTCCTAGGTCTGGTCCCACCGGTGTTGAATGATGTGACTGGGTGGGGAATCTTACCATGTGTCTGCGGATTGATACACCAGTGTGACAGCGCGCATTATACTGTCTCAAGCAGACTCCACCGCGATATGACTAAAAAAATATTGAAAACGACGTTAAACACCATACAACAACAATAACGTCACAGATTGCTATGCATGCAAAATCTCGAAATAAATGTATCAATTCAAATAATGACCCCCTACCTTATTAAACTAAGCGGTGAACTTTTTGTACCTGTTTAAATTCTATAGAAGATGTTGATCATTTTCTTTTTAGCTGCAATCTTTTAGAAACAAGAGGCTCGTCTTAATTAACTCGACTAAAGAGTTTCGCACAATATTGGAGAGCTTTTTTTTTATTTGGAAAGACTACATTAGCTGTTGATAAAAATATTGTTGTCACAAATATAGAAAAACAACATTAATACATTAACACAACCAGTCTTTGCAAAGAGTCTTAAAATAGGTGTCACTGTCACGCAAAGAACATATCATATTGCCGTTTTTGTTAGAATTATAAGCATCACACATCACACATTGTTTTGAAATATAAATCCGTGACAAGACAAACAATAACAATATCAGCTACATTGTCTTACTGTTCGTCTTACAGTCGTTTATTCTTTTTTCTCCAATTAAATTTGTATTATTCTTTTCAATTTTCCTTCTCTTTATATTAACAGTCGTTATACTATACAACGTGGTAATATTTGCTTATTACATATCTATTGTCAATCGAATGATATTTGAAAACTTACATGAGAAGGACCAAATCTAAATTGAGAGATAATGTTGCCCAATCAATTTGCTGTAAATATGTATACTTATATTGGCACTGTATATATGTATACTTACATTGGCACTGTAAATATGTATATTTATATTACTGTATATATGTATACTTATATTGGCACTGTACATATATATATACTTATAGTGGCACTGTATATATGTATACTTACATTGGCACTGTATATATGTATACTTATATTGGCACTGTACATATATATATATATATATATATATATATATATATATATATATATATATACTTATAGTGGCACTGTATATATGTATACTTATATTGGCACTGTACATATATATATATACTTATAGTGGCACTGTATATATGGATACTTACATTGGCACTGTATATATGTATGTATACTTATATTGGCATTGTACATATATATATATATACTTAAAGTGGCACTGTATATATGGATACTTATATTGGCACTGTTTATATGTATACTTATATTGGCAACAAATATGTTTAAACAAAACAAAATGTTACTTTAAGTCTTTTGGGTATTTAGCTTTTTATAATCGTGACTTACACTGAATTTGATTTGGCAGCAACATATTTCTTAAAATCTTAAAAATATCGTGTATGATTCCAACAATATGTGACTTACTTCAAGACACGTTCTATTTTAATGTAAGAGAGTAAGTGTGTGTGGTGGGGGGGGGGGGGGAGAGAATTTATCGATACCTAATTCCTGAACCATCACGCAATTTCAGAAACGTTCGTTTGCATTTTATTTTGTAAAAGCTTTTTGCAGCTGTGCAATTTGAAAGAAATTATTTAACAATGAACCATTTTATCCCACACAATGCTGTTTTAGACAAAGTAGCATTACATTTAACTGTTTAGACCGTGAAAGCAACACACTGAAGCCATTATTTGTATTAAAAATGATCCAACAAATATTGACAAATATCAAAATGCTTGAGATCCGTTTTGTAATGTATTTACTATTCTTTTGATCAGCGAAATTAGTATTTAAAATTATAAATAAGTTGAACATATACACAATCTCATCTATCTTACTTATGATAATTACCTTATTGAACGTATATATAAACAGATGTAAACAAAATGATAGTGATTATTTCAGTTGAAACATTATCTTATATTGTTGTCAGTAAAATTTGATATTCGGTTTATATTTTCCGAGTCAACAGTAAAGGGTGACGATGCAGTTTTAGTTTTATTTGTCTCTATTCCAAATGCTTTTAGAGTATTAACATTCGCTTAAATAATATTGATGAACTTGTTAGGCATAACATTCAACTTAAAGTTCTATTATTGAAACTATTAAAGGAAAGTAAGGATAAAATGAATTGTTTCATAATGTAAAACAAGTAAATGTCATCGAAATGCCATTGGATCAATAATGACAACTACAATGAAGTTCTTCAGGGCATTTAGCTACTCAACGTTTCAATGCACAATACTACTTAGCACACTAAAATCGTTCGTATTGTTGTAAATGAAAAAAAGATAAAGATGAAAATATATTCTCCAAAGTGCGTTTATATATATATAAGATATGTATAACGTATTTATCTATTTAAATCGTATGTTCAAGTTCTCATGTTCTCGACGAGATCTGACGATATTTATAAGAAGCACGGGACACAACCAAGTCCTGAATAAAGAACATCGCTTACTCCGGTGCTAAAGGGCGCTATCGGTAGTGTATATGTCACCATCTCTCTTAAACAAACTCAATTAAACTCCATCTGATTTTTTTTCTTTTGTAGGTTGTATGTTGTAACAAAGGGTCCATATCTATGTATTAAATTTGTTCATGATGGTGATGCAATAGGCAACGCCCTTTTTGTTTTCCATACCATCAGTTTTTATGGCATTCTGTTTTCTAGACACGTAAAAAATAGACCTATGATAAAAACAACAAAACTGAGGCAACATTATTTTGTGAATATTTTCAGTTAATAGACATCAATGTAGGGGTCCTACCAGGGAGTGCAGTCGAAGGTTTCGTACGTAAACTCAACCCAAGATTATTTACGAAGTGCCAAAATCATCAAGTTAACACGACAGATAACGCCATTAAGCAACTCATGTAAGTACAAAATCTTTTTTTTTTACAAAATACATTGAGCGTGCATCATTCTGATACTGACATTTAATATATATAATGATCAATTCAATCGGCATTACAAACTATATTAGTCTTTGCGTAATGTAAAATGATAGGCCGAGAAACAGAAGCTTCATTACATAAAAGTGGAGGACTAATGGTTACAAAGGTTTTTCATACCTAATTAAAGATGTTCATTACCTACAAAAATAAAGCTGTTCATTAACTACAAGAAAACTTGTTAGAAATTGTTGAAAACTGAGAATTGTCATTGCATAAACTACAAATTTATATTCCTGTAACTAAAACATAATAATATTTATCATTTATTTCATAAAACGTTTATCATCTGATGAACATTCAAATGAGAGAAATAATAACGGTTTAAACTTTATTGTTTATCCAAGATACATATTAACTAAGAATGCCAAGTACATTTATTCCCTGGTTTTAGCGGGTTCGATAAGATGCTTTCATTGCGAACGATGAATTCCCCCGATATATTGCACTTTTGTACGTAAACTGATTATGTCAACTTAAACGCCTGCTATTTATTACTTTTTGGTTTCATAATATTTAACAGTCGCGTTATCTATCTGAGTGTGTATATGTTTAATCACGTTCATGAACAGAATTTTCATAATATTCAACAATCGCGTTATCTATCTGAGTGTGTATATGTTTTAAACACGTTCATGAACAGAATAGTTATTGTATAAGATTAGATGCAATTATTTAAAAGAAAACAGGTATAGTAGTATATGTTTTCATGACTATAGAAATGTCAAAGCATTCAGCCTCTTGTAATAAGGTTACATCTTGATCTATCTTCATCGAAGGGCGAAGACTTGTTTTAGCTTTTATATTTCCCTTTATAAACACTTCACAAATTATGTTAATTTGACCTGTTCGACCGTTTATCATATACTAGAACGTTTGTATACAATACATACTTCACTATTGGTCAGTATATTATGATAATCATTCGCTTGTTTTATATCAAATAAAATATAGCATACATATTCGATGCCTGTGTTCACTAAAAATTCTAAAAATGAAAGTCACATGACAGTTGACTGTATATAGTCATCAGCTTTTAAAGGGAGAATTTGTAATGTTTAAAAGGTGTTACATGCTTTATAGGCATTAACTTTTAAAGGGAGACGTATTGTGTTAAATAGGCATTCAAAATGCAGAATATATTCTTACCAAATATTCATATCTACATGTATATTAATATTGTATTTGGTTCTGCCAAAGCTTCTTGCCCTCAATATAAGTAAACTGATATGTGTTGGTGTGAAGTGGTAAGCTATTCTAAATACAAAACATGAATCGTTGGTATTGGACGTTGTCTAAGGCACATTTTTCATAATTAATGCTTCAATACATTAAGCGATCCTTCGGTGCTATATAAACGAAATGCGACAATACCAAATGATTCTAATAACCAAGTATGACAATACTCGATAACCAATGTGTCATTAGTTATAAAAACTCATGCATGACATTTAACTTTTTTATTGTATCTTTCCCATTTTGGCTATGTTCTAATTTACTCAGTGTTTATATACGAGTAACAATTATTTTCTTGACCAATATTGAATTGGTTTAACCGTGTTGAAGTCTAAGTTTAGCAATGGTTATTAAACTGCTTGTTTCGTCATTATTAAGAAACATTAAATATATAATGTCTTAGTATAATATTATTCCCTGTTGACAGTTCAATATTCAAATCATGTCAAATCCAACTTAACCTTATTTTCGATAAATCACCTTACCAAAGTATACAGTAATATCAGTATCAGAATGATCAGATAAAATCTACAATGTTTATGGAAATGGGTTTGTAACGTTAGAGATTCAGGGAAATCAATACATGTCCCCAAATGTGGCATAGACTTAATACAACCGCATAAATAGTCCATGGTGAGCGAAATAAGAAACAATATTTACATGCTTCATTGGTATATATGATACAATGTTACCGTTCATTTCCCATATACGCATACCGATCAATGGTACCTATAGCTACAGGCATGGTTCACTATAAAAACAGTGTTTCCTAAATACAACGAAGAGTATGCGTCAGAAATGTCACAAAAAAGATGGAATTAACACCAACTAGTTGAACATTAATGGTTGATTTTGCTGTTTAATTGTTCAACGCAATCCTACGTTTACAGCAATTAAATTACCCGAATTAAGGTGCTTGTTTAATGATAAAGAGAACAATCATGTAGAGACTGGGTGCATTTATAATATAAGTATACTTACAAAACTAAGCTAAGGACCATAATCTGTATAAATTCTACTACTAATCAAACTGTTCTGTGGAAAAACCTAGAAAACGTAGTTGAAAACAGTTATCTTTACAGTCCTAAATTAACTTAGCTTTAGAAAAGTATTTACATAGATTTTTAGAAGGAAAATATTTAAATTTCAAAATTTGCTTAAAAGAGCATTTTTAACCACAAAATAATTTTCCTGTATTAGAATAGTAAATTGATTATATGGTCAATGAATAAACACAATTTGAAAAATATCTTATATTAGGTGTAAGATTTAGAAGAATCGATTTTAGAATAGCATGCCCTTTTGTTTCACAACAAAATATATGCTTTTTATTTTGGCAATTTTTGAAGATAGAAGAATGGTCCAGTTGACTAGGGTGTTGTGGAAACGGATTTTACGAAGTTTGATATTGAAAGAGTATGGGTAAATCTTAAATTGATGAATAATTTTTAGAGTTGAGTACAATATTTCAAAAGAATAAACATTGTCAGGCAAAATATATTATCTTTTAGATATGCTTTTATTTTTGATAATGTAAACTAAAAACATATTTTTTAGTTTTTTAATATATGCATATACTCGTTTAAGCATCTTTTAACATGAATTATCAGAGCATCACCAAATTAAAATTTAAAAAAAATATACATATATCATTTAAATGACATATCTGTGGGAAATAGATAACATGTATAGTATAAAGGAATAACTTAACTTGTTGAACGTTGTTACATATAAAGAGAATGGTCCATTTACTTTCCACGCAGCGCATGTAAGTTGCTTATTACATATTATCTATGGCATCCAGTTTTATTGTTAGCGGGAAGACCCAATACCGAATCTGAACGCAGCCGCTGTTCGTATCGCATGTAACTGGCAAACATTCTCATAAACAGATTTTAGACCGAGCCGAATTGACCTGACGCGAGACGATTACCGCTCTGCCCACCTGCCACAAGACATTGTTTGTCCAAGTTAATTATATGTAGTGTTAACTTCTACGTTAGCTTGTCTAAGGAAAATGGGGGAGTATTGATCGGTCATTAGATTAACGGTCTGCGTCAGGTCAAACGTCACATACATAGGCTTCATTCCGTTACTCGCAACATCAGCAGTGAAAGGTATCTGACCTGTGGACATTGATTCAAACAGATCGGTTATGGAGAGCCATAGGTGAGGTCCTATTTCATGAGAATTCAACAAGTAATATTTAATGCTTATGTCAGCATTTTTTACTTTTTGTGTTTTTATTATATAGTATACTCATATTTTATTGACAATAATTTCCAGCAAATGGATTTTAGTTTAAAGACCCTTTACATTAGTTATAGCCCGTCCCCTAAATGTTTACACTGACATATTTAACAGTGGCTACAGAAGTCGTCATACCATAGATCATAGATGGAGTATTTAATAAAAAAAAAGTTTATTACACCTTCTATAACGCAATGATGCCCTTACTATGAAATTAAAACTACACTGGTTTCTAATTGAATGTTTATAGCTTTCCATCCCCGACGAACATGTTTTAACTTTTTTATCTACTTGTAGATATCCTGCTTATATATTGCCTTCAACATATCTCATCTGCTATCTGCTATCGGCTTTCTGCTTAACATCACTGTTTTATGTGGTTAATTATTTATAACAATACATACATGGCTATCACTAAATTACAAGATGATATAAAAAAACTTAATGTCAATATTTTGTGTGTTTTATATTTGTTTATTATTTATAATTATACTTTAATGGCTATAGCTGCATTACACGGTACTTCACAAAGATTACTTTCAATAGTGTATGTCCTTTATATTTGTTTATTATTTATAACAATACATACATGTCTATTGCTGCATTACATAATACTAGATAAATCTTAATTTCAATATTGTGTGCGTTTTGTATTTGTTTATTACGGTGAACAATACATACATAGCTATCGCTGTAGTACACGATAATACAAAAATCCTAATTTCAATATTTTGTGTGCTTTCTATTTGTTTCTTATTTATAGCAATACATACATGACTATCGCTGCGTAATATGATAATAAAAAAAAAAGTAATTTCAATATTTTGTGTGTTTTATATTTCTTAATTATTTATACCAATACATAAACGGATATTGCTGCATTAGATAACACTACGCAGATCTTAATGTTAATATTTTATGTGTTTTATATGTGTTTATTATCTTTAACCATAGTACATGGCTATCGCTGCATTACACAATGATACACAATCTTAATTTCAATATATTATTTAACCATTTTGTGATATTTCCATACGTATACCCTAAGATTCGGATTGTAAGTCATTTGTTGTTCAAAATGTATCACAAAGATTCTATAGCGTAATATATATGTTGTTATTTTTATGACATTGCAATATTTGAAAAAAATAATAAGATGTTGTTTTGGGCCGTGAATATTTCGCTTCATTAGTGCAAAAAGTGCCTTCTGTTTTGATATACACCTGTCGTGTTGTCTCTTGCATTCATGAAACAGTATATGAGAGTGGGTGAGGTATGAATTAAAGGTGTTTGTAGAGATTGTGAGTGAAAGACGGGTAAAGTGTGATAAAGGGAAAGGCAGGGAGTTATTTAGCGTTGAATGAACTTTGCTGCTCGAACACATTTTTTTTACTTTAGGATACAAGAAATAAAACAAAAACAACGTGTCAAAATAAGCTCACTCGACTACATACAAATCATTTTAAGATTAACTCTTGAACAGTTCAGTGTGCTACAGATAGTTTTCCAATGTTTTGAACCGACGTTTAATAGCCGAAAACGACCATAAGTTTGCCCATCTCTGAATCAATATTATTCAAATTTTCTCCATGATTATTTTGGAAGCAGTGGCCACACGAGGGAATATCGCTGACGTATTGACCATAAGACTTTAAGAATATCACTAAAATAAACTTTATTTTCTAAGTCGCTTTACTCAAACGAAAAAAAATCTTTCTTTTTTCAATGCAAACTCATGGAATAAAACATGGTATATTATTGTTATTTGCATTGTCGTTATAACATATTTAACAGTAAATATGCACAACGCGATCTGCCAAACAATCTGTCATAATAAGCACATTTTCATTTTAAATTAATGGTTATCTGTCAATCTACACCTCAAACAAAATACAACCTTATTAAAAATGTCCAACATCTTACAAATAGTGTACACTAAAATTCATAAATAATTAATTCATAACCAACAATTTTGACCTCATTCAACAGTATATACATCTTAAAGTACCACATGAACCTCTTTTGGCGGGTGTGGGATGATCTTTTGAAAATACGTATAAAAAACGTAAACATTCGGCAATGTAATGACCTCAAATTGAGAAGGCTTTCACATGTATCACTACTAAAATTATACCGACTGTATCGCATAAGTTCTATACTCTTGACTGAACATTACACGGGTAGGTAATCATTTGCTTTCAACCAATAATAAATACATTTCAACTGCTATGCTTAGTATAAAAAACCTCACAAATTTGCCTTAATTCAAAAGAACATTATTTAAATCTTTGTTTCTCAAATTTTAGCGGAGTTGTTTTGTAAACTTTATTTGTTGTACGACTAGACGCTACTATGGTATGTAAGTATAAAGCTGGACAAAGATCAAAAGAAGGCTATTAAGACACCCTGCAACTGTGATACATTCCAAATCGTCAAAAAGTATAGGATCAATAGTGTTTTCAAATCCTCTTATCTTTAATTATTTCGAATAGATCAACATGATTTATTCACACGTTAGAAACAACTAGAAACTAAGCTTTCTATTTCTATCATTAGGCCGAGTGGTCTAAGGCGCCGTCTCAAGATCATTTACCTCTCACCGCTATGGTCGTAGGTTCGAGTCCCGCTCGCTCCAAAAACTTTATGTGAGAAAGTTTCCAGTTACTTGCGGAAGGACGGTGGTTCTACTCAGTCTGACTCAGTCTGAGGTCTTCCTCCACCAGTAAAACTGGATATGCCATATATAACCTGAAATGTGTTGAAAATGGCGTTAAACCCCATTCAAAAAAAAAAAAAAAAAAAATCTATCATTAGTTTAAACTTATTTATTTCACATATATCGTTAAGCAATATTTTACAGTTTAATACATTTAGCTACAATACTTATGTATCCATTTTGGACTGCCCACTTATCACCAAATCTAATGTGTCCATTGCTTCATTTATGAATCTATATTGGCGGTCCGCCGGTGCAATACACTTTATCCGCATTTACTAGAGCATCCGACCCGCGATCGCAGGGTACTGAGGTTTTATCCTTCGCCATGGCTATGTGTGGAGTCCTTGAGCAAGCTATCTGTATATGCTTAGTACTGGTCCTACCCGAGAAGATTTCGAGCGTGTTTCATATTAATCGAAATAAATATGTTTAAACTTAAAGTACTAAATCTATCCAGAGAGACATTGGCTTCCACCAGTAATTAGTGTATCCTGTTTTTATAATTCTTTATAAGAATCAACGTAATCTTGTCTGTTCCAGTTAATTATAGGTTTACATTTAAAATGTGATGCTTTTAAGAAATCGTTGTCCACTTTGATTTCAAGACTAATCCCAGAATAAAAGATGAGAGAACGTCAGTCTGAGTAAACAAGTAGACATAATTGATGGTAAGTCGCCGTATACAGGAGCTTTGTGTCGTCCTAATGTGTAAGCCGGCTTTTAACTTGCTTACAAAAGGAATGCGACTCTTCACATTGGTTATAACCTCATATTACATGGTAAATACGTTACAATTTATTTGCCCTTCTGTATCCAAAATACTTGATTTTGATCCGGCTTTTCAACAGAAGTCGTTTTTCAAAGAATGGCTGGTTCCCTTTTATCAACTCTTTAATTTAGGTGTATAGCATCGTAGTAGTGAAAAAAAGAAAAAGTGATTTTGTTAATGTGATATCAAGAGAGGAGAAACTTAAGATTAATTCATTAAATATTTAAATTATGTCTATAGCTTCATAATGGCGAAACATTTTGAAGTAACCTGTTTATGTGCAATTAAGAGAAAAAATAAAATACAAATAATATAAAAAAACATCATTTATGATATCTAAAAGACAATAATTAATCAACATTTCTTCAAGTTAAAACAAGCCCTATTCAAAACAATTTTCATTAGAACATAAATTGAAAGTCTTAGAGATAAAATTAGGTTGTTATCAAGTCATTCTATCTGAACCGTTCTAAATCTAGATTACCTTTTCAACTGTATGTTTACCACTGCAATAAAATCCAAGGAGGAGTTTAGTTATTTAAATATTGTTAAAGCCATAATAAATTAATTGCTAGATTATCATCCCTGCCCGCCCCCTAATTTTTATGCCGTTCTGACTCTTCTTATTTTCATAAAAATAAAATAAACAAAAAAAAACATAAAAAATTTAAAATAAAAAGATAAAATCCTCCCCCATCCCCTTTCCATTTTTAACAAAATATTGGATGATAATCTAGCAATTAATTTATAATTGCCTAAGATTGACTGGACGATTAAAGCAATGTAATGTGTGTGTCACTTTAATATTCACATTAAAATTACATTAAAGCACCATGTCAGAATGATAAAATCGTATTTTTTATGATCTTGTTATGTGAAAAATATGAGGGGTATAGAAAAATGTATTAAGTATTTATAAGTCGCGCAAAATTTTCTAGAAGTTTTACAACAATATTTATACGCATTGATAGCTCTATTTGATACCTACACAATAGGTAAATACGTGTATCTGCTGAAACACGAGCTTCCAGAGTTATAGTTTCAATTAAGGCAGTAGTTGACCACTGTTGTTAAAATGGTCGGGAAACGAGTAGCAAATAATGAGGAAATTCGGACTTATATCAAAGACTGTACAAAACTCGATTGTTCTCTTAAAGATATTTTTTATGAACATACGGATTTATGGGTTGATGAAAGTGTTTAATGATACAGAAATTTGATTCTGGTGTAGTAGAGTCTGTTAAAATGCAGCAAAATCGGGTCGGCCAAAGACAGCAACATGTCAATAAATCGTGTTTAAAATTAGAGAAATGTGCGTGACATAGCACGTATTGCAGGTGTTTTACTATATTCAGTTTATTTCGTTCCGAGTAGCATCTTGAAAGTTCGGACAATTTACATTTACGTGGGTGCCCAACTTGTTGATTGACGACCAAAAAAAAGGACGTGTTGAGACCAGCAAAAAAAACTGCTTTAAATATTCCATTAATATAACCAAACACAATTTGCAAATTTTGTCACTGGTGACGAAACCTTGGTCCGAAAATACCCCAGCGCACACCTCTGTCCTTGTAACGGAAGTATGAGAAATTTATAGTGCTGCCACACCCTCTTACTTCACAGATATTGCCCCATTTGACACTTCTTTCCCAAATTGAAATACTTCCTCTCTGGTCGTAGATATTGGTTTCGGTAGTCTCTTGGTTCTGCCGTAAACTAGTGCCTTAATAGTATAGCCAAGTTAGCCTACCATGACGCTTTCCGGAATCCACAGACTAAAATTATTCAGGTATGGCATGAAGACATAAGCGATTTAATTAGTTATTAATGGTTAGAGGGCAAATACACAATTTATTCTGAACGCAAATACACAATACATTTTAAACACCCTTTGCATGTGTCCAGATAGAGATAGTAATCCGCAAGTTTTACTACTGAGTATTTAACAACTACTAGCATTTAACAAAATTATGAATTATTAACAATATTCTTATAAAACTAGGGATGGAAAATCTATAAACAATTACATTACTAGTTTTATAAAATATGGTTACATATATTTCACGGTTATACATTATTGAGAATTCTATAAAACAAGTATTATTAATTGGTCCTTAATTCAATATATTTCATAACATAAGAACTTCAGTAAATATCATTAATTAAATTAATTACTTTTTGAAGAAACTAAACTTTACAACATATCAAATTAATGCAAATCCATTGTTTGAGAGAAAGCAAGGTTATTATAAAGTACTCGGAATTTATATAATAATTAATTTTTAAATAAATATTTTATGATGTTTACATTAGAATTAAGCTCAGCTTTAAATGTCATTGCTATTTCAAATACCATTATACTTTAATAAGTATACATCCATAACACTGAAAATATTCTTCTGAAATTAAGCATAAACAATGTTTGTTTATAAAACATCCTAAGAGTATTGACTACCACCTGGGTCTAAAGGATACATGTAGATATTTGATTGAGTGTAATTTTGTAACAGTTAAAAGACAAAACCATGATTTTTTATATCATTTTAAGATATTTATAACAAAGTGATTTGCAACGTCGTGTGTAACTAAATAAAAAATCAACATGCTCAGGAACACAGAACTGTTAATGCATTAGCAATTACAGAGCGTATATCCATTGCCAATACGTTGGTAAATAATGCAGGAGAAAATGCTATTCCGCTGCATTAACAATATTCATTGGATACACACATGCACCACAATCACATCAGCAGCAGAAACATAATCTGTAGAGACAAAAATTGATTTTCACCATACCTCTCTATGTTCCATGTCGTCATAAAAAAGCTGCACAAAAAGCATCATATTTTTTTTCAGTATTCGTGTTCAACATCATATGTTCAAAGTGTGTATGTGTGTGTGTTTTGTTGGTTTTTGTTGTTGTTGTGGGGGTTTTTTGGTGTGGTTGTGGGCTTTTTTTGAGGGGCTATGTAACATATTTTATGTTCTAAAAGATGATTTATATATTGATTTATAATTTATTTATAAGGAAGTCCCGACCTGTTAGTTCAATCTATAAAGCTCAATTTGTAGATTAAATCTAAAAAAAAGTACTTCATCTCTTGCATAAATCACCATAAATAGTTCTCAACGACCGTTTTACGTCCGATAAAACAATTCATGAGAATAACTAACAGATATATTGAATGTCCATCCATCAAGCGATCAGATTTTTGACAGCTTTGCGTTAGCAATTTATGCCATTCTTGATCAAATGTATTATAACCTTTTTGTATCCAGGCAACGTAATTTGAGATATGTTTATTAGTTGGTGATAAAACACACAGGGGAAAGTGGATGTTTTTTTCTTATTGTATAGATACGGGAGTTGAATGTTTTAGAAAATGCTCACTACTCATTTGATATAGATGATATTTAATACAAAGCATGGCATGAGAGCGTACAGGAATATAATTTATATCACATTTGTAATTGGATAATTGGATACTTTAAATATGTGCATACTTTAATAATTCCAAATGACAAAGCGATGTGCAAATTTTGTTTTAACTAAATAATGTAAATTGTAATTGATATTTAAATCATCAATATGATATATAACCGCGATATAAAAGCCACTCGGAGCAGATTTTATATAATAATATACATTTTCAAAATTAGGGAACTCCCTTTTTAATTGTTACAGTCACCACGGTATTTTTATTTTATAATTTGGCACACTACTAAATTGGTGTTAATACAATCATTTGACAAATAAGAAGGATTTGTCGTGTACAATTAATTCATTGTATACAAATAATGGTGTATATTTTAACACATCGAATATAACTGACATGTACAGAAAACAGATATTGTACGGTAACAATTCTTACAATTTCTCTCCATCGTTGCAGAGAAATATGGGGCTTTAGTATTTAGGTATCTCTTAGATATTAGGCAAACTACAGCTAATTAATAATGTATTCCAGTCTCTGCTATTTTCCGAATCTGATATATATAACCCCAATGAAAAAACTATATGCCTTTAACTCAAGTCAAAGCTATTTGATGTTTACCAAATTTTGACATCATTTAACTTTCCCTGAAGTAAATGACCAATCAACGTGCTCAAACCTCATTGCTATGTAACGGACCCAAGCAACTGACCAATCAACGTGCTCAAACCTCATTGCTATGTAACGGACCCAAGTAACTGACCAATCAACGTGGTCATACCTCATTGCTATGTAACGGACCCAAGTAACTGACCAATCAACGTGCTCATACCTCATTGCTATGTAACGGACCCAAGCGGGAAAACTGGGTCCGTTCTACAGTTTAACTATTAATTTGTAAAATATTCTTACTTGCTTTTCAAATTTCGAAGATGCACATTTCGAACTACAATATCGTATCGTAAATTTCTTCACCTCTGTGATAACACATAGTGCAGCAAACCGAATGGTAAATTTAGTGAACAATTTGTTTCACAACATATCACCCATCAAAAAATTGTCATTTTTTTAAAATCTAAGTATCGTTATCCGATTAATATCGATAGGTGTAAAACAATGAATACTTCATATGATATTCAATAATGGAATTAAGCAACAATACACTACGTCATCATAACGCACTACCTATGTCAAGTAACATTTTATTTTTATATTAAAACATTTCATATTTTAGTTCTTTTTCTTGCAGATTTATTTATTTGCTTAAATAAAACCCAATATCTTCCAAAGAAACGCTCACATGGAAGATAAAATATTTTCAACGATTCGTCTGCTATTTCCACTATTTACGTGAGGAAATAGTGTACAAGTTCCCAAGTGATCAATAAGTTTACATTAAAACATATATCTATAATAAATACATATATCTTGGTGTAAATGTAACTGAGAAGCGCATGGTCAAGTAGTTAAGCATCGAACCAAGGATCTGAAGGTCCAGGATTCGATCCTTTCCCACAGGTACGAGTGATGTCCTTGAGCATATGCTGTGTACCAAGGAAGATTGAATTTGTTTAAATTGTATAACTCGTTCCACAATCAAAGTAAAATAAATGAAATTAAACTTACTAAAATATTTTGCATCTTCCGTACAGTGAAACCGATATTATCTAGGCAAAACCAGCTGTTTAAATGTTTGTTAGAATGTCATTATAGACTCTTCAGCCTTTTGCTAGCGTTCGTTATTTTGGCAATTTAAATAAAGTCTTACAAACAACAATATTAGGAAAATGTACAAATCATGAGAAAAAGTCAAACAGGAAACATATAGTGCATAGGATACAAATGGAAATATAAATAAAAAAATCAGTTTTATAGTTTCAATTTGTTTCAACCTGTATTAAGCAGTCATTTGCCTCAAGATGTCATTTTTGCTCTTTCCCTTTAGTGGCTTCTTATGAAGATTTGAATTACATGTAAAATAAACAGTATATGTACGACATAAACACACAAAGAAAAAAAAGTAACATAGTTCAACGGTTCGAATGACCAGTAGCAAAGACTCCTATTGGCAACTTTTACCTGGTTTACAGAAGCATCTAACCTCGCTCTTTCAGTCATTGTCACATCATAACATTTGAGTGTTAATATAATTGTATCACCGTCAGATACCTTAACTGTTTCCTAGTTCAACAGGGTGAGGTTCAAACAACTGAAATATATTACAATATTGCATTGTTTAAAATGTGTTGCTGTACTACTAAAGCATGTACGGAAACAATGTTGGTACTTAATTCCGCTGTTAACAGGCCCATTTCTCGTGCTGTCTTTATTTTTCCGCAATATTACCACTACGTGACCACGTCATACGTTTGGAAAGACTGATACCAAATTGTGAGATACTATAATCATTATTGCGAAGTTCCACTTATCTGACCCCACCATACTGTGAGAGTTATACGCGTTATATCTTGTTATAAAATATCTAACTTGAAATATCAATTTGAAATAATTGAACATATTGTTTTAAGGCTCTAGAGACATACATTTTCAAGTTGAGAGGATGTTGTTAAAAGTATTATGATTGTGGTGGTAATAAAGAAACGTAAGTATAAAATACAATAATAGTAAGTTTGATATGAGGTAAAAAAAACATTCTGATCCAATCCTACGTTATTGTTATTTGAAATTAAAGTAACTATATTGTTATAGGCATAGTACCACCATTTGAAAAAGGAAGTGCTTCCGTGGGGTAGTCGCATAATGGCGGTTATAAATAATCCTCGTTTCTTCTTTTTTAAAAATGCATATTCCTTATTTTAATGCTCTTTTTTTATTTAAATGGCATTATTGATGTATTTTGAACATTTTGATAGCATTGTCATGTTTGAATTGTGAATTAAAAAAAAAAATTGATGCTTTGAAATTAGGGTATGATTACATGATTTCGGAAGTCTACTTTCACTTTGTCAACAGTGTACACACTGAACAAAAAAAAAATCTCTTATATGACACATGACCCCTACTTTTCTCATCATACTTTGATAGTGCAGATGTTGATAAATAGAAAAATGTAAGTTTCACTTCTTTCATTTGGGTCTCTCTATGAATGACAAGCCTTCAAACTTTTATTATTTACTATAGAATAAAGAACAAAAATCAATGGTGGGATTACACCTATATTTTTACTGAAACGTCTATGTGATTGATGCCTTTGTCGATATATACCGGAGTAGACATATGGTTGTTCTTGTCTTTATGATGACAACACCATATAGCAGAAGCAATGTATAGCCTTAAATAGGTTGAAAATGGCATTGCATACCATTAAAACATAAAACATCTTAAGTATGGCATTTCAAACTGCTTTACTGTGAATTAATTATGTGTATTCTATATTTTTTGTATGGTTTACATTCATGATTTTTTTATTTTTAATTTGTCCTGGCACCATATTTACTATACTTCATAATTATTATACATAAACATTCTATAAATTGCACAGACCTTTGAATATATAAAAACGCATTTTAAAACGTTGAATGAAACACACTCTTCCCACACTCATACGGTTTTCGCATACACATAGCTTTCGGCTGGCAAGCGAGTGAATTTCTAAAACTAATTAAAACTAGTACATGTAATTAGTAATTATTTCATGCTCTGTGTTAACCTGTAAAACTGTATGTCTACACTAATTCAGATTAAAACTTTATAAATGTATGTCCATACCAGGTCAGATTTAAAATCCATCATGTGTGTATATATCGACTCCGAATAACGAATGAGTATACTTATTGGTGCATCATTCGAGTTCCTACGTATGACATATTTAGTACTTGAACGTTCGTAATATTGTTATTGTTTAAATGTCCAAGTGTCACATCTAACATATGTTTATTTTTTACTATAAATACTATGTTGAGTTAAAAAAAAAAAAAAAACATGTCGGTTTCGGACATATGACAATTGTTAGTTATAAGTAACAAACAAAACAAATATGTAGAATATAGCTAAAATATTTGAACATATATATGTATGTATATCAATGATACTATGTGTGTTATGTATATTCTCTGTTATTTGTGAGTGTTTTGTAACCCACCTAGTATAAGGCAAAAAACATGTATATGTTATGCTGAATAAAAATATTGAAATGAAAATATTTAACCAACCAAGCTACGTGAAACACCTGTAAGCGTTTTTAACAAATTCAGATACGTACAACATCTGCTAAAGTTTTAACCAATTAAGTGACAAATAACACCTACTAACGTTTTAACTAATTAACCTACGTAAAACACATGCTAAGGTTATAACCAATTAAGCTACATGTAATACACGTTTATTATTAAACCAATCAAGCTACGTGCAACACCTGCTAACGTTTTAACTAATTAAGTTACGTTTAACATATGGTATAGTTTTAACTAATTGAGATACTTATAATCCATGTTAACGTTTTAACCAATTAAGATACTGATATTATATCGAGGGCTTTGTACAAGTATACTTAATGTTTTGGATAGTAAGCTCTCAATATGTTTATAGCGTTGTACTTGATAAATCTTTGTAATATACTTGTTAAATGCTTACTATTCAAGGAAGAGTATTGATTTTTCATCACATTGATTTTGTGTTTATTGCTTATACCATCCACGTTAGTTTTTGTTAACAATTCATGCTATATTTGACCTTGATAATTGTTTAGACATTTACACTCCTTGTGTCCCATATTTATTGTTAAACCACTCACGCTACATTTGACATTTGCTTATTGTTCAGATGGTTAAGTTTCGTTTGTCACACATAAATTGTTAAAACACTCAGACACGATAGTTTTGACATTTGACAATTGTTCAGATGTTTAAATTTCGTTTGTAACATATTCATTGTTAAACCACTCACGCTATGTTTGACACTTGACACTTGTTCATACGTTTAAATTTCGTTTGTAACATATTCATAGTTAAACTACTCACGCTATGTTTGACACTTGACACTTGTTCATACGTTTAAATTTCGTTTGTAAAATATTCATTGTAAAACCACTCACGCTATGTTTGACACATAACACTTGTTCATACGTTTAAATTTCGTTTGTAACATATTCATTGTTAAACCACTCACGCTATGTTTGACACTTGACACTTGTTCATACTTCTAAATTTCGTTTGTAACAAATTCATTGTTAAACCACTCACGCTATGTTACACTTGACACTTGTTCATAAGTTTAAATTTCGTTTGTAACATATGCATAGTTAAACCACTCACGCTATGTTTGACACTTGACACTTGTTCATACTTCTAAATTTCGTTTGTAACAAATTCATTGTTAAACCACTCACGCTATGTTACACTTGACACTTGTTCATACGTTTAAATTTCGTTTGTAACATATTCATTGTTAAACCACTCACGCTATGTTTGACACTTGACACTTGTTCATAGGTTTAAATTTCGTTTGTAAAATATTCATTGTAAAACCACTCACGCTATGTTTGACACATAACACTTGTTCATACGTTTAAATTTCGTTTGTAACATATTCATTGTTAAACCACTCACGCTATGTTTGACACTTGACACTTGTTCATACTTCTAAATTTCGTTTGTAACAAATTCATTGTTAAACCACTCACGCTATGTTACACTTGACACTTGTTCATAAGTTTAAATTTCGTTTGTAACATATTCATAGTTAAACTACTAACGCTATGTTTGACCCTTATCACTTGTTCATACGTTTAAATTTCGTTTGTAACATATTCATAGTTAAACCACTCACGCTATTTTTGATACTTGACACTTGTTCAAACGTTTAAATTTCGTTTGTAACATATTCATTGTTAAACCATTCACGCAATGTTTGACACTTGACACTTGTTCATACTTTTAAATTTCGTTTTTAACATATTCATAGTTAAACTACTCACGCTATGTTTGACACTTGACACTTGTTCATACGTTTAAATTTCGTTTGTTACATATTCATAGTTAAACCACTCACGCTATGTTTGACACATGACACTTGTTCATAGGTTTAAATTTCGTTTGTAACATATTCATTGTTAAAAAACTCACGCTATGTTTGTTACTTGATAATTGTTTCTAGTAATCGGTCATGCATTAGACCTTCGTGTATCACATATAAATTGTTAAACCAGTTTCACAACATATAACGTTTGGAAATTTCTTAGCTCTCCGAGCTACATTGCCATATTTCGATGGTCTGATAACTAATTCTCTGATATATATGTTAATTAAATTGCTTAGCTTATACTCCAATCACATTATCACACGTTAACTATTGATTCAAGCATGTTATGTATGGCAATATACCAATTGTCTAAGCACTGGTACTGTGTATAACAAGTGTTAACTGTAATGACATTTAAAATTCGTATGCATTTAGTCAATAACATTTTATTGGAATTCGTGATACAGTTGAAGCAGACTTTAAATAAAACATTGTTTAAATGTTTAACTTGTTAATCACGACTTCAATTTAGATTCTATCAATTGCGTATACCTATAATTTAACAGCTTGTTACAACAACATGCAGCAGCAATTGAACAGTTCCAATAGTTTCGTATGAATCATTACTTTCTTCACAGTTGTACTTCACTTTAACTTCAACTTTTGTTTAAAACATTCTATCTCCACGATCATTTATTCAAACGCTGAACTTCATTTTACATAGTAAAATATCTATTTTAAACAGTTTTGATAAAACACATCTAGCCATGCATTGTGTTTGTTTTCAGAAATAATAACCTGGATGCTTACTTGGGGGACTACCCTATTCTAGACTATGCAAGAGCTAAACTGGACCCTGACTGCGCATTGCGGCTTTTAACACAAACGTTTGGGGAAGATGGTTACGGCATTGCACTACCAAAAGGATCCCCACTCAAGGTAAGACTTAAATGCACGTATATGGATATTAAAGCATTGCTTGCGACATGAGAGAGCTACAAGATGGCTCTGACACTTAAATTCACAATTCAAATCGTATTCTGTTACCTCTTGTTATACATTTCAAATTGATAATGCTGAAATTATTATCAGGGTTAAATGCCAAAGGCACAGACTTGTTTGACGATATTATCCAGTTTTTGACCACCAAAGTCATCATACATGACAGTGACTATTTTTTATTCGTCAAATTTCTTTCTTTTTATCATAACTTTTAAATATGCTACAAATCAAACATTAGAATATATTGTTGGCGTTGTATTATATAATTACAGTAATAGATATCAAATTGGGATAATGCATGAGTATTTAATGAACCAGGTTATCAGTTCTCAAAGTACATTTATTCTATTATATGTCATCAAGTGATTTCTATGAAATATTTTTGTCTCATGTTGGGGTAATTATTATTGATATTATTGCAAGCAGCACACAATGGCATAATTTGACGCCCTTTTTAAGAGAGTTATATTAACAATACATAGCACCACATACACACTACTTAACTTGAATTACCTCCCCTAGCATGCTGGTTTTCCATGTTTGTTCTTTGTTCTGTGTATTCACATTGAAAAACAACATGGCGCACGCTTTGTGCAGAGAATTAACATAGCTTGGCAGATTGTATTTACATTTCTCGCCATATTCCTGACAGGTGTCTAATATTTCACATGTTGAGGCAAATTTGTTAGAATTGTTAACTTTATTCACAACTAGAGTGCGCATCCTGTTTGAATGAAGATGCAATTTAAACGACTGCCAAACGCATGATGTTCTATCCTGATATATGTTCATCGTGCGTGCTATGATATAGTAAAATAGGAATTAACAAACAAATGTTTACGATAGGGAAAACCTTGTAAGCATTCTTCTGAAGGGTAACACAAATTCAGTTCCATTGTGATCGGTATGAGGTAATCACTTGTAAATGCTTTCGACGTCAGTTTACGAAAACCATTGTCTTCTTCATGTATGATGCCAATAATTATATTATTCTGTTACTAGCGAAGCTATTCAACTTTTTCTCTTAACCCAAGGCGCCTCAGTAGCCGTATGATTTACTGTCCCGCCAGGAGGCTTATGACGGCTCGGTGAATGGTTCATTATGTTTTTCTATTACCGAAAACTATTACGTAAACTGCGTTATTACTGAGATAAGCGTTTAATGATGTAGAGTATGAGACTTTATTGAGTAGAGCGTGGCATGAATGTCTGGTAATATAACTGTAGTGTTTGCCACAGTTCATCAGAAAGAGTTAACTCACTGTGGTACTTATTTGTTTAACGGTCTTGAACACACAATAGACTGTTGATATGCTTGTCTGAAAATAACCCTCAATGTGTTTAAGTGTTTAAAGAACACGTGGCAATGTTGAAGTCGAGTTTTATTTAGGTTTTACGCTTCAAATCGATCTTAATACCCTGGCATACACACATATGAAAATATCAATCTCTAAGCAATACTATATAAATCCCTTTATTTAAGAAAGTATTAACATGTTTGATAATATTAGTGAAATAATGTTAGTTAAGATAATACGAATAAAAATTCCTAGAAAATATGAATTGAGTTTACCTTTGAATATTTTAATAAAAAAAAAAGTAACTGAAGAAAATATAATATGTGTTACAGGTTTAACATACCGAGGAT
Organism: Panopea generosa; assembly: GCA_029582155.1. NCBI lineage: Eukaryota > Metazoa > Mollusca > Bivalvia > Adapedonta > Hiatellidae > Panopea > Panopea generosa. The sequence continues at coordinate 19,350,958 of CM055901.1, read as the reverse complement.
ATGCGAAATAGGATGCATTTTGTACATTTCATTAAATATGGCTATTTCCAAAAAAAATAATGAACGAAAATTAAGGGTCTGTCTGCACAATGAGTTTTCGAATATCATATTAACGCCAAGTCAATTAATAAGTATCCGAAATAGATATTAAGTAAATGTTATTGAAATTGTCGTGTGTCCCTTTAAACAAAACACGAAACATTCCTTTAAATGTCTTGATATGTATATATTGAACACAAAATTGTTATAAAAACAATTATATGTATACATGCAGTTTGAACCATCGATTCTAAAATGACACAGAGTTGCCTAGAAATCTGGTATCAGCAGCAAAATTGCAGTGGTAATTCTTAGAACATTGACCATTTAACATATGGTAGGTAACAGTAAATCACTGCAATACAAAGCTCGGGAAATATAAGAAAAATAGAAAACTTCTACCTCATTCATCTGTATGTCTGGAGTATTCAAAGAAGATATTAGTGGTGGTGTGAGTCCTTAAAAGTAAAAACCTCCAAATATAGCTTTAGTTCAAAAATGATTAATATCCAGAGGTTCCAATAATATGATAAGTATCCAATATTTTCGAATTTAATTATATATCGTGTCATTGGATATTGATAATCAAAGTTGCAGAATAACACTTTATATCACAATAATATATAATTACTTTACTAACCTATTATGCTATTTTCATAATATCATGGACGTTTTTCTTGAAGAATCTACAATTTTAAAGTCAAATTTACTGTAGAACAATCACAATCAGGAAGATTCAAGCTTACGTAAATAACCAAATTTAGAAATTCTAGAACTTGGTGTCCTTGAGCAAGACACTTATCTGCATACGCTCAGTACTGGTTCTAACCAGGAAGGCTTAGACCTTATTTCACAGTCGAAGTAAACTCAATAAGTTTAAACTAACATACCTTGGTAGGCCCACGCATGTGAAAAACTTAACCAGAGCTTTATAATGTTTTAGCTTTACGTAATAGAATTACTTATGAAATCTATGAATATATACTGATTAGTATATGCACACATACTAATATATATACAATATATACTAGTATATGCACACATACATGTACTGGTCAATATATACCGACTAATATATGCACACATACATGTACTGGTCAATATATACTGATAAGTATATGCACACATACTGGTCAATATATACTGACTTGTATATGCACACATACTGGTCAATATATACTGATTAGTATATGTACACATACTGATCAATATATACTGATTAATATATGCACACAAACATGTAATGGTCAATATATACTGACTGGTATATGCACACATACATATACTGGTCAATATTTACTGACTGGTATATGCATACATACATGTACTGGTCAATATATACTAACTAGTATATACACACATACATGTACTGGTCAATATATACTGACTAATATATGCACACATACTGATCAATATATACTGACTGACTGATTTAGTTTTAGGCAAAAGATGCAAAATTATATAATAACTCGACATGATTGAATGTTTTACCAAAGGCAGAAAATGGTATTTAAACAGAGCTTCCATAATATTTTGATTGTACGTCCCTACCATTTGAAATGTATGATATGACCTTTAATATTGTGAACTTATTTAAAGGTTTCGAACAATAAAAGTGATTAAAATCTGGTAAGTCTTATTCACTGCAAAGTGATCTGTCTCAAGAGCAAACTGAGAATTACATTCAAGTCAATTTTATGGGTGCGGGCATAATCATCAGCCATACATGCTGTATCTACTAACATTTTATTGAATATCAACATTGATTCATCTTTTTAAAGTTCATATATATGTATAGTTTCGACCCTGATATTCCAGATGTATATATATTTTCAAACCTGACAGTTTATATGTGTGTAGATTTCCGACCTTGATATTGCGTATGTATATATGTTTTAAAACCTGATAGTTCATGTATATTTCCAAACCTGATATTTATTAATGTATATTTCGCTTAGCATTGTCTTATGCTCTCACGTACTTTAATTGTTGCTTTTAAAAAATGAATTATTTGACCTTGGGTATAAGTTCATCGGTATTTTATAGCGGGTTAATATTATTTCTCCATCAATTACAATCTCATACAGGGGCAGTTAAGATAAGGACATGATGCTGATACTGTTCATTACAAGATTATGCAAAGTGATGAAGGAACACAATATATGAATAAAAGTGATCGGATAAATTAAAGCAGCAGAATGTCCCTTTTCAGTTTAATCTGATCAAGTTTATGTCGGATCAGAATTCATAAGTTAACAGTCTCTTGTCAATAAGAAATTGTAAAAAGGTGTTTCCTTTTTTTAAAAATCTTGTATTAGTGTTTTATAAACAGTTTTATTTACAGATGTATTTACAGTTTGTATGTTACAGTTTCATCCATGAGGAATATCTTATTCTTGTGCAGACGGTATAATTACGTTTTGCAATTGAATAAAACTAGTTTGAATATGTTATTGTTTTCTCAATAGAATATCTGCTATTCTTTGTAAACAATAAAAAATAACGTTTCTGCTTTTCTTGATAAACGACAAAACAACGTTTTTTCAACTGAGAAAAAAAGAGAAACTTTGAGATCTGCGAACATGCATATATAGAATCGTCAATCGACATAAATAATATACACGTAGCCAATCCAGATGTTTTAACCAAGTTAATGATACTTTCGATTAATGTATTTGACAACGAAAGTAGACCAATTACCGATTGTTGTGTTCTAACGTATTATTAGTCGACGGTAAAACACCTATTTAAGAAGAGAACAATAGTGTAAGCTATATTTCAGACACCACTGTCCAAGAAAATCCAAGAATATCACGAGAGCGGTTATATTGAAGATCTCATCGACGTCCACTTTGCAGACTCGCAATGTTACAAGCAGCGGATAAAACAAGAGGATTCTCGACTAGAAGTTCAACACCATGCCGGAAGTTTCGTCATGCTTTGTGTTGGATTTATCGTTGGCGCCCTGTTATTGTTGCTAGAGCATGCGATATTCAAATGGCTGGTTCCTGTATGCCGTGACATGTCGGGTAACAGTATATGGAAAAGCGTTCATCTGATGTTCTTCAGCCAGGTAGACATTCATACATCAATATAAATTTCCATATTTCATTATGTTACAAACCAATTACTCATATACAATAGGACTTCGTTGGCTCGAACACGGATGGCTGGGAAACCACATATGTCTCTAACTACTTATCTAGTCCCGGCCAAATTCCTATGCTAACACATTTACATGCATGGTATTTTGTTGAACAATACTTGGCTCGAACTATTTTGTCCAGTCCCGTCGAGTTCGAGCCATCGAAGTTCTGCTATACGTTTTTGGTATTCTTACATTAACATTGTCAATTTCAAACTCAATTGAGAATAACAATAGTTTAAATAATCTGGATATTATTTAAAAATAACTTATTTTGTGTATGCCCCTTTAGAGTGACATCAAACTATTCGAGGATGTGCCAGGATAATTGTTTATCATTTTATGTATATTTCTATCGTTTTGATAAATTAATATTCAGTGAGAGTAGAGGGTGGGGTCTCTGCCCGGGTCCTGTGTTTACAATAAGCTCTATATTAACCCCAAACGAAAAAGCAGGGAACTCCATGACTGTCTCACAATTCATAGATATTGGACGCTCACTAAACTATGACTTCATTCAAACTGTCAGTTGAAGCAATTGACCAATCAACGTGCTCAAATGAGGCTTTACCAACATTGCTATTTAACGGACTCAATCGGAAAAGCTGGGTCCGTTCTACAGTTTACTATAGACCCGAGCTAACAAAACATGTACAATTTTCACAGCATACATAATAAAACTGATAATACACAATTCCTAGTCTGGGTTAGGACAAAGCTGTCTCGATTGGGTCCGTTTAATAGCAATGTTAGCATTTATAACACATGTATTGTTATATATGGCATATCAAGTTTTATTGGTGCAGGAGTATAACTGAGCATAGCCACCGTCATTCCTCACGTAAAAGGCAAACTTTCGCACAAAGTGTTTTGGAGCGAGCAAGACTCGAACCCACGACATCAGCAGTGAGATGTATGTGGTCATTAAACGACAGCGCCTAAACCCCTCGGCCACGGAGGATGTTTCATTAAGAAAGAAAATACGTCAATATAATAAAGCTAGCATACAAATCATTTTTGTGTATTCTACTATTTGTAAGTAAGTAGTTCATTACCAACGACACTGAAATGACTGACAGCGACTACGCCAGGGAATTCAAGTCTGAATTTTCAAAAAAATTGTTGTCCATATTAATTAGATGATAAATGTCTATTTTCAAGCGTCTTTGTCATTTGGGAATTGTTCGTTTCTGAATATGTGCGTATGTTTCTAATAGTTATGAAGATAAATATAAAAATGGACCGGTATAAGTGATTATAGCGTTATTCTCAAGATACGAAATATGATTTACAACTGAACTTAACACTTTCTAATATGGATTATGATTTTATTGATAAAACTTGACCGGCAAGGTCATGAGCTTGTGTCACATAACTATACCACGTTTAATTACGCATGCATATAACAGGATAAAGTTCTTATTATTACTTCGTTTTAATTTGGACATATTGTTACAACCTGAAGTGGTTTCTCTTCGCGAAGTAATTCAACCAATGCATATATGTAATTATTGTCTCCGTTTGGGTTTATGTTTTATTGAAACAAATTCTAACATAGATCTCTAAGGACCAGTCAACTCATCATTTCCGTTGCTGAGTGGTCCAAGGCGCTCTCTCATTATCGCTTACCTCTCACCACTAAGGGCATAGGTTCGAATACCATTGCTACAAAATAGTTATGTGAGAAAGTTTGCCAGATACTTGCGGAAGAGGACACTGGTTCTCCACATATCCATTCTGAGGTGTTCCACCACCAATAAACTTTATATGCCATATATAACCTGAAATGTGTTGAAATTAGCGTTAAACCCCATTAAAAAATGACACAAGTGCAAAATAACTTTATAAAGTGACACTATGGGTCATTGCCCATAAACGAAGTATATCAGAGTTTTTTCTAGACTTAGCCTATAAGTATATATATACACTGAGTTCTTATTACAAAACGAATTTATATTAAAACATGTCAATACAATATCTTGAAAGGGGATTCACTATTTAAGTATTGTCATACGCACCCATGTTCGACTATAATAAATGTCCTGCGTTTGGTGTGACGTATCAAATATGTAAAACATGTATGTAAATGTCATCATAGTGCAACTATAAAAATCTGTATGATTAAAAACAAATGAAGAAAAAATCTTCATTTTAAAATGTTTTATTCATATTTTTAAAACTAACATGGCGCCAATAGTACTATAAAAGAAAACAACAATGCCGCCAATACGAATGTAAACAGTAATAATTAGATATCAATATGTCCATATGGTGTTCATGCAAAGACCATGTATAGCCATGAATAAAATCGATTTCACTATTACCTCATTTCCCGTTAACCCTTTATAAATATACATACAATATACAGATGTCAAATATATAAATAGATGACAAAACTCAATAACCAAGAGTACAATGCAATTAACTAGACGTAACATAAAATACGCTTTTTTTTCATTAGGGAAAAAATTCTCGTATTTAAATATTTTAAAACATTTGTAAATTATCTGAATAAATGAGATGTCAAAAACTGTAAAATTTTACAGTACAAACTTTAGAGAGAAAATAAACAATTATACATTACTTGTTTTTTAAACGTTCACCACATAAGTGTCAAATAATATGATCGAGGGACATGTTCCATTTAGCTATTAAGAGGGTTGTTCTATGCGTGCTACGGATACAGTGATATAATATATGTTACATAGTTATGTATGAAGAAGTTTCAAGACGGTTTTAAATCAGCATGTTCCGCTCGGTTGATTGTTTTAATGAGTCATGGTCTTTTGTGCAAATTATAGTAGCCTCTTTCATGTGTAAAATGTTAAATCTTCACTTTTCTAGTGACACCACAATCGAGCGTTAAATACCCACATCTCTTACTCTCATTGGTTCACCGTGTCAAAGCGGGCAGCAAAAGGGTGCAATACCTGTGCCAAGGCGCAATCTGGGGGTAGTTTGTAATAGATACATAGAATAAGAATTATTTGAATTTAAACTATACAGAGAAGCCTATCAATGTAAATAATGTGTTAACATGGATAATATTTCTTATTAGATATTATAACAATTGACTTACTGTATTTGAAAAATAAATGCAGTTTAATAGATTAAGGATGTCTTCCTTTTTTTTGGACAACTTTAATATATCAAAGTTGTTCAATGGTTAATAGCACCCTCATGCCCCTGGCTCGAGCCTAAGAAGGGTTTTCTATTTTAAAGCATCACATAATGAGCTGTATAATTAAAAAAAAAACAGAAATAATAACAAACTTGAGTCAACGTTTAAATGTAGAATAAAGTAGGCACTTTATGCTACAAAAGCGTAAATGCTGTGCAATACTTTAACATCTTAAACATCAGCTTAATGTCAAATAGAACATATACCGCCTCTCACATATCGATCATGATGGCCTGATAAAACATGTCATATTGGTAAATAACAGTTTGAACCAACAAATCCGTTTTGTTAACAAATTCAATAAAACTTTCAAACAAATTAACTTATTGGTAGATTGGTGAGATCTTGTTATTTGGCCTGAGTATTCATGTAACATTCCTTCGAGGTAATTATTGTGTTTTTTTCCCTTTAAATCTCCCAATAGTGTTACAGCACTTCAAGTTTTATATTAGTTTAACAAGTTTGTACACGTGATGAAACTGTAATATATTTATAATACGTTCTGTATCTTATTTGTGTATTGTTATTTTTAGGGACCAATAATCAGATATCTGACTGCCAAAATAGCAGTCCAGATGCCCCATTACTTACATGAACAAACTCAATAAAACCGAGTCAGCTACTTTCCTCTTTTTGTTGCTTTCCAAGAGATCCGTTGTCATTTATATTTCTCGTATAGCACTCTATTTATTTTACAACAAGAAAGTATCGAGTACATGCAGCTTCCTTCAAATTAAAAACGATATTACCTTGGTTTTCCCTCTCTCTAACGTGTTCTAAACTTCCTTTTAAATTTCAGAAAAGTATATTGAGTATTTTCTCAATTTGTGTTAATTGATTTCTGATTGTTTTTTCTCTCTCTTTGGTATTTATTTTAGAAACATTCTAAGAATATTTAAACAAAAAAAATCACAAACACAAAAGCATCTATTATTTATAAAGCATTAGCAAATTGTTAAATAAAGTTATTTAGAACAATTGCACGAAACAGTCACTAATATGGTACTACCACAAATCGTATATTGAAAATTTAGTCTCGTAAAAACGATTTTCTAAACTCCTTCCGTATTCATACGCGTTTACTATACAGAAGATAATTAAATTTTCATTCTTACACTTTACTTTAGGGGCTTCTCATACTTAAGAAAAGTCTTTTTTATAGTCAGGATTGAAAAAATAAGGATTCAATTTGTTGTTTTTTTCTGTTTTTTATGCATGACTTTGTGTAAAGTATATCGAATCATGCACAATCTAAACACATACATAAAAATAATAAATAAAAATAATCCTATAATATATTAATACCTAATTTTGAATCATTTTGTTCCTTGGAATTGAAGTTATCGAAATATCGATGACCAGTCATTTGAAAGTTTTTTTTCAAAATGTCCCCCACCCTGATAATTGTTATTGGGGGTAAAGTACTGCAATATTATTGCAGCTACCGATTCTACAAGATTGTTCCCTTCAGTTGTGAAATTTTGTGACATTGTCTTGAAATCGAATTAGTGAGAACTGTAAATTAATCAAGTAATGAATAATTCAGCGATAACGACGACTGTAATCATTGAATGGAAGATTGGATAAGATATATAAACAAATATATTAAGATATGTACTTGATAAAATGTTGTATAGATAGTTTAACCTTCCTTTGAGTTTGCAAATGATATCATATATATACTGATCTTGAGATAAATAGTAATAAAACTAGTTTTTCCTACGTAGTAGTTTTCTTTATTACGTAAGTCCCGTGGGTATATTAAAAAAGTAAAACAAGATCAAACTTTGACATCAATTTTTGATATTTACTATATATAGCATACATCAATATATAATACATACAATATCTACATGTATAACTACATTTAACTTACTTGAAATAAAAACCTTTTTCAAAAATTATATAAAAGAAATTTTCAAATAAAATCAATATTCATATTCTAACAACGTGATTTTGCCGGGCCAGGTTACTCAAAGTTTGACACTTCTGACATTCCAGGGGTCGGGAGTTCCTACCCGACCATATTATCTGTGATATGATTGGTTATGAATTTCCGATGTTTATATTTATTGACCAATAAACACTGCCTCTTTGAAGCACTGTGTCCCCCTTGTATGCTATCATTTGCAAGCTTCGTTTCAGTTAACATTTACAGTTTTAAATCTTTATTTTCTAGTATTCGTCTCAATGATGACCTTTTGATTACTTTGTTGAATTTAACTTTAAAATCAAAGTATGTAGAACGTCATCGTTTTTGTTATATATACACCTAGTGTAATGTGTTCCTCCTCATATTGACCCTGTTTCTAAACATAAACCTGTTGACTCAAGTATAACGTATTCAAAACATGCAACAGTGGATCTTATGAAACTATAGCGTGGTTATCCACAATTATGTCATTTGTCTATTTTGGATATTACAGATGGCTCAAAGTAGCAATTTATGTTATTTCATTTGTAATTTATAAAAAAATGTCAGGACAACCCATTATTTTCTTCACTCTAAACTTACTTTAACTCAACGAAGATATGTACAAAACATATATCATAAGTCCAGCACGAGATGTAGTATTCAAAGTTCACAGGCACCGAAACAGCATAATATATATACATAGCCGATAAGTAAAATAACCATACTAATACGAAGTATATGGATATAGAGCAAGTGCCAACAGAGGTCAACACCTTTGAACGGCCAGTAACAAAACCCACAGATTCAACCAGCTTTACGAGTGCATCCAACCTCGCTTTTCCTCTTCCGATTTGTAAATTTTAACTAAGTTCTGAGTGAAAGTACAATGATATTGGCAGGTTTAAAAAAATGTCAAAAAACATATATAATCCATTAATATGACAAGTCGTTCTCCCAGTTGAATTTGCAACTTTGCTTGAGAGTGTAATGCCATCTGCAAAGAGAAGCCTTTTAGATATAGAACCCAACCAAATAGAAGAAAATAGCTGACTCGATTTTTTAATCTGTTTATGAGGGGTTCATTCGATAGGCACACTCCTCATAACCCCTAACACCGGCTAAAGTAGTATTCTGTTCTCAGCTATACTGACCTTGCTTAATGATTCCGTGGAGTCAGTCAAAGTAACAACACTGAGACAAAGTTCGGGCGACATTAATTTTGTTTAATTGACGGGAACCTTTAGTGCTAAAATGTTAACGTAATGATATTATTATATAAACTAACCTATTTTCCTTCAATGTGGAGATGGGCTATAGTATTGTCTTTTAATTTGACGAATTGTTTTCAAGTTTGAGACGAGTTGTCTTCTAGACGATTTGTAGTGTGGATGATTGTCAATTATTCCTTTAATATAATTAGATTAATTTTGATTGAAACGATATCTCAAGTATTGCAATTAACATGATAATAAGATGAACTGATTGTGTTCAATTTGACAAGATGACAACAATTCGCATGCTGTCCTGACTTCTATTGTGTATTTTAGGGCATTATTTGTTTTGCGATGTTTTGTGTGGAACATGAAAGAGCTATTGTCAATGTTTTTGAGTAACTGAATACATTAATTAGACGGCGTTGTAGAGCGTTGAGTTACTTTTTGTTTTAATAGTTTGTTGTCCAGATCCACTTATCCACAAATTCAACAAGTATATAAATTCTAAAGATAATACAGTGCGTCTGGTTTGAACTTTATATATTGATAAGCTTAACAGTTAGTTAATATTAATTTATCTTATCTTTTTTTATGAAGTAAGCTAACTTGGGTACTGCTTTTCAGAAGCCATCTGGTCGAATCTGGGACAAAACCCACATCTGAGCGATCAAACATAATTTTGATTTCTTCATTATTCATTTTGAGATGAAAATGTTTTTAAAGGTTAGCATAAATCCATTTTCAAGGGACGCATGGCAATTTATTTTTAATTAAACACTATTTCTGAAAATTAGATATCTACATAACGCATGTGTAAAGTTGATATTATGCAGATCCCTAAATCCGATTCTTTTTGTAATTTAGCATTATATATACAATTTTGTCATATTTGTGAAACTCTGTAACAAAATGTATACATTTCTTTTATTTTGTTTTTATCAATTTCTTTTAGTCAAATAGAAAAATACACAAAGAAATATTATTTTTAATACCTTTACTAATAATAAGTGACACCACTGAAAGCTTTCAATAATTTCATAAAAATTAAGTTTCAGACAATAATACTTTGTTATTGTTACAACCATATGGTTCTACGTTAGGGTAAAAAGATTCACCTGATTTGTAAGTAAAAGTAATTTCAGAATTTTAACTTTTCATCCCTGGAAAACCACTAGGGGATTGCGAGAGGTATTCGATGTCAAAACGAAACTATGCAAAAAACTACCATACAAAACAAACAGGAATTGAGTAAATCTTTTAACAAGATCATGTGAAAACAACTGCATCCAAAGGTTTGGATATATCAAATGAAAGAGATTGAACAAGAAACATAATTGTCACTTAATTAAAACAATTATTTCATAAAATCTTTAAGTGCGATATTATAGAGTTATAGCTAAAAAATAAGAACATGTATGTTTAAGAAAATATTTCAAAGAACTCGGGTCACCACAACAGAATTAGCAAAACCCACTATAATGTTAACTAATTATAATGATATTCTTACATACAGAAGAAAAGACAACTGGGGTTACTATTGCAGTATGATCGGTAGCAAAACCACCACTGAATTGGGGAGCACAAACTCACAATATGAAACGAGATAAATGAACAAAAGTAATCAAAGCTTGCAATAGGAACAGCAGTATAAAAAAATAATGTTCAAATACAAGGAATGATGTACGTAATGTACACGATGGCTTTGTAGAACTTGTAACCATTTATAAGTGTATTCCATTTCCTGATGTCTTTGCTTAAACTAGGAAACACGCGCATCGTCCACAATTCATAGCACACTAGAATGTTTGGCAGTTATTGTGGTCTTGTTCAAGCTACGTAAAAATATATAATTAAACAGATAACTGTTACATGATACTTTTATTCACATTTTAACAATATTGTGGTTAATATAGAAAAAAGGATATATTACTCACTACATTTTTTGTAGGATCAGCATATACCCATCGCTCTATATTTACCCTTCCACATATAGCAAGTAAGGTCCTCCATGACCGAGTGGTCTAAGGCTCCGTCTCATGTTCACCTACCTCTTATCGCTAAGGTAATAGGTTCGAGTCCTGCTCACTCCAAAAACTGTATGTAAAAAGATCGCAGGTTACTTGCAGAAGAATGGTGGTTCTAACGATTCATTCTGCAGTCTTCCTCCATCATTGAAAGTGGATATACCATATATAACCCAGTCTATACCGTAAGCTCATATCTTCTGAATCAGGTATATCAATACCCAATTAAAAAGCAGGGACTTCTATGCCTGTCACACAATTCATAGCAAGTGAATGCTTACTTAACCGTGATGTAATTCAAACTTTCAGTGGAAGCAACAGACCAATCAACGTGCTCAAACGTGGCTTTTCCAACATTCATATTTAACGAACCGAATCGGGAGAGCTTGGTCCGTACTACAGACAAACATATAACCTGAAGTGTGTTTAATTGGCGTTAAACCCCATTCAAATGTATATCAGTAAGATGCCTCAGAGGGACGAAATTTTTAATCCATACCGAAAACCCCATAAAAGATACTTTTTCTTTTATTAAACATTAATGTGATTTTTTTAAGATTCTTATCCCGGCTTATTTTTATAGTAGCGCAAAGATATCATAGTATTTTTTAATAAATACGTCATAGCACGAGTATTTTAAGAATGGCGTTACGGCAAAGCGCGAATAATATGTCATAGCGCGAGGATTTTATTAATGGCGTTACGTCACCCTAGGATCAGATAAAGATATCTAACCTCGGTAAAAATGCAGATATCCCTATCCGGTGTGCAAGAATTTCACATTAGATTTCATCACCATGTTTATTTCTGTCATTTACTCTCATTTACATCTCCAGTTCCGAATGAATAGATACTGCCATGGATGTGAACGGGTTATTCATACATTCATTCAATTATTCATCCATCATTAAGCCAACCTTCCACAATCCATCCATTTGTGCATTAATTCGTCCATATATCCTCCCATTCATTTATTCATTCATTCATGCTTGCGTTACTCATTCATCCATACAAACATCCACTCTATCAATTATTCATTCATTCATTCATCCATTCATTTTTTTATTCCTTCCTTTATTCATCCAGTCAGTCAATCAATCTTTCTTTCATTCATTCATTCATTTAATCATTCTTTACTAAGCTACATAATATTCTCACATTTACCACATTTCCACGTGTTGTCACGCTTTATATCACTGACCAATCAACTTATCATAATCACTGCAATGTAACGGCTCACAGCGTAGAAATACAAGCTAGGTCCGTCTACAGCCTAATTCATCTAAAATTGTCAGACGGGAAATGTTCTTTGTCACTAAGTGTTAGAACTTAGCTGCAAATATTGATCGCAATTATGCCAGTTTTCCACTCATACGTCAGGTCATATTTGAAAACATTATCGGTAAATGAGTTTGCTCAAATCCTGTCTTATTTTCTATCAAATTTAATGATTGGCTTTAGGATAATTCCCTTTTTTAATGCATCGCCGTAAATGTCCCTGTAATATTTCTTCTGCATCATCGTAAACGTCCCTGTAAAATGGCATCGCCGTAAAAGTCCCTGTAACAGTTTTCCTTCATCGCCTTAAAGGTCTCTGTAACAGTTTTGTTTTCTTGCATCGCCGTAAATTTCCCTGTAACATTTTTCCTGCATCGCCGTAAATGTCCCTGTATAATGTCTACTGCATAATCGTAAACGATCATATACTATTTCCATTGCAGCGACTTCATAGAACGATAACAAGTGCTGAGCTGGTCCCTGCACACGAGACATACAGGGAAATGATGGGCATCATGAAGAACAGAGATTTCATGAAACTCTTCCAGAAAAGTACAATCAAGGTTGAGTATTGATGCAGCTAGTTTCCTTCAACTGTGTACAAGTTCAAATGTTCCTAACACAAATTTATATTCATATGTATCGAATTTAGTTATATTTAATATGTTTTATCCAGTAAATAGTTCTAGAAAAGAACACACATGATACAGTAAATATGAAATTAAAATACCCCTGTATGTGTACAAACCCTTGATTTCGTTTCTATTTTCGAAAGGGACAAAATACTGGCAAATGATTGAAAGCATCATATTTGTACATACATGTATATATATGTTGTCATCAATGTAAACATTACTTTAGTCATTTTCATAGCTTAATCGATGCAAATACCATAGTTTATGATTGAAGAGTGCCAACAGTCATGTGACTCCACTAGCTAGATTATGAAAAAAAGTTTAATCATGTCCTAAATATGACTCTTCAGATAAAGAATATTAGAATATTGCTACTTCATGATAGTAAGTGCATATGTGAAAATATGAACACAATACCTAGACATTATCTATTTTAACATAAGTGTGTGTGTGTGTGTGTGTGTGTGTGTGTGTGTGTGTGTGTGTGTCCCTTAAACATGTGCATTGACGTTATAATATGTAGAAAGCAGATTAAAACTAGTTGTGTCTATATGGGTCATTTTAATTCCATTTATTTAAGATATAATGCTGCGATTATATGTGTTTATTATACAAACGAAAGAACTATTTCAAGAAAAAATCTAAAAACGATTAATTATATCTCTGTCATTTGTAAGGTATACAATGCCAAAACTGATAATGTTCTAGCAGCAATAAACCAAAATGTCGTATTATTAGCACTGTGAAAATAATTAATATTATAATAATGACTGTTTGATAGATTGTGTGAACAAATCCACAATTAGTAGTTTAACAGATGATAGTATATATATTTGATTAAAGTCTCATCATAATAAAAATATAAACCATAGTATCAACATATGCATAATCATTAAATAGATAGGAGTATGAATACATATACATTATACATGTTAATATGAACACATACACCGTTGATAATTAAATAGATAGCAGTATGAATGTATATACTATATGCGTGATAGTATGAACACTTACACTAATGATTGTTAAATAGGTAGCAGTGTGAATACATATACGTTATATATGACAGTATAAACACATACACTATTGATAGTTAAATAGGTAGCAGTATGAATACCTATACTTTATACATGATAGTATGAACACATAAACTATTGATAGTTAAATAGATAGCAGTATGAATGTATATACTATATATATGATAGTATGAACACATACGCTATTGATAATTAAATAGATTACAGTATTGAATGTATATACTTCATACATGATAGTATGCACACGTACACTATTGATAGTTAAATAGATAGCAGTGTGAATACATATACTATATACATGATAGTATGAACACACAAAGTATTGATAATTAGTTTGAATACATATACTTTATATATGTTAGTATGAACACATACACTATTGATAGTTAAATAGATAGCAGTATGGATACATATACTATATGCATAATAATCTGAACACATGACAGATGACAGCATGTGTTAAAGTTTACACTGGTGTATATACACATTATTAAGATGCTTCCCTGCCAACTCACAAGCATAACCAATCAGCTTTTCTAGTTCTAGAGTTTTGCAAATGCTCAGACATTGGCATCACACAATAACATTATAGCTATAATAAAACTCCATTTCAGACTAATAAAATGGCAGACGCTGCAAAAAGAAAGCGACTCAATAGAAATTTCTTCGATATAGTTGAAAAGGCTAAATGGTAAGAATCTTACTAATTTTGTTTTCATACGTGCTTACCCATTTGATTGCGCCATTTTTGTCTGCGTTTAAAACCCCATTTGAAATGATTTTATTGATTTCTTAGCTGCGCGCTTCTCTTACTATAGTCAATGTATGATATTTTGAAGCACATAGCACTTTTGTAAAGAACACATCATCACATTTTAGTGTTGTATATGTATGTACCATGTAACACATTAGCATCACACAATATGAATGTAAACTATACGATGATGGTGTTGTTTTCCTCATAACTGTATCATTTACCATCGCAATTTTGAAACATCAACGGTCTACAGAAACAGTCACGAACTTGGGAATGGTGCCGATACGATATCTATATTGATTATTGCAGCATTTTAGACATACCTGTCAACTAAATAGCATTCCTGTACACGGTTAGCCTTTCATATATCAATCTTTTACATTTAGCCCTGCATATAATGCAAATTCGTTTCATAACATTACGTAGCATTACGTCACATCGGCGTTCATCACATTTGTTCGAGTGTAAAGTAATAATTTAAGAAGAACGATGATGGCAATTGTTTTTATTTTATTAATTAGTTAATTACAGTTCTAGTTAGAACTAGCAATCATTTTATGTGTGTGTTTAATAATAATCTTGTTGATGCTAATTTCTAGCATATGTTTTTAGGCGTTTATCAATGAAACCCATTAATAGGAAATACAGACAATTCTCCATTGCTTGTAGATAACATAAATGTATACATTAGGTGCTATATAGATCACAGTGAACACGTCACGTTATGGCGTTTATTTGTAACGTATTTATGACATGTGCAATGTATCGTCGCCTTTTATGTTGTATTCAATAAAGCACAATGTTATATTATAACCTCCCAAGCTTAAATAGCACCATACCTGTCAATCAAATGAATATACTGGATGTGCACATGAGCTACCAGTTTATACATTTAATTTTGGGTCGAATCAGTGGTATTCAACTTAATTGTTTTAAAGTATCATGACTCGAATATGCAAAATATACTTCATAACATGTTATTTTTATCTTATCTTTATATTAAAGTCACAATAAACCTAAATATTATTTGCGTGTTTATTAAACCATTTAATTAAAGCTATGTTGGTATTTGGTTATGTGTGTAAGCATGTTTAGAATAATTTGATAAATATATTAAAGTTTTTATATACTTAGAATAAAAAGGATAATTTCAAATGTTTTCAAACGCAATAAAGGTTGATTGCAAACATATTATAACATTCTAGTAATACTCATTAAACATTAAATAATAGTTTTAACTTACAATGTCACACTTCTGAGAATTCTGTGAAGGTGACTTACCATGCAGTGTATGCTTAAGGATATTCTTAAAGTAAAATTTCGTCTAGATTTTCACGTGTGTGTCCAATAGCCTCTAAAAATGACCGCAAATTACATTGAGTTCCAAGTATTTTTCTAACAGTTTTCTCTGCAATATGTTTTCGACTGTATGACAAAATCCTAACCTTGGCAATATCGTCGTGATCAAGCTTTGCACGCTTTATCACCGCCAAAATGATCATACGTGACAAGGACTACTTTCTATTCCTCAATTATTTTTTATATAAAATATTAATTATACACAACAAATCAAACAATAAAATATTTTGTGAAACTTGTATTATGTTATTTTTCAACATGTTTTATAAAATAATCAAAATACTACAATAATAACCAATATATTTAAGGCGTATGAATTGTTATTACAGTCAGGCTATTTTGAGTTTAAATCGCAGAGGAGTAATGTCCCCTTGTCCGCGGTATCTAGTTTTTACAGTGAAGCTGATAACCTTAATAGATGATGATATCATTTCTGGATTATTGTGACTTTAATCACTGTATTGTCAAGTTTGAGCTAGTAGATACTGATTTAGCTTTTCTTTATTAGCGATAAACCCAGACCTGTATGTTTCAGGTAAGTATATCTGCTTTCAAAAATAGCCTATTCCCATCCCATTTGACAGACATATATGTTTGTTTTTTCTGTTTTTGCAAACCTCTTCACATAACTGCATTAACGATAAATTGCATCGGAAGTAAAACACGTTCGCTATAATGGCAATGTCACTGGCACAGACAGTAAAAATGACGTAGGTGACAATTATATACAATAAAGATGTCTGACAGAGGATATAAAGAGTGATCGTTTACCATGACAAATGTTAATAGCATTGCAGACAACATATCGTTATTGTTCTACAATGACATCATATAGCGGATTGAAAAACATAATTTGTGATTACTTATTTGGAAGATTGACCAGACCTGTAATGTCTTAATAGTCTTTTCGAGAGGATGTCCCTGGTCTTATCAAAATAATAATATACACGCCAAACATAACAACAATATCTTTTGTCATTTTAGTTCCAACTCTGTTTTAATGTTTTAAAGGTTAAAACAGAATTAAGAAAATCTTACTTGTTTACTACTGTACTGCAACTCAATTAATTAAATGATTTCTTAAAAGCATATTAAACTATTTATGATTTTCATTTATAGCTTGATGATACATGCATTGTAGGCTTAATATAAACCATACATTGAAATTTAGCTGCTAGTGTTTGTATTTCTAAAATAATGACAGTTACAGATTTGCAAACATCTGGATTGTAAAGTTTAATACCATTAAATCGCTACACTCGAGCAATACTGTTATGAGGTTAAACGCCTACATGGACGTTAAATACTATTATAAATGATTGCTTTTGAAAGTTGATTGTAATGATGAACGATTTATATAATTAATACCATTTCAAAGGCTCATTGGGACATGTAATATACCTGTCATTGTAAACGTGTGATACCATTTCGAACGCTCATTTTGACATGTAATACCATTCTGAATGTTTCATACCATCTCAAGCATTCATTGTGACATTCTATACACTTATGAATGTTTAATACTATTTCAAACGTTCATTTAATTCTGTAGTTTTATTCCGAACTTCTAAAACCATAACAAGCGTTCATTGTGACATTCTATACACTTATGAATGTTTAATACTATTTCAAACGTTCATTTAATTCTGTAGTTTTATTCCGAACTTCTAAAACCATAACAAGCGTTCATTGTGACATTCTATACACTTATGAATGTTTAATACTATTTCAAACGTTCATTTAATTCTGTAGTTTTATTCCGAACTTCTAAAACCATAACAAGCGTTCATTGTGACATTCTATACACTTATGGATGTTTAATACTATTTCAAACGTTCATTTAGTTCTGTAGTTTTATTCCGAACCTCTAAAACCATTACAAGCGTTAATTGTGACATGTAATGTCATTATGAAAGATCAAAATGAATATGAACCGTTTATACTAGTATGTCATAGTGAACGTTTCAAACTATTATGGGAGTTTAAATCCACAATTAACCTAACTTATCCCTATAACCATCGGGTATGAACGGGATATGAACTGTCTATTTTTGAAAGTTGTTTCTAGCATGTTTTCTAACTTGTTTTGTACTTTCAGTTTACTGGTATTCATATATACATTATCATTCTCGAAGCTACATTGTTTTTTACATTTTAGGGTATGTGTTGGTGAATTGAACTAAACTGTTATCATGCATGATTTTTATATACTGCATTATATTTGATACAAAGATATATACATAATGTTTAGCACTTTATCTTTTTTATGATGTGAATAGGGTTATATTTCTATGGATATGTTGAAATGCATTTTTATATATACATATATGTTGAATTATATATAATGTGTATGGTAAGAAAAATCTATGTTAACTGATATCGTAATATTTAATTTGAATATCTGACTATTTATATTCATTTCATTTATATATTAAACAGAGTAGAGACCGCGATGATATGAACCCTACATACATTGTAAATATATGTCTTATCGTTAAGAATAAAAGGTAAAATAATGTTATAGCATCTCACTTTAAAGCGGACACAGAAAATTACTACCATTATTATATCAGTGAAAGACGATTGTTGTAGTTTTTCGATTGCGCAAACAAGGGAATTCAGACATTCAATAATATTAATACATGTATCTGGCCGCTCGTTACACAACATATTGGCAGCAAAGACAAACATGACAGTTTAGAGCAAAACATAAAGTATCATAAATCAACAATGGTTCTATTTTGAAAGATATGAACAACTGGCAAAGTTTTGGCTCACATGTACATAAAAAAAAAAATTCATTTCGGATAAGTAACGGGCCCGATTAGTTCAGTCGTAAGCGCGTCAATCCAGGGGTCGGGAGTTCGAGTCCCTGCCCGGTCACAATCTCCGTGATGGTTGGTATACGACATTACGTTGCGTTATCATTTGTCTGTCACAGCTGATTAAAGTGGGAAAGTGATCAGTTACTAACGGAGATGGGGTGTGCTCGAGTAGCGGTTAACCTTCCAGGATCACAGGACTATGTTAGACTTCGTCAATTATATCTAGCTATTATAATTATATGGATTTTAATATAATTGTTATGTATTTAAAGACGTGAAAGGTATTCCGAAATAAAACTTATTTTTCAGAAAAAAATGAATACTTAGAAAGTTACAATATGTTGGTATTGTTTAAATATGCATGTGTTGTATCTTCGACATATATTACTAAGATTGGTTATATGCTGTTTGTTGACATCTGTATTTTATGTTATATATCTTACATCTTACTTTATATATCGTTAAGTTTGGTTAATCTGTTCTTTGTTGATATTTGTTTTATATGTTATATATTTGACCTCTTACGTTGTATATGCTAATCTTGGTTAATCTGTTCGTTGTTGATATTTTTATTATATGTAATATATCTAACCTCTTACTTTATATATATCGCCAAGTTTGGTTAATCTGCTCTTTGTTGATATTTGTATTATATTTTATATTTAACCTCTTACTTCATATATATCGCTATTTTTGGTTAATCTGCTCTTTATTGATATCTACATTATATGTTATGTAACTGACCTCTTACTTTATATATCGTTAGGTTAATCTGCTGTTTGTTGATATCTATATTCTGTGTTATATATCAGACATTTGTCCTCTTAATATGACTATCATAACGATGCTAAAGGGCATGCACATGCACACAATACCATTGACCAATCGCCTGGTGATGTTCTATAATAGCTTTAAACAAAACAGTGGTGTAGTCTGGTTGTAAACTGCTTATTTTTATATATTCGTCTCAAGATGATGTTCGACTCTTATGCTTTTATATAAGTTGTGTTACACATTGCATGCCATAATATATTATCCTCATTGTTCTCATACAATAGCCTTTGGTTTATTATCATATATGTGGATATCTCATGGACTTATTGTTTTTCTTTCCTTTATCACATGCATACGCGTAGATTTATTATATTTATCGCTTTCATACGTGAAGATATTACATTTGTCGCATTATAACATGCAGATATATCACAATTATTGTATTATGACATGCATATAATTTGAATTAATTGCATAACTACATGCATATAGTTTGAATTAATTGCATAACTACATGCATATAGTTTGAATTAGTTGCATAACTACATGCATATAGTTTGCATTTATTGCATTATTACATGCATATATTTCACATTTATCGCATTATTACTTGCATTTACATTATTACATTTATTGTATTTTACATGCAGATATATTTATTGCAGTCTTATATATAAATATATGGTCTTCATCTCATTCATATACACATATACATTTTCTTTAATTCATGCTCTCTTACCATCTAAGGCAATTCCCTATTGTGGTATCGGCTTAGAATAGTTCATATATTACCGAAATTTTCAAATTAGTCTTTTCATTTTCCTGATTTATACACAAAACATCATTGACACTCAGAGAGACATTATTGTTGTTGCATAGTATTCAGAAGAGCCATGTGCCATACCAGTTTAATTACAAAACAAGCGGATAATCCCAAATAGAATTAAAAACGTTTTCCAGTTGTCTGAATCAGCGAAGAGATACCGTTTCTAATCGATCTTCGCGCAGTTACGGTTTCTAACCACAGGTTCATATACACTTCTATGTTCATGTCTAACGAATAATTATTTCAAATTTTATTAAATACAAGAAATGCATACAGAGAAAATGACAACAAGGGTGATCGACTTGGAGAGATAGGAAGGAAAACCACCACTAGGGATTACCCATGGTAAACGGGTACTTCCAACCGCGTTCATTCCGCAATAATCACATCATAAACGGAAACAAAACTACTTCTACATCTGAATGATAAAGACGCTTTAAATGTTCTGGAACATAGGGAACTCAATATGTTGGTATTTGTTGACGGTGTACTTATAACTCGTGCAAGATCTATTGCACCTAAAAAAGTTGCTAGGCCTCTAGCAATAACTTTGATTATAAAAAACTAAAGTCAAGCTCTCTGATGTCTCAAGGATCAAACCGTTTCTTGATTACCTGTGCATTTTGTTTTTAATATTTGTAGAATAGTACATTATTAAACCAAATATATCAAGTAAGAGTTTCGTCTATTTGCGACATATTTTTATTTAAGAAACGGCGGCATCGGACCGTTTTAACATACTAGTATATTATTAACCATCACAACAGCAGTTTACGTGCTGTGTAGCCACAGTTAGATATCGCCCCGTACTTTGTTTAGTGTTATTATTATTTCCGAGTCTTTGTGATAATAGTGCTCATTCGTTAGTGCTAGAGGATAACATTGAATTTAAGTCGGTGCCAGTGAGCGTGATGAGATAACAGGTTCCATAACTCCGCATGAACAGATTCAATAAAACCGAGTCGGCCATTTTTCTTCATTTCTGTGCTTCCAAGGGACCCTTTTATTAGAGTATATTGAAAATAATTGTTGAAATAATTTGAGTATTGAGTATTACTCGTGCTTGAGCTATTGCTTGAATACAACCCCATACATTTCATAGGGATAGATAGAGATTGCAACATGCATTTAACAAAAAAATACTCAAATCAAATCATGTCTTTCTGTAGCAACCGTACACAATCGCACCATGTTTTAAGTCAGTGTTCTTAAATATGTCCTTCAAATCATTGAGCTCATAAAGTACTGTTTTGGAATAGAATATGGATATAGCTGGTTAGTGGACGTGAGGGGACGTGACTCATGAACTGGCTCAAATAAACCAACTCTGATATATTCTTCTCTTGGTTGTGTTCTGTTCTAGAATCATTGATCAGATATTATCACAGACAAGCAGTGGGTTGTTGAATTGTTCAAACACCAGAACGACCAGAGTTACCCCATTGTTGGCAATGGTTAGCCAGTAAAGACCAAATAAAACTATAGTTTTCATTTGTTTCCGACAGGAGTTTTCAGCATCAAAGTACATTTTGAATCAAAACAAGTATTGCTGAACAACGACGGGACGAACAATATAGTTCGAATTAAGGGTTATTCGAGCTAATTATTGTCCAACATCATACCATACATATACATGTGTATACATCGAAATGGGAATTTGTCCGGAACCAAATAGGTAGTTCGAGATATATGTAGTGTTCGAGCCAACGAAGTTCTACTGTATAGTGAAAACCCAGAAAGATACTCTGATGAAATTGTACACTTGATAAGCTTATCGTATAGTGATATCTCAGAATTTTATGAACGTGTTTTAATTTCATTTATATTCGATTTGCATTGTAGTTAACTACTATGAAATATTGTCTTTTCAATAATACGTTCTTATCTACATCAAATATTTACATGTATAATTTACATTAATGCCATATTTTAGAACACATACAAATATATATACACATACAGTATAATACATCGTATTACCTTTTTGGTTTAAGTTGTTTTTTACTACGAAAAAATGTTGTTTAATGTATATACAAGCAATGAGGAGGGTAAACATGCTTCCATACCAAACTTAAGAAAAATGTATGTTCATTAACAGAAAATGTAGAAATAAGAAACTCAGTTTAAGATGTTGAGATGTTTCATTAAACCGGACCGTGAAATACTTTTGAAAAAAGGCGAGACAAAACAATTAACCTACATGTACTCTTCTTCTAAAGAAGGCAATTGACATGTTTAACATACGATATAAAAGTCGATTGGCAGGCTAAAAATCTAAATGATAAACTTCATCCAATACTGAGTATAATGGATACTGCTGAAGACAAACTATCACTCTGTCATAGTCTAAATATAACCTGTATAGAAAATAATCAATGTTAAAATATATGCTATTTCTATTACATGGTAAGATATTTTCTCGAAAAATTATATGCGAAGCGGTATTGCAGAGGAAAGAGTGTTGACCAGCCATGCCAAAAGTTGCGGATTTTATCCCAGGATCTACCCGCTGGCCTCGCAAAACCAATAAACAGTACTAGTTCTGCCGAGGAAACGGAAACACGAGTATAAGTTCTGAGCTAATTAAGTAAACGAGCTAATAAGATTAGAGTAAACTATACAAATTCAGACTATTTTGTGTCTGTTTCTAAGAAAAGCTGTCTTAAAACTTCATACCAATATGTTTTATTGTTTAACCACGGAGAAGTATAACTTGAGATAGGAGTCCTTCTGGTCAGAACGGTTCAGTGCTTGCCAGTTGCTCTATGTAAATAAAAAATCAAAAGTAATAATTAATCTATATATACTGATACAATCGTCATTATTTTATAACGTTTAGTACATGAGCGTATACTTTTAATTATATATTTATTATTTATCTGTCATGCATTTTTACCAATTAGAAGAAGTCTAAAAATTACGACATTCGCCATACATCGTTTATTTACGTTTATAAAGACATTGCTGCTTCTGGTGTGATCGGTAATGCTTTATAATTCACACCATTCCCTTGAATACTCCGGACATATGAAGGAGGTAGAAGTAAAACTTAAGTTCTCTTTGTCTTCCTTTTTCAGCGCTTTGTATTGCAGTGATTTAATTTTTCCGTCCATGCGTTAAATGGTCAGTTATTTAGAAATCACCACTGAAAAATTGATGCTGATATCAGATATTTGGGCAATTCTGTGTCAATTTAGAATTGTTAGTTCGAACCGCATTGGGGGAGAATAATTGACATATTATTACTCTGGAAATTGATATGTCTCACATAAGCATTGAATTTAAATAACACCTGGTCAATGTATGCTTTTTTCCCCTTTATAATTGCATAACTTGAACCAGTAAAGATTTTGAGCCCAGACACATGCTTCAGAGTTTGTTTTTTCACTGTGTTTTTTACATAAATGTTACAATGGAGCCCTATGAGAAATGTAATAGTGGTGTGAGACGTTTAAGCTTGAAATAAGGATAAAATGCTGAACGGATTTCTCAAAGCAAAACCGAATAGAAAAGCATTAACTAAATATATGTATATGTATATCGAGCTATAAAACCTCTGAAGAGTTAGATATGTTCATTTTCATTCATTTGATATATCTGGTGCTGAATGCTGTTTTTAAAAGCGTTTGTTGTATTATCAAATTATTACCAACTTATTATCAAAAATATACAATGTTATAAACTGTTATAAAAGGGGGAATCGAAAGTAATATGCTTCAATTTAAACAACTGACAAATACTCTTATTTGTGTTGAACAAGCAAACAATATTATTTCAAAATTGCCATATTGGCAGTGAGCAGTTAATATGATTATAGAATGATAGATAAAGTTCATAACCACTGCGAAAAATGATAAATAAATCAGCAGGGTGATACATTCCTCCGATACAAGAAAGTCTACATCTGCACGAGTTCCTATAAAGGAATATAGGAGTGTCCGTAGAGGGAAAACTGTTTCGTATTTTAAAAAAAAAATAGTAATTAAGCTTTATATCATGTCCTACATGACAAGTCAGATAATCTTTATTTCAAGTTAGTTCACGTAATATCATGAGAAAAAGGGAATGTGAACATGTCGCACGTGACGGACGGCAGTAGAGCTGATTGTTTTTCCCAATTCAGGTTAGCCCGAATATTTGTAATATACATGTAATATATTCAATGTGTGTTACAAGGTTTTATACCCATTTTGTTGACAGACAATTTCTGTTGATTACAGTCAACACGTAATGCGAGACTCGTAAAGGCGTTGAAAAAAGGGTCAGAACAGTTTTTCTTTTACCGACTTTTCAAGATATTCCTTAAGCAGTCGAAATTGTAACCTGATAATCGTAGAAAAAAAGTCTATAGATTTGGTTTACCGACAGATATTTTTTTTCAGTTCAATGTTCTGTTTGTTTCTATTCATATTTCTAACTTCGTTTTGCTCATCCATGCAATTACACGTACTTTTGCTAAGACGTCACACATAACGTCAGACAAAATACAACTAACATGCCGACGTGTAACTTGGAATCGATGTTAAAACTTAAGAATAACCATAAATCGATGAACACATATTTTCGGAATACTTTTTTTCGTTCATATTTGTGATGATCTTTTTTTAGATATATAAGGGAGATTTTACGAAACCAAAAGAAAGAATTGAGCCTCACTTCCAGTAACTAGGAAGTATTACTCACTAGGAGATATTTAGCTTAATAAACCTTTGGGGTAATAAAGTAGTTCTGTTACCTGGATATTTTTATAATGTATCACATATGTTATACATGCTTATTGTGTACTTTTAAGTTTAAGACAGAAAACCTCACTGAGTTTTATAAATGA
Source organism: Panopea generosa (assembly GCA_029582155.1). NCBI lineage: Eukaryota > Metazoa > Mollusca > Bivalvia > Adapedonta > Hiatellidae > Panopea > Panopea generosa. The sequence goes on along the minus strand of CM055901.1, from coordinate 19,325,118 downwards.
GTCTTGTGTGTCCTTTTTATAGAATACATATCGTAGATTATAAAATACATCCAAAAAAGTTATATAAGAAATATATTCTATTATAAATTACAACTGCTAATGAGTGTTGTATGGTGCTGTATTTGTGTAACTATATCACACCTTCTAAACACCTTTATGGTGCTGACGTCTTCCGGTCGTGCGGCTAACGGGTCGAAGCTATCTATTATTGTTACATACCACTTAATGTCACCTCCTGCGTGTGTGTTGACGATTTTTACCGAGCATAAATTTTAAAAAAATAGAAAAAAAATAATACCAGAATTTTGCTGCCGATAGTTGGTGTTGATTACAACATTCAAAGAAGAGTTCAATACCTGTTTTACTTTTTTTGACTTGTTTCTTTTATATCATTTATTATTGAAAAATTGAGATAACCTTCCTTGTTTTTGATCAATTTTCTTACTCTTCTGCAGCACTGGACACCATGCTTATGTTGTTAAGGTTAAATCATGTTTTATACAGCAGTGGGGTTTGGTCAAAACATTAGTTACGCCCTTTGTTTCAACATTGCACATAGCTATCACAGAAAGCAAGTCTTTCTATATATGTCTATTTCTTACATTGTTACACTTTAAACTTTAATAAATTTTATTAACACGTATGCACTTTTCTAAAATATAATCAACTGCATGTTAACCCATTCGCGTCCCAAAGTGTTCTCCTAAACTAAAACCTGACTTAACATCTCGCCTACCAAAGTCCAACTGATCGAATCTAAAACCCGACCTTTCATCTCGCCTACCCAAAGTAAACTGACTTTCTTCCTCGTTCCTTTAGAGCTAAACCCCCTAAATTCTTGTCATTACAGTCATTATTTATCAGGTAAACTTCCTACATAGATGTCGATTCTAGTCGCTAAAATGCCCATAAAACATGTTAACTTTTCCTATTTTTAGCCTGCTGTACTCGAACTTTTGACAGTGTAATATATAAAAAGTTCAAACTAACTATGACCTCCACAGCTCAATGACAAATGCATGCACCTATAGAAATATCTTTCACACCAGTATTATATTGGGTTTAATTGTTACATTATCAAACTAAATAAAATACAATAATTAATAATTGAAATGACTGACTATTATACACCTTACCCCCTACAAAAATTGACAAAATTGAAAACATGACATGGCATAACACATGATAAAGGGATATTCTTAAACAAAATGAAAAGAAAATACCCCCAGTGTGAACACAATTATAAGTTAAATAACAACTGAAACTAAAAGTAATAGTAAATCTAATACCAATTCATTTAGTTCTGATAAGTTTAGAAAAATAGGAAAAGAGAAGATTAAAAAAGGAATCGCGGTGTAAAGATGCATTTAGGCACCCTGCAGACCTATAACACAAAAACAAAACTTGTGAACCTGGTGTTACCGACTTAGTTACTATTGCTGTCATTACAATGATTGTTTATATATTTGAGATATTAATATTGATATGAATAACGTATTGGTTATCGATTTAGATATAACTATGTATTAGTAATGATTTGCATGAGGAGTCACTTAATTCTTTGATTCAAACATTAATGAAGATTTTATGAAATGCTGTATAGATATTAAATATTTATGAAAATTATACATAGATATATTAGATTATGCTGTTGACGTCAATACGATAAGAGCGTTTGGTAGGGGTGAATATTTATGTTAGATTTATTTTATAAATATATACTTATGTCACGTATTTAATTAAACTATATCCTCATCTGTGTTTAGTGATGAACTGTATAAAAATGTACTCACATTAGCGTACATGTGAGTGTTTTTATTTTGTTAATGTAAGATGTTATTTTTGTTTGACAATTATCATAAAATGCATCATGAAGAATGACTTATCACAATAAAACAACAATAAACACAATTGAAATGTATTTGAATGGCACATTGAAAAGACAAGTTTGGTTGTAGTAGTCTGAACATGCACAAAGAACGAAATATTGAACGCAGTAATACATAAACATACGAGAAGCGTTTAAATATGAATTCATTTTACTCTGTCTTAATATTCACGTGATGCAGGTAGATTTTACGCATGATTGTGTCACTATTATCAATGCCGAAATTGTACTGATCCGTTCGGTTTGGCCATATGTGTAGCTAGTAACACACTGCCTACTCGATTTTATTAGTTTAATAATGGTTGGAAAACGATCAAAACAAACGTCCGAAATACGGTCATATATAAAGAACCTTTGTATTGTTTGTATAGAGGCTAGGTACATTTTTAACTAAATATTATCTGTTTATGATCATAATTCCACGATTACACGCTGAGATTTTAAAGCTGAATACGATTATACTAGACAACTAGCTAAGTATATTTGTACATCACTAGAAGCTGCCCATACTACTCAAAACCGTTCTTAAGCGCCATTTGTACATGTAAGATCTGTTTGCCCGATGAATATTCGCGCCAAATATGCAATGCCCTTGTTGAAACACTTGTCGCACTATGGCACACGAACATTCGTAAATATTGTAACTGGGGGCGAAACATTGGTTGAACAACAAGAAATGGGCAGCAAGACATGATAAAATTTAAAAACGAACAATCAATGTAAAAAGGTCATGTGTGCCATAACTTTTGCAAATCAAGGTCCTGCTATTTAAGTTACAGTATCTAGATAACCGTATGTTAATGCGGAACAAAAGGTGCTAACAAAATGTTGCAATGTGCGCCTGTTGCAAGACTAAGCCAACATTGTCAAAAACTATTTATAACAGGAAACTGTTGCGCTTCTTCACTCTCCGTGTTTTCGTGACTTAGCTCATAGCGACTTCTTTTTATTTTATACGACAGTCTGGACAAATCATATGTGCAACGGAAACATCTTAGATCTTTAATATTTCAGTGTCTGCACAGCATATCCAGGAAAGCTTAGAAAAAGCCATTCAGAGATTGGATTAGGAAATTGAAGTTGTGCGTGTCAGTTTGGGTGAATATTAAGCGGGAATCAAAACAAAATACCAATGGAATTCGCTATATATTGTTTGTAGTACGCCCAGTTGTATTCATATTTGATAGCTCTTAATTCAAACGCAGCGTCTGTGTTTTTATTTTTCAATTAAGTAATGTCTATGAATGTTATCATGTTAAGACTACAAATAATTGTTGGTTATGATATGTCTTTCATGGTGTACTTTGTGTGATATAAGGAAATGCACTATAAGACACACATTGTTGTTTCTATCAAGTCAAGCCAGTTTGTAATATATAATGAAATTGTCCATATAGCAGGGTATAGAAACGGTTCTAGCTGTCCCCGCTATGCTATGTACCGTTCAACGCAGTCAGTAATAAGAGGAACGTTGATCAGTTAAATGTATGTACTTTGACAAACCGTATAATACATATACAGTATTTAGGACAGACCGACAGAAGTCAGTAGAACGGACAAGGCCTCCCGATTAGGTCCGAAATATGTCTGGTATCAGTCCTTCTCTCGACGAACATTCTTCAGTGTCTGTTATTTTCCGATTACATGTATACGGATGCATAATTGAAAATAACCGTTGCTTTATGCATGTTCATATTGATCACATGTTTTATTACGCATGAAAAACGAATGCCGAAAATTAGTGCTATTCTTTGGTGCTTGGATTTTACATACCATACATTCTCTGTTTCTTTTCTTGTAACCATATACTCGAGCTTTTTGTCATTTACTGTTTACATGTAGTGTCATACATTGTAAAAAGAGTTGATATACTTAGCTTAAATGTGTTTCACCTAGTAATATGGACATAAAGGAAGATTCGAGTGGTTGTTCTATCGTCTGTTTTTAGCTCTCCTGAGCCGAAGACTCACAGGTGAGCTTTTGTGATCGCCTGGTGTCCGTCATCCGTCGTTAACTTTTATCTTCTAACAACTTCTCCTCTAAAACCACTGGGCCAAATTTGATATAACTTCAAAGAAATGTCCCTTGGTGACCCTCTACCAAGTTTGTTCAAGCCATCTTAATTCGTCAAAAAACATGGTCGCCAGGGGGCGGGGCAAGTTTGATTAGTAAAAACTTAAAAAATCTTCTTATCAGAAAATACTGGCTCGACTTTAAAATAATTTCACATAAATCTTCCTTGGAAGACCTTTCACAATGTTTGTTCAAACCAAAGTGATTCGTTCATAAACATTGCGGCCAGGGAGTGGGGTTTGTTTACTATATAAGCTATAGTAAAAACTTAAAAAATCTTCTTGTCAGAAACCACTGAGCCAATTTTGATATAACTTCACAGAAAGGTTCTTTGGGTGACTCTCTACCAAGTTTGTTCAAGCCATCTTGATTCGTCAAAAACCATGGACGTCAGGGGGCGGGGCAAGTTTAATAAGTAAAACCTTAAAAAATCTTCTTGTCAGTAACTACTTTCTCGATTTTAAGATAATTTCACAGAAATGTTCCTTGGAGGACCCTTCACCAAGTTTGTTCAAATCATAGTGATTCGTCAAATAAAACATGGCGGCCAGGGGGTGGGGTTAGTTAACAAAATAAGCTATTTTAAAAACTTAAAAATTCTCTATGTCAGAAACCACCGGATCGATTTTAAAACAATTTCGCAGAAATGTTCCTTGGGTGACCCTTTACCAAGTTTGTTCAAGCCGTTGTGATTTGTTGAAAAACATGACCGCCACAGTGAGAGATAGTTTACTGTATAGGCAGCTATAGTAAAAACTTCAAAAACCTTCTTGAATGTAAGAATTTACTGACCTTATTTCGATGTAATTTCACTGACGTTTACTATGGGTGAACTTATACAGTTTGTTCCAGCCATTGCGATTCGCCCAAAAACATAGTCGTCAGGAGGGGAGGCTGGTTTTCTTTATATGGATATATAGTGAAAACTTTCTTTAGATATCTGATATCCAGATATCCGCACAAAGATACTATTGTTATTGCACAACTACGCATCTATAAACAAATCAAAATTCTAACTACTCGCCTATCTCGTTTTTTTTGGAATTTTGAGTGTACATGTAATATTCTACTTAAGTTGGGTGTCTCAAGGTTATCAGGTGAGCGATATAGGGCCATCTTGGCCCTCTTGTAATGTATTATGATGCTTTTGGTCCAAACGAACAATGATAACCTTGATTGCAACTTCCCAAAACTGTAAATCACCAACACCTCAACTCCATTTATTAAAACACGAGACTGCCAAGTCTTGTTCTTTATGCACTTTTAATTCTTACTAAATATCATACTTTCAAACACGATCCAAAGTCCAAGATATGTTTTGGTGAGAAGTAAATTCAACCGAAAAACTAAAAGCTGGACATGTTAATACTCTACACCTAAATTTTCATTAAATGTATGTCTGTGCCTCGTGTGAGATATAAAATCATATACAAACAGACAAACTTTAAAAAAAAAATTCTTTTAATCATGTTTCAGTATTTAAACGTTGTTTTAACTATATGGAAGGAGTAAATTTACCAAAACATACAAACACAAATCTCGAAAACCATGCTGTGATAAAGTAAAATAGAAATGGAAAAGTATGTCCAAAATTATGTTATCTTGATTTCTGCATTATATATGTTGTATATCTAGCTAAAGTAGTTTCGTCTGTCAAACTGAGCATTAACGAAAATTTAAAAAAAATACCTATCTCTAACAAATAGGAAATACTTTACAATACCAAGTGAGTATCACAGTCAATATTTGATATATTCTATTTAATATTTTATAGGATGAAAGAAATGCAGGACAATAATTTGTTTGGGGATGATTCTTCGTCGAGCACACCTGCACCGCAGATAACAGAAATATCACTGCGAGACATCACTCAAGCTGTGGATTTAACAGAATTCAGAAAGCAAAACCAAGAAAATATTCATAATTTTGGAGAAATGTTTATGTCATCAGTTAAGGAAAGCAGTGTTGACGAGCATGAGACACAGTCTGACCAACCTTTGGAAAGTGATTGGATGAAAACGGAGGAAGAATCTAATGATTATTCACCGGAAGTGTCGTCAGGTGAACCTTTGTTGATGGAAAACGGAACATCAGATCAGGCAATTCATGATTATAGAAATTTTATGTCGTGCTCGTCGGATACTAATCCCTATACATATGCAAGTCCTGTGTTCGATATAGATTCTAATCTAGAAACAATTAACGAAACAGAAGATGGTTGTAGACACAATTTGTATGGTGAATTTGGTCAAGCAGTTATGCCATCTAACCATAAACATCGCACAATATCAAATACTTCAAATGGTGATATATTTTCGAATGAATACAGACCAGTTCAGTTCAGGACTCAAACCGATATGCATTCAAGGGAATTCGATATGATCAATAGAAAACAAGACTCGAGTCCATTTAAGCGCCAATTTTCCATTCCATCTACAACTCCAAAAGATTCTCGAACCTATCATCCAAGGAAACGCCAGACAGTTCATGGTAACAGACGCAGTAATGACAAATTGAATTTTAATGTTGACAAGTTTACTAAGGAAGAATTGTTGTTAATGTGGAAATCATCTGAACTAGAGCTCAATGAAAAGCTGCAAACGGCAGTGAAAGCTAAAGAAAGGCTTCAAACCAAATTGACGGCTTTAAAGCTACACATGAGTACGCCGGTTTGACAAAGGAACTCGGTAAGGTAGCTGATAAAGTTATGAAATTCCTGCTGAATAGAATTTAAAAAATATGAAAAGGAAACCGTGATATACAAAATGAGAAATAATTCGAAGAATATGTATACTTAAGTGTGACGAATATACATTGATGTATGAATAATCTGGTTTGTTAAGAGATGGTCATACATCTTCATATCTACATGGGTTGTATTAACCATCTGGTTTGATACATGTTATAGATGACTATACAATTGCATATCTGCATGTATTGTATAAAACATCTAGTTTGTTAAGAGATGACTATACAATTTCATATCTGCATGTGTTGTATAAAACATCTAGTTTGTTATGAGATTACTGTACATTTCCATATCTACATGTATTGTATAAAACATCTAATTTGTTAAGAGATTATTATACAATTTCATATCTACAAGGATTGTATATCTGTTAACATATGACCACACAACTTCATATTGACACAGATTGTATGTTTGTTAACATATGACCATACAAATTCATATCTGCATTGAGGGTTTGTTAAGAGATGGCCATTAAAACCTCATATCTGCTTTGTACTCGAGTAAACTGTTACAGTTACAGAACCATTCTATGTCCTTCAATATGCATTGAAAACAGTGAAAACTTGGTCAATAAAAAGGAGATTTTAGTATTGTTATTGTCACTCAGTACTAGTGCAAGCGACGAATATATAAATAAAATATTTGATCGATATACGTTTGTTTAGATGTATTGAAACTCTTACTTATCATCTTAAGTACTTTTAAAGTCAGATATTCGTAAGATAATGACGGAAATATGTCTTGCAAATGATGCGTGTTTTTAGTGTAGATGATTTCCTTTCACAATAATGTCAATATCATATCATAGTGTATATCACATTCAGGTCTTTCAATAACGTGCGTAGAACATTGTGCATGGTATCTGTGGATGTCTGGCGTGTTTATAGACATTTTCTGAATGGTAGTCATAAGCCATCTGGCTATGTTTCCGTGCTCAAACTTACATTCCGCAGAATATCATATAACATCATCTTGCATTCTTCCATATATATTGTATCCACATTGTACTTCAAAGCTTAAATCTAAATTTAAACGATGATTTTTCTTTTATAAAATCAAAATGCAATGTGTGTTTTTGTTCTTTGTCCTTATTTCACATGTTACAATATTCCTAGCGGTTATCTCCCTTGATATATAACTACATTTAATATCGCTTGATGTGTTATTATATTTTAGTGGTTATCTCAAGTTACGTGTTACACATTTTAGCAGTAGTGTTTCCAAACCTGTAACCGTATTACAACCATATTATATTTTAGCGATTAATATTGCTGACGTGTTTTAATATTTGATCGGTTAATTTTGCTAAACGTGTTACAAATTCAAGCACTTATTATTCTCTCTATTAACCTAGTACAACTTTCAGCGGTTAATATTGCATTACGTGTTATGTCATTTCAGCGATTGGATACAAAAATTAGCAGATATTCTCGCAAAACCTGTTTTTATCATTAAACTCGCTATACGTTTCAAAACGTTTTCTCAGAACAATGCGTTGTACACAGAGTCTACCTTCACAATCAAACTGGTTATCATATATTACTTATGAAGTGTTGTTTGTTCTATTGATAGAATTGTCAAAATTTTCCAATATTTAAGATGAATGCATTCTAGGCCAGTTATAGTATATTAGTATATGTATGCATCTTTGTATTTCAAGCTATGTATTTATGTTAACTTCTACACTATGTTTAATATTTTTAGACAAAATTCAATGGCGGGTTTGTCTGGTTATATTTTCATGTCTGATATTGCCTAATCATACATTAATCTTAAAACCTGATGAAGGAAATTAAAAAAAAAACGCAGACAGCAATATCACTAAAAGAACCATATTACTTAAATAGTTAATTATTAACAATTTTATGAAAACTTTGGTTACAACAACTGCTATATATACTTCTGATATGACAATATCAATGGTTGCAGTTTATGAATACTATAATATGTGTAATAAAGTTCCGTACATTAAGACATTGATAAATCATTAATTAAATCATTAACAATGCGTTATTATAAGTATTGAATTGGCGTTTTACTGAGGCCAGTATTCATATAATGACTTGACAAGCATGTCAATATTATCTGTTATCATGTTTAAAAAAAGAAAGATAGATTCCTTGGGCAGGTTTCACTTATGATGGGTTTTTTTATAAAATGTATATTGAGTTCTATTAATAACATCAATCCTGTTAATTTTACTAAAACTGTGATTCAAAGCTTTAGTCAGTTGTCTTTATTGGTTAAATCATATACCAATCAACTTTTTTAACTCGGTATTTGTTTTTGTTGCTGTTATTGCTGTCAAATATTGTCATTTTTTCAGTGAAAATTCGACACAGTGTTTAATCATTCTATTTTAAAAAACCACAACAACGATAACAAAAAAACGTAATTTCGTTGAGCCATAACATTTAGAATAAGGTAACTCTAAAATTTAAAGTCAAATAAAAAATGCATCAATACCAAGCCATGTATCATTTATGTCAACGAATTTGATTAATGTATTTATTCTATACCTGTACGTATATAGCCAATCACCTACCCAAGATGTTACCACGTGATCGTACAATATGTAGAAGTTTTGTTCGATCCAATAACTTTTAATTTGTACAGTTCAAAATTCAAGATGGCGATTTAAAAACAAGGAAACAAATTTAGTAGAAATTTCAACGATAAAATCAAACAACCGATGCCTACGGCGTCATGTCCAATACGGTTTTCACCACAATACATACTCGTACAATATATTCCCTTATTGTACAATCCCTGTAAAATAACCTTATATTATAAATGAGCACTCACGTAAAATTATATTTATCATACCACTCAGAACAGTGTAAATTAACAATTACCATTTTATCTTTATAAAGAACGGAAAAAATCATTTAATAAATGCATGCAAAAGACTCCGTCAGTCATCATATAATATAAACGTCAACGTATCAAGACGCCACCGTCATTCTCAATATATAGATGTTCAGAAAAGTCGCTGAACGTTCATGTGCCGAGCTATACAGACAACGCCGAGTGACGAATCGGTAGTGATATTACACTAGGTGAATAAAAGATAGGTTCACAACCCCAAAAAATGCATTGTTTAATGCAATACAATTAAATATTCTTTTTTGCAAATTCTTATAATTTGTAACCTTAATATACTTTATTCTTTTAAAAGATATATATTTTGTTTTCCAGTTTTACACTTTCGCTTATTACAATACCATTACAGTGAACATATGCAATTGTCCTTATATTTTAAGTCATTTGATATAAATATACATGTATTATGGATTAAACTCTGAGTGATAAGAATAAATATCGTTGTGTGGCAAGAACGCTTTCATAAAAAAAATTATTTTAAGGCAAAAAATAGGACAACATTCGAGTGGAATGAGCATTATCCTTGCCTTTAACCGTCTTTGGAGTCTTTGAATAAAAATATAAAATATCCATATTTCAAAAGACTTATATTCAATACAAATACACAAATACAAGTTTTGATGAAAAATAAGTGTTTTAAAGAAATGCATTTTATAGGTCCGGTATTGGGGCTTCGTGAACCTTTAAATTAAAAACATGCTATGGATTTTTAACACTGCTGCTTCTTCAGTAACTTTATTATACAAAGATTAGCATCTCTTACATCAATCTACAGAAAAAAGTACTTACACATTCGTTTGGGAAAATAATTTTAATAGGCATTTGTTTATTTTTGTATTGTGCATTGTTTATTAGATTTGCTTTGTTTAGTCATATTAATATTTACTCAATTTCAATGAGACCTTTTTATATAAAATGGGACCATGGCTCTTTTCATCTTTGCAATCACTGTTGACAAAGTCTTAAGAAACAGTACTATGACAATATAAATTTTTCGTTCAGCTAAACAAATTGTTATATATAGGCCAACGTTTTATTTAATGAATGTTTCAACTATTTAGATCTTTGTAGTTGTACTAGATACATGCAATCGTTTAGTTAGGTTACTGGTTGCATATGTACATAGCTATTGCCTTTAGTGCTGCATTGTAAATACAATGAAATACTGGATTTAAGACTGCAGTTAGATTGATATTCGTTTTTCATTTTCCAGTATTCAATTCCATATGAATATTGAAGCTCTTCTTAACATCAAAGAACGTGTAAATATCAAAAGGAGAAAGCCGAATATCAAACTAATCATTATAACTAACTTTTAAGTTTTAGGGTGTCCACTTTTCCGAAAACTTGTTGAAATATCGTTTTATTACTGCTTCCTCAAGCCGGATTTTGTACATATTGCATAATTGGCTGTTGATACGTGTACCATTTTAGATTCATCTTTCATCTCTCATGTTTTTCTTCATGTTTGTGTAATTTTATCATCAATTTTACCCATTGCCACTTTGTTTCTTCGTTAACAACATCACATTACATCTATTGCACTATATTTCACCTATATATATATATTACTGTATAGATCATGAATAAAAACGATTGGGTCGCCAAACGTGTTGTTGACAAATAAAAATTTGAAAATAATAAAAAAGGATATTATCAATGTCGTTCTCGTTTTCCTTTATATGTCCGTCATATTTAAGTGTTCTGCGTTTTGAAACTGGATCGAGGTTTAAGAAAGGTGCGTGGCACAGAATAACAGCTCATCTGAGGTAAGTTTAATTTTACTTCCCTTTTTTTTTCGCGGGAGAGGGGCATTTTCTGCCAAATGTAGTTGGTACAAATAGCTGTGGAATTGTGACAGGTCTGGTAGATAAGTACTCTCAGTCAAACTTGAAAAGGTTACAAATCGTTATTGAGAGTGAATTGTAAATGTTGTTATAGGTTGGGGCAGCCCCATAGTAGGTCACGTTGACACTTCAGAGAGTCCATAAATACGAGAATGACTACTGTCCGAGACTATCCACGTAAGAAAACAGCATCGAGCTAGGTTGTCAAAACAAACTGCGGTTGCCGGACTATATAATCATTAAATATAAACATACATTTTTAATCTTTAAATTTGATATCTTTTGTTTCATAATATTAAAGGGAGTATATCAGGGAAAATACGCTATAAATGTCTTAAAGTTATCATTAAAATGATAAATTCCCGTTAACTTATATAAAAAACTTAAATTAGAAGCATTAAATTTATACACGCAGACCAATGTCGACCTGACCGATAACCTAAGCATGTTGATAAACGAAACTAAAGGCCGCACAGCAAATAATTCGTAATGTTCAGATATATCGGCGTTGTTCTGTTTCCCAAAGTTAGATACCTTACAATATATTTGTCCAGTTCCTGATAACGACCAGGATGTGCTGTTAAACTGTATTCCAATAGTCTAGAAACAAAGTGTTTATGTCTCGTTTCATGTTTATGTTTTCATGCACGCAGGATGCGGATGTTTTTAGGGTAACCAGACTTTTTTTATGATAGGCTCTGTGTCCCGTGCAAATCTGAGCTGAGTTGTCTGAAGCTTGGCTGAAAACGATTTGTAGTCACAGTTGTAGGAGGGGAAATGGGGGTATGTCGGGGTTGCATGCTACACCAAATCTGGGTTTCAGCTAGATTGTCATAGGTGCGTTTTGGTCTATATTTCTTATGTTTTTTAGAGGCCTGTGTATCCTAAATATTACGCTTGAATTCACTGTTTTATAACTAGATAAAGTGATAGTAAATGCAATGTTTTAAGGTTTGTCCACTTTAATAATGGGAAAATGAAATAGCCTTCTGTCTCATGGTTTCAAGTGGCTACTTTTTTCATACAAAATTTATTACAATGTTTATAGTTTACCCCCTACACCCTAAGGGTTCGACTTTTGTTGCTTTTTTTCGGGAGTGGGTTGCGGGGGTAGCGGGGGGACATTTTCACTTTATTTTTCTATTCCCAAGTGTACGCACGTGCCTACAGTGCCTACAGGAAGCTACGGCCCTGCTAGAACATATTTTTATATTTTAAATATGATAGTGAAAACTAGAGTTCAGTTCACGTAATTACCACAAGCGATACGATAGTGTAGTGGCTAGAGTGTTGCGGGTTCGATCCAAAACTCGGCCAGATGCCTCTCATAAAATAACAATCAGTACTGGTTCTACGCGGGAAGCGGACTCGAGAGCAGTTTATATAAGCTGTGAGCTTTCACCGCAACCGCGCTATAAACTAAACTAATCTCACCATATGTTCTAGTCCTTTGTGTACCGGTTGAATACCAGAATAAACTAGTCATTTTCTTTTGTATTGCCCTAATTTTACCCAGCAAAGACTTATTTTCCAAATATACCATGTCCACTTATCCACAAGATCTCCTTTATGCTCTCCAAATTATTCACAACACGAATACAAAATTATTTGTTTAAATGTGCAGGAATTCATGTAGTTACCCAGAGACCTGCATCTTGAGCATATTTTGATTGTGGTAATGATGCACTTGCGGTTACTTGTACGTGGATGCTTTAATACTGTTGTATTCTAAAACATATGTTTTCTTACTTACCGATTATACTTATTATCATCTCTTTTATGTTTTTTATCATCATTCACTAAATATAAGATGAACCAATCATGTTTAATTAGTCACATCTCGATAGAAATGGATTAATATGAGCTTATCAAGCTTGTTCTCAGATCCTGTCTACTTTGTTTGTACCTCTCTATGTATATATTAAATATGGATAAATATTGTTAAAACCTAAATTGATGAATAGTTTCAAATACCACAACGTCTAAAATAGGTAACTCCGTCACCAACACTTAAAAACAATTGAAAAACAAGTATTATCTAAGGTGTGTGTGATTAAAACATTTTGTAAATGAATTTCCAATTATTGATTTTATTTCACAGTGCTGAGCTTTGTGTTTTGCAACATTGTAATTAATTTATATTTTAGATATTTTATTGGACGACCCTCTCACCCTAATTAAATTTAACTTTGTTATGTAGCTGGTTAACTGTAGTCATACAAACGTTTGGTTAAAGCATGCACTTACAGTAATGTGTTTGTGTTTTACAACACAATAGTTTATTAAGATTCAGATATTTCACTGGACGATCCTCTTATAATATAAACCATCATTGGAAAAATACAACAATGACCCAATACACCCAATAGCCATCAGTGGAATAATTAACATGCAACATATCCACTGAATAATTCACATATAAACCATCAGTGAAAAAATAAAGCAATGAAACAGTACATCCACTAGCCATCAGTGGAATAATTAACATGCAACCTACCCACAGAATAATTCACATATAAACTATCAGTGGAAAAGTACAGTAATAAAACAATACACCTACTTGCCATCAGTGGAATAATTAACATGCAACCTACCCACAGAAAAATTCACATATAAACCATCAGTGGAAAAGTACAGTAATAAAACAGTACACCCACAAGCCATCAGTGGAATAATTAATATGCAACCTACCCACAGAACAATTCATATATAAACCATCAGTGGAAAAGTACAATAATAAAATAATACACCTTCTAGCTATCAGTGGAATAATTAACATGCAACCTACCCACAGAATAATTCATATATAAACCATTAGTGGAAAAATATAGCAATGAAACAGTACACCCACAAGCAATCAGTGTAATAATTTACATGCAACCTACCCACAGAATAATTCATATATAAACCATCAGTGAAAAGGTACAATAATAAAACAATACACCTACTAGCCATCAGTGGAATAATTAACATGCAACCTACACACGAAATAATTCACATATAAACCATCAGTGGAATAATTAACATGCAACCTACCCACGAAATAATTCACATATAAACCATCAGTGGAAAAATAAAGCAATCAACACAGTACACCTGCAAGCCACCAGAGGAATAATTAACATGCAACCTACCTACAGAATAATTCACATATAAACCATGAGTAAAAAAAAATAAAGCAATCAACACTGTACACGCAAGCCATCATTTAAATAATGAACATACAACCTACCCACAAAATAATTCACATATAAACCATCAGTGGTGGACAAATAAAGCAATCAACACAGTACAACCGCATGCCATCAGTGGAATAATTAACATGCAACCTACCCGCTGAATAATTCACATATAGATCATCAGTGGATGACTGGTCATGAACTTTTTTCTACGGCCATGTGCCTTCTACCTTTGAATATGTAAGGGCAGAGATAAGGTGTGTCTAGTATTGGGTAACCTCCTAACTGATCAGTATCTAAACTGAGGAGCGGTTAGTTTGAATCCACAAAGTCTCTGATGATTGGTCATGAACTTTTTTCTACACCATGTGTCTTCCACTTTTGAATATATAAGGGCAGAGATAAGGTGTCTAGTATTGGGTAACCGCCTAACTGATCAGTATCTAAACTGAGCAGTGGTTAGTTTGAATCCCCAAAGTCTCTGTGGTGATTGGTCATGGAATTTTTTCTACGACCATATGTCTTCCACTTTTGAATATGTAAGCGCAGAGATAAGGTGCGTCTAGTACTTGGTAACCGCCTAACGGATTCCAAAATTGATGATTAAGTGGACTGACAGTTATTAATAACTAAAAACCTGTACATACAAACAATTACAAAGTTCATGTTTTAATTAGTTAATAAGATAATGAAAAAATACATACCACCCCATATGTGTATAGATAGAAAACACCGTATGAAAACCGCTGCTGACGAAAAACAGTTCTTCTTATTATGTCAGTAATAAATTCATTGTTTACTGTTACACAATTCGTAGACTAAAACAATAGCACGTGCAGCTATAAATATTGTATTGGATAATGCAAGCAAGTCTACTGATATGTTTGATTCAATTGGATGCATATAACCTTCAATATTTTAGTAGTAAATTCCAATAAAATACTGAAACTGTACATCCAATTATATAAAACACACGTGCAACTATTAATACCTCATTGGAAAGTTCCAAAAAGCCTATTAAATAGTTACTTTTATAATATATATAGTTTGTTAACCATTACGTCACAGTGAATAGATATTACAAATATACATCATTTATTTACTGTAAAAGATATGTGGTTTTGTCTTTAACGTCATTTTCAACCATTATTCAGTTTAAACACGACTGTAATTGCATAGGAAAGCTCCACACTGAAGTAGCTATCACATGCACCTAGTACAAAAACCCAACCATTCATAATATAATGGCATTGGGTCGGCGTTTGCTTTAACTTCACTTAAGCAAAATGTGTATATGTAGGTAGCTTATTTTCTTTTTGCCAGAGTTTTATATTTCAGAGCTAGTAAGACGCCTTGAAAGTCAATAAAAAGCTTGAATATCTGCAATTTACAAATCGACAAACGAACATTTAATTTAAGAACGGCCTAGCAAAACAAGCGATTGGCAGTTTGGTAAATTTTATAATTACTCCGTATCTTTGTCAATAACAGGACAAAACTGAAACATCTTCTATAAGTTACAGTATACATATATAGAATTTATTTTATTTGTTTTAGAATTATGTTAGCTATATTAAGTGTTGATTCATTGCTCACGCGTTCCGACGTATTAAAGGTCTAAATAAGGTATTAAATTGTTTTAAGACAAAAAACGTAATTGGAGTACTTATAAAATCAACCAAATGTAGGGCATTCGAAATTGTACGGAATTAGTACAGATTTGTTCAATGGCCCGGTTAGCTCATTGGGTAGACAGCATGGTAGTATTCGGAGATTAGCTATCCATATCGGTTAGTTGTACCTGAAGTCAGCTCTTGGAAAAATGACGTATAGCGACAAATTGTTTTTGTGTCAGAGCACCCTGCAAATGTTCAAATATGTGCTGGTTTGAATCCATATCGGTTTTCATTTCTATCCACCCTTTGTATCTATACAATGAAAAATGTTAAGAGGACAATGAATATATACCGTTGTACAGGCGCTATAATGGCCGTGTACTCAAAAGAATAAACAGATGTTATGCACCGAACCTTCGAGTCTTATACTTAGATTCAGACGTCAAATTATGATTTTGGTAACTTTTTATTTAAGTAGCATTATAATTTAATTAGGTGTGTCTGTTACTAAATAAGGTATATTTATTCCAAATTAAATTTGAATATGTAAATTAGATATTTGCGTCTGGTTTAAAGACTAAGACTCAAAAGGCTGATGAAATAATTCAAAATGTATCCATAGTTACGATGAAATAATTCAAAATGTATCCATAGTTACGATACCAGTCTGAAGATCTTCAAGCGTCGTGGTCTGTGCTATGCACGGGTAACCTCAGCCTGAAATATACATCCTCTGTCTGTCTGAATATACACATTGTAACATGTCCAAGTTACACTTTATATTGTCTTTTATATGGAGTGCCCATAACGAAAATTCTGATTATTTCTCCCGTCTCTTTTCCTATAATAATGCTCACATCTCCTAAGCCATTATATGGATGTTTGGGAGTCCTCTTACTATATCCTCCATCAGCAATAACTGAAATGCAAGGAACTCCTTGGTGGTAACTATTCTTCTCTATGGCAGTCTTTCTCTCTTCTGTTCCTATGTTACAGAAAAGTATAATTACTGCATTTGAAAACAAGAGGGCCAAGATGACCCTATATTGCTCACCTGAGTCCCCATGAGTCACCTAAGTAGTTTATTCAAAGATCCAGATATATGAATTTAGAAATAAAGTTTTGGAGAGCTTTGTTTGTTCGTTAGTAAACCACACCCATGGTAGCCAAAACAAAATGCAACAGACTCAACAATCTTGGTAGAAGGTCATCCAAGGAACAGTTCTGTGAACTTATTTCATGATTGAGCCTGTAGTTTCTGACAAGAGGATTTGGATTGTTTCGTTTCGACTGTCATGGCAACCAGATTTGAGCATGGATTTCAATAATTTGAACAAATCCGAAAGGGGACCACCTAAGGAACATTCCTGTGAAGTTTGGTTGACTTTGGCCCAGCGGTTTAGGAGGAGATGTTTGAAGAAATTGTTGACGCCGCCGACGCCATTGACGCCGGACACAGGGCGATCACAATAGCTCACCATGAGTACGAAGTGCTCAAGTGAGCTGAATACTATTCCAAAGAGAAAGTTATTGTGCAGAATAAAATCGGATTAACACATGTAATGACACAAATACTAATTTGGATGACTAATGAGACCTTATCACAAGTGTTGTCAAGAAATAGACATTTCAATAACAGTCATTGGATACCAGAAAGCAGCCTAGAACGTTATTTTTTTAAATAACAGAAATAAACGTTCATACAGAGATACATTTGTTTACATGTAATGTTTTTGTTTTTGATAGCAATACATATTGATGCAATGATGTGATCTTGTGCACCAGAAACACTTAATATTTGTCATGTAGTGGGAGCTTTACATTTCCCATTTGTCTTTTTTTTTGCATTTCAACTTTTAAAGACATGTGACACATAAATAACAGTGACACATTGGATGATCACAATACCTAATTTTCACCACTTCTATATTCTGTTGTGATGAGTAATAAAACATTATTATGATAAAAAATACTAACCTGCTTCTAAAAGCTCCTCTTGAGACATGTTCTGCTACCATGTTCCAGTATCTTGCTCTCTCTTAGTAAATGCTGGCTGTGATAGACTTGGCGCATCATTTCCTTCAAGTGTGCAGCTCCATTACCAGTTACAATTGATCCCCACACTGTCCTCACATTGTTGTTTGCTTAGCGCGACTTTTCATCTGAGCACTGCCATACTGGAGTATCATGCCACAGACACATGGTATGATACCCTACCCAGACACCGAACTGGCCATACCTAGAAATATTCTCTAAATGCTGAGAGTCAATCGAGGAAGCTTTTAGTACCATTTTCAAGTGTTTGTTATGACCCGGACGGGTTTTGAATCCACGACCTTCCGCATGAAAGGCGATCGCTCTACCCGCGTTCTTTTTAAATTGTATATATCATCTCTTTCACAACCACACATCGAAAAGAGCTCACAAATTTTTTAAAACACTCTAAAATGAAAGTGCAAAGCATTTAATATTTGAAAAAATGTTCACAAGTTATGTGGCGAACACCTTATGGAAATGCTTTATATGTTTAAAAGAGGCTTAGATGTGTAGAAATAAAACAAAGAGTGCAAAGAAGTCAATATATGCTGGTAACAAGCCGACCAGAGTCATTATAAAGGGTAGTTGGACATCTAGGCAGACGGACGGACAGACAGACAAACGGAAAGCATTAAAATAAGTCTGTCCGAGAAAGAGAGACATAATATAACCAAATACGAAACAATAAATACAAAATGTATGGAGATGTGCACTCATCGGTAAATTACACTGTACACATTCGGGAATCAGTCAGTGGCTCAGCGTTACATTTTTTTACATTACGAAAAAATGGTGAAAAATTGGTCAAAACTCATTCCTGGTTAAGAGTAATTTATGATAGTGCCGCTTTAATAATAAGTGTGCGTGTATGTTTTCTCATTTGCACGTGCAACATGAGTACAGTGGGTGAATGGACTACAAGTAGCTCAATCAAAATGTACATCGTCTGGTGTTGCATTGGTAAAGCGTGCACCATCTTCTTGCGATTTCTTCGCAGGTGAACACAGGTGAATAAAGATACATGTATAAATGTGATATTGTGTGCCGGATGCAATATTTTAAACATGTATCTTCAATCGTATTAAATTATGTAAACTGTACTTAACTTTGCAATAAACTAGTGCAATTTATATTATATATAATCATATTGTAATGAATAATATATTTTTAAAGAGGTCTCACCTATCTTATATATATTTAGATTGTTTTTGCCTTATCAATATGTATATAAAATTTGCATTTTAACCCTTTACTTCATATAGACGCCTTTGGACACCTAATATTGAAGGCTTTGTCAATATTGTTATTTTGTTACATTCAAATAATAATATTATTTATGATGAAAAATAGAATTCTTTCTCATATGCTAGTTCACTATTGTATTTTATTTCACAATCGTGCTGAAAAATGCTAAAATTAATTATAACCGGCAGCTTTCATATTATGTGACAAAATTGTTGCACAGAGAGAGAGAGAGACTTAGAAAGAGAGAGAGAGAGAGAGAGAGAGAGAAAGAGAGAGAGAGAGAGAGAGAGAGAGAGCAAAGAGAAAGAGCGAAGAAAGTGAGAGAGAAGATAGAAAGAGAAAGAAGGGGAGATAGAGTGAAAAGGGAGAGAAGAGAGAGAGAGAGAGAGAGAAGAGAAGAGAGAGAGAGAGAGAGAGAGAGAGATGATTTAATGATATGGTCTGATAAGTAATGAAAATGTAATGCGCGCACCACTCCTTTCCCTTATCAGTTGACAGGTAT